>CM034151.1:178483407-178725761 GCA_019776745.2 Taxus chinensis
GATCGCTTCAACAAATACAACGGCCCTCCTTGGGAATCCACATTTCCCCACCGATGTCCCCGTACCCCCCAATCTCAAGAGGCAACCGCAGGCAACTTCCTTTAAAAAAATGGCCTGGGCACTTACAATCAGAAATCGCAAGGGCTTACTTTACATAAGCAACTGTGGATATAGGTTCTTCAGAACGACCAGGGCTTACTTCACCACATTTTCTAGAGTCTCCCCTCCTTAAAAAGACCTACGCATTCACCCCCCCTTCTCTTTCGAACGCTACTCCAAAATGTCCCTTTCCCGACAACCCACCTCCTTTAAAGAAAGGAGGAGGAATCAAGACTACAAAATCTTCGTTTCGCCACATCGTACCATAATCAGCGCCCCCAACCGCATTCCCCCCCCCCCCCCCATCCCCCCACCCCCCCCCCCTACATTCAATCACATTGTCCTCCCCATGCTCTGCTTCCACTCTCAAACAAGTAAAGTACGTTCCAAAACAATTGGTGTGATTACAAATTTCTAAAAATTTAGAATAAATTACATTGCACTTTACTTAACAATTGGCAATGATGCCTACAGGTTAGGGTCGACTGGTGCAGACGTTAAAGGCTATGGAGGTCGTTGGCTTGAAAAAAAAAAAAGATGCAAATGCCCCGACACCTTCTTTTTCCTTTATGTAAATTTCCTTTCTTTCTCATGTACAACTTTCTCCCGATTCTATAAACAATCCGACTATGTAAAAAAACACGTTGGTATAAATGAACAACCATTACTTAACAGTGCAAATAGAAACAACACAAAAAAACGTCTAGAAACAACATATACTTCATAAATAAAGGATTTCAATACATTCGTAAAAACAACATACAAATTAATCAACCCAAAAACCAACTGCATACACTTAATACTGCACTTCCTAGCTGCATCATACTGTGGGCTATATTTACATCGGGAGTGGAACACAACGTAGGTAGGAAATGTATTAGTAACTCTATGTGGATGGATTAGGGGTTGAATAGTGAGGATCATGTATATATGAGTGTATGAATGAACAAAAATGAATATATGTTAAGTGATGATTACAAATATCTAAACGAAAAGTAGCACATTTAAAACCAATAGCTATGAAACCCATATTTTGTGGGGTCAATATTTATGCCAAAAGTTGAATTTGTGATAAGCTTCACTCGCAACCCTCTTGTTGAAATTATGAATCTTGTGTGGTGGCATGTTGTGTCTCCATCAAATAATGAAATGGATTAGTGTGGAAATGACCCCATAGCTCTCTATGTCAACGAAAACAAACATAATATTATCAGATTTCCTTTGTCTAGGGTTTGCTTCTTACGTATTAATGTTTTCTTGTTTATTTGCTTAAAACAATTTGAAAATTTCACCATGGAATGCATGAGAAACATGCGGTATTTGAGGTAAATTTTGAAGATGATTGTCAGATTCAAAATTGCACTCTTGGATGGAAATATTTTATGAAGACATATGAGAAGAAATTTATTGGCTAATCTATGCTTTCCTTCGATGAACTTTCTTTTGTCAAACTGCCCATTGGTTTCTGACTTTAGGGAAGTTGTTCAAAGGAAACGTGTGAATGATGGAAAGGTTCCAGCTGCAGTTTTTTGTAAGTCTTATGAAAAGATAATGAGTTTATGGAAATCCATAAAGTTTTCATGTTAATTCGAACACTAATTTGGTCAATTTTTTTGAGAAATTGTGGCAGTTGGGGAATTTAGGACTTTCAATGTGCCTGATTTGACAGTTGTCAAAGTCAAATGCTAAACTACTAATCTAAGTAAATTTTATGCAATTTGGGCAAACTCATAAGGAAATTCTAAGGACCGATGAATTTAAGACCTTCCCTCGAATTGATTTCTTAGGAATTATAGAAGTCCATCATGCTTCTTTCCAAATACATAGTCTGACAGGAACATTTTTTTAGTAGGGTTACTCAATTTAATGTATTATCTAGATTAAACCCCACAAAAATATTAAAAAGTTATATGAAAAGACACGAAAAATACAGATAATGAACAAGGCAAAATATTTAACATATATCTGATATGAAAACCACAAAAAAGAAATTTAAAAACAAAAAATTTCTACACTCTGAACTGTTTGATTCAATCATTGATTCAAAAAATCTTTCAAGCGAAATCTTTTCATCTATCAGTAGAAGAGACAATGAAATTGTCACCATTGTGGAATTTGGTTCGAGGTTAGATTGTATAAATTCCTTTGAGGTGGAGGTGGATCTTGGGTATGATGATAAACCACAAAATATTGAACAGGAGACTCAGCACGAGAACCCATAAATGAAAGGAAGGAAGTTCCACATTTGTTGTGTCAAGAAAAAGCTCTTTTAGCTGGAATGGTGCCTGAAATTTGGAATTTATTTGCTTGAAATAACCAAAACGTCAATTTTAAATACTCTTCGTGGATTACTAATTCATAATTCATTTCTTTGAAATGAGAAAAGACATAATTCTCAAGGAAAACCCAAATTACGTGAGAATTATGAGACACCCACAATCTTTCGAGTCGCCCATTGGAGGTTTTTAAATATTGCAAACTTTGGAGAGGAATCCAAGAAGGAATAGTGCATGATGAAGGGACACTTTTCATGTGTTGTCCTTCAATACTTTCAAGTTCATCCAGATTTTCATATAGACTCAAGTCAAGGTCAACCCACATCAAATAAGTTGAAGGATCATGACAATCATTGGACTTCCCCATTAAAAAGTATCTGAATTCAGTATACCCGTCAAAAATGGAATTGAGACACCTAAAACCAGTGCTGGATTTTGACGTTCAATGTTACATGTCACAGTAATATTATTTGACGGTCTAAAAAATTATATGGATGTCATTTAGCGTTCAAAATATAATATGCACGTCAAAATTATTTTTATAATACTTTTACAAAATACAAAAATAAATAAATAAGACAGAAGCTTTTACAGATCTCACTAGAGGGAAAAAATGTCAATGTTGCGGACTACAACTTACGAGATGATGCTCATCTTCATAGACTGGATATTTGATGTCTGATCTTCAAATATTTTTCTTCACTTTCAAAAATTCACCTGAAAGAAAGCACAAATTGTTCCTTACCAAGAAAAAATCAGTACTCCACTTCTCATGTCCTCTGAAACCCTGATCATTTCAGACTTTATCTAGAGAAATTGTAGATCTATAAGAGCATGGCAGAGGATCTGGTCAACTGCTTCAACAAGAACGCATGAATCTTAATTTTAGCATACAAAAATCCTTGTATAGATATAAACAACTTAAAACTAAGATTGATATGATATAAAAAATTGGTACTCATCTTGTTCCTTAGTAAGAGAAAATGTAAGGATTGCTTTTTCCCACACTAAAATAAATCTTCTATTTACTATCGTTAGCTTCCAAAATCCATAAAAATATGGAGGAATTTCAATGAGCTTCTTCTGAAAAACTGATTTCCTTTCGCATATAATTCTGTGGGATTGTCAAAATTCACAAAGAACGATCTCAAACAGCAAAAAAATCAGCAATAACATATATACAATTACAAACCAAAAAAAAAATCTCTTCCGAAAGATTGTAGTTTCTAATTTTAATTTGTAAAAAATCAAACAAATAATAATAAAAAACAATTACAAACTAAAATGAATAGAAAAAACTAAACAAAAAATCAAATAAAACTGAAAAAAGAAATATGTTTTTGTTTCATAATATTAATAAGATCGTAAGATTCTATTATTTTTATTTTCAATATATTTCGAAATTTCTATTTTTATTTATATTATATTTTTCATGGATTTCATACACACACATTAACAGTTAAATTTCTAATATACGTGTCATTTTAACATTTAAATTATAATTTTTCCTGTCAATTATGACGGCCATATTTTAAAAGTGCCTGTATTTTGACATCTAAAATGACTAAAAACGTTTAAACGCCTTGCAAAATCCAACGCTGCCTAAAACTATAACCATGGGTTGCGAGAATGTTTCGGAATCCCATTGCTTCTTGCATTCAATGATGGTAGTCACAACTACGTTCCAGTGAAAATAAAATTAACTCTAAGCTACATAGGAATTATTTTTAATGCGGCCATAAAGTGCTTGAGAAATTTAGGAGAAGCATACCTGAGCACGAAGATATTGAGGGCGCCACAGTCGACGAGGAGTGCTCAATTCATCTGCCATTTCCCTTCCTAAATCATGGATATGATCATGCATTCCTAATAAAGGAATGTTTCCTGAGTCAGATCCATGTCAGTAAGTCCTTCCCACGTGAACTTCATTAAGACATTTATCTTTCAAAGTCTGGATTGTGTGCTCAGGGCTCCATCCTGATATTTCCCATATTCTTATAGCCATATGACTTGATTTTTTGACTAAGAAGCAGGCAATGTCCATAAATATCTACTTTTTCTCACTTTCGAGGGAATCAATGCTTATTTTAAACCTCTATTTTATATCGTGGGGAGGAGTTTTCCTCACTATATCCAACTCTAATTTCCAATAGCACCGGCTATTGCTACCAAAGACATGTCCACCCAACACCTACAGAGACAGAGGAAAACCTCCACATTTTGTCAGCAACATTCGGACTAAATCTTCATATTCACGGGCGGGATATTGTTGTGGAAGGCGTGCCAACAAAAGAGCTTTGTGCTATGACTGGCATTCATTTCCTTCATCTTATAATGAAGAGAGATACCTGTTCTTATCAGAACCCTCTTATCATGAGTTGTCATGATAATCAAACTACCAAAATTATTTTGCACAATATCCTTGACGAGGAAACCATTCAGCTGATCCACGTGATCTATGTCATCTATAAAAATTAGAAACTTCAAAAAAGGGACACTTCTTAGATGAGATCTGAGATAGCTAGATCCTTCATATATGTTATGAAATGTGCAATCTTCATTGACCAAATCCTTAAGAAGCTTACATTGCAAAGATATCAAATGAATATTCGCAGATGCTTCCCCCACGTCGAACAGAAAACATGATGCCTTGTATTTTGAATGCTCGCGGTTAAACAATTCTCTCGCTAGAGTGGTCTTTCGAGACACACCCAACCATATATGCCAATGATATTTTTCTTTCCTTTTGATATTCTTGAGCAGCTTCACCTCGTCGCAAAACCCTCTTGTTGAAATTATGAATCTTGTGTGGTGGCATGTTGTGTCTCCATCAAATAACGAAATGGATTATTGTGGAAACGACCCCATAGCTCTCTATGTCAACAACAACAAACATAATATTAGCATATTTCCTTTGTCTAGGGGTCACTTCCTACGTATTAATGTTTTCTTGTTTATTTGCTTAAAACAATTTGAAAATTTCACCATGGAATGCATGAGAAACATGCGGTACTCGAGGTAAATTTTGAAGATGATTGTCAGATTCAAAATTGCACTCTTGGATGGAAATATTTTACGAAGACATATGAGAAGAAATTAATCAGCTAATCTATACTTTCCTTCCTTGGATGAACTTTCTTTTGTCAAACTGCCCATTGGTTTTTGACTTTAGGGAAGTTGTTCAAAGGAAAAGTGTGAATTATGGAAAGGTTCCAGCTGCAGTTTTTTGTAAGTCTTATAAAAAGATAATGAGTTTATGGAAATCCATAAAGTTTTCATGTTAATTCGAACACCAATTTGGTCAAAATTTTCAAGAAATTGTGGGCAGTTGCGGAATTTAAGACTTTCAATGTGCCTGATTTGACAGTTGTCAAATTCAAATGCTAAACTACTAATATAAGTAAATTTTACGCAATTTGGGCAAAACTCGTAAGGAAATTCTAAGGACCGATGAATTTAAGACCTTCCCTCGGATTGATTTCTTAGAAATTATAGAAGTCCATCATGCTTCTTTCCAAATACATAGTCCGATAGGAACATTTTTTTAGCAGGGTTAATCAATTTAATGTATTTTCTAGATTAAAGCCCACAAAAATATTAAAAAGTTATATGAAAAGACACGACAAATACAGATAATGAACAATGCATCATATTTAACATATATCTGATATGAAAACCACACAAAAGAAATTTAAAAACAAAAAATTTCTACACTCTGAATTGTTTGATTCAATCAATGATTCACACGATCTTTCAAGCGAAATCTTTTCATCTATCAGTAGAAGAGACAATGAAACTGTCACTGGTGCGGAATTTGGTTCGAGGTTAGATTGTATAAATTCCTTTGAGTTGGAGGTGGATCTTGGGTATGATGATAAACCACAAAATATTGAACATGAGACTCAGCACAAGAACCCACAAATGAAAGGAAGGAAGTTCCACGTTTGTTGTTTCAAGCACAAGCTCTTTCAGCTGGAATGGCGCCTGAAATTTGGAATTTATTTGCTTGAAATAACCAAAATGTCAATTTTAAATACTCTTCATGGATTACTAATTCATAATCCATTTCTTTGTGATTAACAAAGACATAATTCTCGAGGAAAACCCAAATTACGTGAGAATTATGAGACACCCACAATCTTCCGAGACGCCCATTAGAGGTTTTTAAATATTGCAAACTTTGGAGAGGAATCCAAGAAGGAATAGTGCATGATGAAGGGACACTTTTCATGTGTTGTCCTTCAATACTTTCAAGTTCATCCAGCTTTTCATATAGACTCAAGTCAAGGTCAACCCACATCAAATAAGTTGAAGGATCATGACAATCATTGGACTTCCTGATTAAAAAGTATCTGAATTCAGTATACCCATCAAAAATGGAATTGAGACACCTAAAACCAGTGCTGGATTTTAACGTTCAATGTTACATGTCACAATAATAATATTTGACGGTCTAAAAAATTACGTGGATGTCATTTAACGTTCAAAATATAATATGCACGTCAAAATTATTTTCATAATACTATTACAAAATACAAAAATAAATAAATAAGATAGAAGCTTTTACAGATCTCACCATCGGGAAAAAATGTCAATGATGCAGCCTGCAACTTACGAGATGATGCTCATCTTTGTAGACTGGATATTTGATGTCCGATCTTCAAATATTTTTCTTCACTTTCACAAATTCACCTGAAAGAAAGCACAAATTGTTCCTTACCAAGAAAAAATCAGTACTCCACTTCTCATGTCCTCTGAAACCCTGATCATTTCCGCCATGAAAGAGGCTATGGGTGACTTTATCTAGAGAAATTGTAGATCTACAAGAGCATGGCAGAGGATCTTGTCAACTGCTTCAACAAGAACGCATGAATCTTAATTTCAGCATACAAAAATCCTTGTATAGATATAAACAACTGAAAACTAAGATTGATATGGTATAAAAAATCGGTACTCAGCGTGTTCCTTAGTAAGAGAAAATGAAAGGATTTCTTTTTCCCACAGTAAAATAAATCTTCTATTTACTAGCGTTAGCTTCCAAAATCCATAAAAATATGGAGGAATTTCAATTAGCTTCCTCTGAAAAACTGATTTCCTTTCACATATAATTATGTGGGATTGTCAAAATTCACAAAGAACGATCTCAAACAGCAAAAAATTCAGCAATAACATATATACAATTACAAACCAAAAAAAATTCTCTTCCGGAAGATTGTAGTTTCTAATTTTAATTTGTAAAAAATCAAACAAATAATAATAAAAAACAATTACAAATTAAAATGAATAGAAAAAGCTAAACAAAAAATCAAATAAAACTAAAAAAAGAAATATGCTTTTGTTTCATAATATTAATAAGATAGTAAGATTCTATTATTTTTATTTTCAATATATTTTGAAATTTCTATTTTTATTTATATTATATTTTTCATGAATTTCAAAAAATATATATATAATATAATATTTAATTTACTAACTTTCTTAATTATTATAGATAAAATACACACACATTGACGGTTAAATTTTTAATATATGTGTCATTTTAACATTTAAATTATAATTTTTCCTGTCAATTATGACAGCCATATTTTAAAAGTGCCCGTATTTTGACATCTAAAATGACTAAAAACGTTTTAAACGCCTTGCAAAATCCAACGCTGCCTAAAACTATAACCATGGGTTGCGAGAATGTTTCGGAATCCCATTGCTTCCTGCATTCAATGATGGTAGTCACAACTACGTTCAAATGAAAATAAAATTAACTCTAAGCTACATAGACATTATTTTTAATGCGGCCATAAAGCGCTTGAGAAATTTAGGAGAAGCATACCTGAGCACGAAGATATTGAGGGCGCCACAGTCGACGAGGAGTGCTCAATTCATCTGCCATTTCCCTTGCTAAATCATGGATATGATCATGCATTCCTAATAAAGGAATGTTTCCTGAGTCAGATTCATGCCAGTAAGTCCTTCCCACATGAACTTCAATAAGACATTTATCTTTCAAAGTCTGGATTGTGTGCTCAGGGCTCCATCCTCATCTTTCCCATATTCTTATAGCCATATGATTGGATTTGTTGACTAAGAAGCACGCAATGTCCATAAATATCTGCTTTTTCTCACTGTCGAGGGCATTAATGCTTATTGTAAACCTCTGTTTTATATCGTGGGGAGGAGTTTTCCTCACAGTATCCAACTCTAATTTGCAATAGCGCCGGCTATTGCTGCCAAAGACATGTCCACCCAACACCTGCAGAGACAAGAGGAAAACCTCCACATTCTGTCACCAACATTCGGACTAAATCTTCATATTCACGGGTGGGATATGGTTGTGGAAGGCGTGCCAACAAAAGAGCTCTGTGCTATGATTGGCATTCATTTCCTTCATCTTATAACGAAGAGAGATACTTGTTCTTATTAGAACCCTCTTATCATGAGTTGTCACGATAATCAAACTACCAAAATTATTTTGCACAATATCCTTGACGAGGGAAAGCATTCAGCTGATCCACGTGATCTATGTCATCTATAAAAATTAGAAACTTCAAAAAAGGGACACTTCTTAGACGAGATCTGAGATAGCTAGATCCTTCATATATGCTATGAAATGTGCAGTCTTCATTGACCAGATCCTTAAGAAGCTTACATTGCAAAGATATCAAATGAATATTTGCAGATGCTTCCCCCACGTCAAACAGAAAACATGATGCCTTGTATTTTGAACGCTCGCGGTTAAACAATTCTCTCGCTAGAGTGGTCTTTCGAGACACACCCAACCCATATATGCCAATGATATTTTCTTTCCTTTTGATATTCTTGAGGCAGCTTCCTTCAAAATCTTTCACTAGGTCATTAATTCCAACATAGTTCTTCGCAGTTTCTAAAACTCTTCTTTTTCCCACCTCCTTCAAAATCTTTCACTAGGTCATTAATTTCAACAGAATTCTTCGCAGTTTCTAAAACTCTTGTTTTTCCCACCTCTCTTAGGATGACAGACACAACTTTTTCACACAGTTTTTGAACATCACTGAAATTTTGCAAAGAAAGTAATAATTTCAATCTACAGACATACGTTTGGCTATGTAACAATCATGCAATTTTAAGGAGAAAATATTTGAATTTAAAGAGTTTTTACCGATTATGATGGTTGAACTCTGATTATTTGTGCATAAACGTTTTTTTTTCAGCAATGGCCAAGCCAAAAAATATTTTGGATTTTTTTTATTACTGTGGAGAAAGATGAATCCGCTGAAGAACAACATGATCTATGAATTCACCATTGTCGTAGTAGGTTCCTCTGTTCTTTTCCAAGAGAATATATTTTTTTAGTTTTGGTGCATTTAAATGTCGTTTTTCCCTGCAACACCCGGTCCAGGTCTTCTCTTTGTCGCTGCAACATGTCAAAGGCAAATATCATGGTACCTCGACCACATGTAGCCATCCAATTTCAACGAAAACCCAAAATTAAATCCCAGGTGTCGAAAACCTGACATTTGTCAGAGATTCCAAGTAGTGCCTCACATAGTAACGCCTTACAGCGTAATAAAAATGTAAAATAATTGTAAATATTTTTTAAATAACCCTCACATATTTGTCATTTTTATATATAATTCTATAAATTATATTAAAATACATCCAATACTATCGTCTTTGTAGCGCTAGATTTCTCATTTACAACCAGTGCTATTGAATTGAAAAAGACTGATGCGATAAAGCTCTCTAAAACAAACCTTTCTAATGCCAGAATTTGAATTACTATCAATGCAACTGTGACCTAGCAGTAAGTTCAGGCTCTAAAGATGGCTGGCATGCCCAAGAATCCTGGAAATCAAACTTCAGCAAAACAAAAAGGCACAGTATCGGTCTGCAAGTTGGGTACTTTATGATAGCTGATTTGATTTTAGGAGGAAATAGAAGGATATTAGGCCACCAGTTGGTAAAGATTAACTTATGAAGGAGAGGAGAGGTTCAAATCTATAAAGGAGCCATCCGCTTCTCCATCTCACCGACATAGAAATGCTGCATTTTTCATTGAAGCAAACCTTGGATCCTTCTCCGATTCTCAGATCCCCCAAAACCAAAAAATAAAATAAAATCACAGATCTTCGTAGCCACAAATATCACAACCATATGTCATTCCTATGATAAAAATCCAAACGCCGGACAAGGAAAAACAAATCCATGATTTCAACGAGACGTGGGATTTAAGTCGTTAATTGCATGGGCCACGTACGTCATGCAGTCACGTAGGTAGCTATTTTAACCTTCCTAAGTGTGTATAAGGTGCAATAGCCCACGCATACAGCATGCACCAATTTTTTTTTGTTAAAAATAGGCAGAAAAAGTAAAAACGTCTTGACAGCCGTCAAATTTAACACCGCCACAGAAACATCCGAAGGTCCTTTACCATAGGGGGAACGCCTTCAGCGTAATTAAGCATGTAATTGAGAAAATTTTAAGCTATCTAGAGGAATGCAAAAATTGAAATATTTTTTTATAACCCTCTTTTGGGATCAAGTTTGGTATCAAAGCTGGTTTTACCAATGGATTATCGCTAACACCTATTATGCGAAGTGTGAAATTCTTCAAGTACTCGGTTTTTAGAGTTCAGGGAAGCATGCCAACAAAGGAAGAGAACTCTAAGGATCTAAATTGGTGGGAATTTCTCTAGATCCACAAATGATGTGAAGTAGTGATAGTTGTGTTTCTAATATTGGGTACCCATTGATTATGATGAAGAACTAGAGAGTGATAGAAATTACTAGTCAATAACTCCTCGTATGTTTAAGTAAGTGGGGAGGTAGATAACTTATTGAGAGTGAAATTTGGAGTAACCATCCAGGTTTTTCTTACCACTTTTGTAGCAGTTGACAATAAGGGTAAAGAGATACTCCATCAAGAGGGAATGTCAAGAAGGTTTTCCATGTTTAGCAATAGTGGAGATGCTGATCATCACCAATTGTGTTCTGGTGAGCCAAAGTGTTCTTCCAAGGGGACAAGATGTAGCCAGAATCAACATGAGAAGTACATCTTGGGTAAGTTGCATTCGATGTTAGCACTACCATTTTCTATGTTTATATGCACATTGTTGTAAGACCCATGTTTGGGAAACATTTGAAATGGATTTCTTTTTACAATTCATCAATATTGTATTAGATTTTAAGAACCCAAGAAGATGAATTTTAACAATACAAGTGGTGACCTGGTCTCAACACCAATTTAGAATGTAATATATTGTGTGTTTTTTCCTTCCTTGTGTGTGTCACGGAAGACACATAGATAGCGTGCGATGTAGAGATTACATACCTTATTGGGAAAAAATGTCCTCCGATATCCTGATTAAGGGAGAGACTTTGAAAAGGGGTTTCAGTACCTATATCAAAGAATATCCTCTAGTGAGGAGAATTGTTTCCTATAGGAGATATGTTTCACTAGTTCTTATGACAAGGTGATAATAATGTCTCTATTATTTTAACTCTTGATTAAGAATGAGTATAAGAATAGTTTTCATCAACTAAAACTAAAATATCCATAAATGAAAGAGTTGCACCTCACTTTGTAGAGAAGAAGAATTTTTGGTGGCCCCAAAGTGTTTTAGTGGGGAGAAGTGATCTAGAGGTCATTTCAGGCTTCATATGTACCTATTTCGTATGAAAGACCTTCGAATCATCTTTCGAACACCTTGTTATCTATAAGAAACACCATCCACATAAGGTGCAACGAGAAGAATGGAAGGCATGGGTGCAAAATTATATGAGATCAATAAGTGACAATTTGTGGAGCTGACAAGTGGCAACGTGAACAACAATTGGAAAAAAATGGGGTCATTTTAACCTCTAGTCTTCGATGGTTAGATGCCACGTCTCACGTAGGATATTAAAACTCATAATTTTTCAAATTCAAGCACATGGAGGACTATATTAAAATTATAACCATTGTCAGCACAGTCGATGTAATTCCTATGCACCACTTAGAGTTAGATTTTCTGGGTGTAGATGATTCCAGAGTTAACCATTGTACAACTTTCCTTTAAGCACGGATTAGATATTAATAATCTTCCCCCTCTCACATTCTATATTAATTCTCCCACTGCATGCTAAAGGGATGTCATAGAGAAATTGAGAGGAGATCTACAAGCTTACATAGAATCAACTTGGATTAACAATAGAACCATTGCCACAAATGCCACACCACTATTTGGATTATCTCCAATTGAAGATGAAGTGTCATTCCCTTCCCCCCAAATACACACCAGGCTTCAACTTGGTTTGATATTCCCCTTTGGCCACTATTAGTTTGTTCTCATCAATTTCTACTGGGAATAGAGCATTAACTTCCTAGAGAACCAACAACTTGCACACTGTTTGCAACAATGAACCTGAATTAGAGGAAGAATTACATTTTGTTGTCCTATCACATGAGATACGTGTCTGGTACTATGGTCTCTTTCTTCTCTCTTCTTCCGAGAAACTCAAAGCTCATTACAAGCCCTTATCCATTTAAGAGACCAAATGTGTGTAGCGTTATTTATCAAGGAGATGACCCAACACAGATATGGCCCCTAAACATCATCATACAATTCTTAGGTCCTCATACTATTGAGTCATTCCTTCAGCTTCTACACAACATCGTGGCATAAACAAGCTCATGACTCCCCACAACTTCTATCACCACCAGGCGGAGAACTCGTTACATGGGGCACCTATACTTGTTGTTATCTTGTCTCTTTCCAGTTGCTTCTTAATTTTTTTGTCTCTATTTTTACTTTCCTGCATTTACTTGTTCCTTTACTCCTTGTAGTCCACCTCTATTAGGATGACAGAAACAACTTAACACAGTTTGACATCACGGAAATTTTGCCAAAGAAAGTAATAATTTCCAATCTAACGACCTACGTTTGGTATGTAACAACATGCAATTTTAAAGAAAATATTTGATTTAAAGCAGTTTTTACGATTATTATGATGGTGAACTCTGATTATTTGTGCAATAAACGTTTGTTTTCAGCAAGGCCAAGCCAAAAAATATTTGGGATTTTTTTATTACTGTGGAGAAGATGAATCCGCTTGAAACCTTGAAGAACAACATGATCATGAATTCACCATGGTCGTAGTTAGGTTCCTCTGTCTTTTCAAGAGAATATATTTTTTTAGGTTTGGTGCATTTAAATGTCGTTTTTCCATGCAACACCCGGTCCAGGTACTCTTTGTCGCTTTTATTTGTGCAACATGTCAAAAGGCAAATTATCATGGACCTCGAACAACATGTAGCCATCCAATTTCAACGAAAACCAAAATTAAATCCCAGTGTCGAAAACTGACATTTGTCAAGATTCCCAAGTAGTTGCTCACATAGTAACGCCTTAAGCGTAATAAAAATGTAAAATAATGTAAATATTTTTGAATAACCCTCACAGATTTGTCATGTTTATATATTAATTCGATAAATTATATTAAAATACAGCCAATACTATCGCTTGTACGCTAGATTTTCTATTTACAACCAGTGCTATTGAATTGAAAAAGACTGATGCGATAAAGCTCTCTAAAACAAACATTTTAATGCCCGAATATGAGATTACTATCAATGAACGGTGAATTTAATAGCAGTAAGTTCAGGCTCTAAAGATGGCTGGCATGCCAAGAATCCTGGAAATCAAACTTCAGCAAAACAAAAAGGCACAGTATCGGTCTGCAATGGAGTACTTTATGATAGCTGATTTGATTTTTAGGAGGAAAATAGAAGGATATTAGGCCACCAGTTGGTAAAGATTAATTATGAAGGAGAGGAGAGGTTTCAAATCTAATAAAGGAGC
Source organism: Taxus chinensis (assembly GCA_019776745.2). Lineage (NCBI taxonomy): Eukaryota > Viridiplantae > Streptophyta > Pinopsida > Cupressales > Taxaceae > Taxus > Taxus chinensis. The sequence goes on from CM034151.1 coordinate 178,497,595, forward strand.
ATCAGCGTCTCCAATTTTTTTTCTCACCGACGTAGAAATGCTTTGGCATTTTTCATTGAAGCAAACTTGGATCCTTCTCCGATTCTTCAGACCCCCAAAAACCAAAAAATAAAAAAAATCACAGATATTCGTAGCCACAAATATAACAACCATAGTATTCCTATGATAAAAAATCCAAACGCCGGACAAGGAAAACAAATCCATGATTTCAACGAGACGACCATGGATTATTTAAGTTCGTTAATTGATGGGCACGTACCGTCAGGCAGTCACGTAGGTAGCTATTTTAACCTCCCAAGTGGGTATAAGGTGCATAGCCCACGCATACAGCTGCACCAATTTTTTTTTTGTATTATAAAAATAGGCAGAAAAAGTAAAAACGTCTTGACAGCCGTCAAATTTAACACCGCCACAGAAACATCCGAGCGTCCTTACCATAGGTGGGAACGGCCTTCAGCGTAATTAAGAGTCATGAGAAAATTTCTTAAGTATCTAGAGGAATGCAAAAATTGAAATATTTTTTTATAACCCTCTTTTGGGATCAAGTTTGGTATCAAAGCTGGTTTTACCAATGGATTATCGCTAACACCTATTATGCGAAGTGTGAAATTCTTCAAGTACTCGGTTTTTAGAGTTCAGGGAAGCATGCCAACAAAGGAAGAGAACTCTAAGGATCTAAATTGGTGGGAATTTCTCTAGATCCACAAATGATGTGAAGTAGTGATAGTTGTGTTTCTAATATTGGGTACCCATTGATTATGAATGGAAGACCTAGAGACGTGATAGAAAAGTATAGTCAATAACTCCCGTATGTAGTAAGGGGGAGGGGTAGATAAAACTTATGAGATGTGAAATTTGAGGAACCATCCAGTGTTTCTTTACCCACTTTTGTAGCAGTTGGACAATAAGGGTAAAGAGATACTCACAAGAGAATGTCAAGAAGTTTTCCAGGTTTAGCAATAGTGGAGATGACTGATCATCCACCAATTGTGTTCTGGATGAGCAAATTGTTCTTCAAGGGGACAAGATGTAGCCAGAATCAACATGAGAAGTACATCTTGGGTAAGTTGCATTCGATGTTAGCACTACCATTTTCTATGTTTATATGCACATTGTTGTAAGACCCATGTTTGGGAAACATTTGAAATGGAATTATTTTTACAATTCATAAATATTGTAATTAATTTTAAGAACCCAAGAAGGATGAATTTTACAAGTGGTGACCTGGTATAACACCAATTTAGAATGTAATATATTGTGTGTTTTTCTTCCTTGTGTGTGTGCACGGAGACGAAATAGTAGCTTGCGATGTGAGAGATTACATACCTGTATTGGGAAAAATGTCCTCCGATGATCATGGATTAAGGAGAGAGACTTTAGAAAAGGGGTGTCATGTACCTTTATCAAAGAATATACCTCTAGTGAGGAGAATTAGTTTCCTATAGAGAGATATTTTCACTAGTTATTAGTGATCAAGGTGAGAATAATGTCATCTATTATTTTACTCTTGATTAAATAGATGGATTATAAGAAGAGTTTTCATTCAACTAAAAACTAAAATATCCATAAATGAAGAAGTTGCACCTTCATTTGTAGAGAAAGAATAATTTTGGTGGACCAAAAGTGTTTTAGTGGGGAGAAGTGATCTAGAGGTCATTTCAGGCTTCATATGTACCTATTTCGTATGAAAGACCTTCGAATCATCTGCGACACTTGTTATCTATAAGAAACACCATCAACAGAAGGTGCAACGAGAAGAATGAAAGGCAGGTGCAAAAAATATATGAGATCAATAAGTGACCAATTTGTGGAAGTTGACAAGTTGGGCAACGTGAACAACATGGAAAAAAAATGGGGGTCATTTTAACCTCTAGTCTTCGATGGTTAGATGCCACGTCTCACGTAGGATATTAAAACTCATAATTTTTCAAATTCAAGCACATGGAGGACTATATTAAAATTATACCATTGATCATGTCACATTCGATGTAAACCAATGCACAACTTAGTAGTTAGATTTAGGCTGGGTGGAGATTATTCCAAGGAGTAAACCAATTGTACAACTTTCCTTTAAAGCATCGGATTAGATATTAATAATCTTCCCCCTCTCACATTCTATATTAATTCTCCCCCTGCATGCTAAAAAGGGAATTTCATAGAGAAATTAGAGAGGAGATCTACAAAGCTTACATAGAATCAACTTGGATTGAACCAATAGAACCATTGCCAACAAAAATGCACCACTATTTGGATTATCTCCAAATTGAAGATGAATGTGTCATTCCCCCCAAATACACCAGGCTTCAACTTGGTTTGAGATTCCCCTTTGGCAAACTATGAGTTTGTTCTCATCAATTTCGCATGGAGATAGAGCATTACATTCCTAGAGACCAACACACTTGCACACTTTGCAACAATGAACCTGAATTAGAGGAGAAATTTACATTTTGTTGTCCTATCTACTATGAGATACGTGGCTGGTACTATTGTCTCTTCCGAGAAACTCAAAGCTCATTACAAGCCCTTATCCATTATGAAGACCAAATGTGTGTAGCTTTATTTATCAAGGAGATGACCCAACATAGATATGGCCCCCTCAAACATCATCATGACAGTCTTAGGTCTCATACTATTGATTCATTCCTTCAGCCTTCTACACAACATCGGTGGCATAAACAAGCTCATGACTCCACACAACAGTCATGATCTACCAGGCGTAGAACCTCTTAAGCATGGCACATATACTTGTTGTATCTTGTCTCTTTCCAGTTGCTTCTTATATTTTTTTGTCTCTATTTTTACTTTCCTGCATTGACTTGTTCTCTTTACTCCTCTTGTAGTCCCATTAACCTTTTTGGTTACTTCTGGACATTAATTTTAAATCCAAATTTAAATTTATGACATATACCTCTATGAACCAAAAAGGGTTTTAAAAGCATTTGTATACCACCACCCAAGACATGTGGGATTATATACCCATATAAGATGGTCAGAGCCTTAATAAAAATTCTTACTATAGAAATTGGTTCAAACACATGACCTCACAAGCCTATTTTAACGGATTAACATTTATGTTATATGGTTGTGGGCTTAACGTAGCATATGGATAATGGTTTTATCCATACATTTGATCCTTTTAAAATGTATCTAACCACTCAAGCCTTTCAAGCCAAAAAACCTAGGAGGAGTTTATGGAGAAGAGATATGAGTTCAGTGTTAAGAGCTCAGACAATCAAGCTCACGGAAAAGAGTTGGTGGAGGAGCTTCTGGAGTAACACCAGGAGGAGAGCTTGGAATTAAGATATTGTTAAGAGCTCAGAGTCTATGACAAGAATCTAGTAGGAGAAAGATGGCCCTTTTATGAGAAGGAGATCATTATCACCCGGAGTAGCCCTATTATTATGGAGACGAAGAGTTTTGAAGTATTTTTCAATAAAAAGGATGGTAATAGTATGATATTATTATTAAGCTTATAATCAGGTTGGAGATCCTAATTTTTGTAATGATAAGAGCAAGAGAGCCCATCGATTTTTCATGACATTGTCGAAGAGGATATAAGATCACATTATAATGATATTATTGCTGATTTCAACCATACAACCAATTGTAACAACTTTTCTAAGAGGAGGCCATTAGAGCCCATATGTTTGGGATCCCATTGTATCCAAAAGAGTCTCTTGTCAAATTGGACTGAGTTGTTGTCACACTATCAAATCTTGTAGTACGAAGTGGAAGGAAAGAGTTTGACAAGGAGGCCATTGTAGCTTGGAATTCTATACAGTTATAATCAATTTGTCCTTATAATAGCCCAAGATCATCGGAGCAGAATATAATTTTTATTGTATATATTAGATATTATTGTTTGTGTCGAGGGCTTGTAGTATAGATCCAAGAGGACATCAAGACTTCCAAAGCTAGAGGTAGTGCTAGAGAGATAAAAACTAGTGTCAATAGCCCATAGCTGGTGTTAGAGAGCCATTAGCTAATCCAGGTCATCTGATGTGATAGACCGAGAAATGATTAAGAGGAGATTTGTTAGTTGTGCTAAGCGCCCATAATACAAAGCTAGATGTTTTCTTGACAGATAGAGCCCAAGGTAGAGCTAAGTAACCTATAACTAGTGTTAGTTTCCAATTACTAGTATTCAGTACCATGAGTCACGAATAGAGCCTGAGTCATTATCTAAAGCTAGGTTATTAGACACTGTAGAGTGAGAGCATATAGGTGATGTAAGAATTGTATTTTTTTGCATCATTTATATATCGATTCACCTTATGAGTAGACCCAAAGACGTAGTCCATTTTGGGATTATATCTATTATCATGCCAATATTCATTGTTGTCATGATTTTTTTGGTTTTTATTTTATTGTGTTTTGCAACTTATTTTAACCATTAATCATGTAATCGGCAAAATTAAGGTATTTGGAAGAATGAGATTATTGATTCAATTTTCAATAACCCCCATTTTTTGATCACCAAATATTCTCACATTAAACTTTATTTATTCAAATTAATTATCAAGTTATCCTCATACAACCACTACAAAACATGCCTCATATACAAAAATGTATCTTCACATGTTGTTCTAAACATCAATATATTATCAATGTACATAATCATAAATTTTCCCAAAATTGGTTTTAGGACTTCATTCATCAACCTCATTAAGGTACTTTATTTATTATTTAATTCAATTGACATAACTAGCCATTCACACAATCATCCTTATGTCTTGAATGCAACCTTCTGCTCATCTCCCTCTCTAATTTGAATTTTATGGTATCTACGATTTAGATTGATCTTACCAAAATACTTGTGCTAGTGATATATTCCATGATGTCATCCATGCATAGAAATGGAAAGATATACTTCATGTTGATTTTTTATGGCCTTGAAATACATATGCATCCACTAATCATCACCATTTTCAACACAAGAGCCATTTGTATTGTGCATGGGCTCATAATATCTTTGATCAACCCTTTATAAATAACTCATGGACTTACCTCTATATATCCACATTCTCTTGTAGTTTCATTCTATAATACTCCTTATTCAGAAAAATCAAATCTAGAATTAAATTTGTTCATTGACTAAAGTTCCTCACAATAAATAACCCTTTCAGAAACCTTATAGAAACAATTTCCAAATCTCTCCCAACATTTCTTTCACCTCTTTCAATTTTGGTTCATCCTTATCTATCACTTTATTGTGCACTCTCTTTGCATGGGCTTCACTATCATTACAAAAACACATGTTATTCTACTTCAATTTATTCTATAATTTAATCAAAAGAACCAAATGTCACCACTATTTTTTTCAACCTTATCCTTCATTTGATGTAGAATGTACTCCTTCTCAGTCCTTACAAAATTATAGGTTTTTATAGGTCAATCATGTTGCACCTTTCAATTAATATGTCACAAACATCGAAATAACACATGACATTAATCCATGTGCATTATAACCCATAGAAATTCATCTTCATATCTTCTATCTAGAACATCACAAGATATTTCTCAAATAGTAACAACTAATTTCCCTTTTACAATACTAATACCTTATAAGGATTAGGATTTTTGATCCTCTTTAACCCAAACTTATCCACCCTTCTGTAACCAAAATGTTGGTGTTTCCACATTCCAATTTTTTTTACATGCTTTCCCTATTAAATAGCTTTATATTCTAAAAAATCTTCTTATTGTTTAGACAACTATGGCTTCCATTGGTTTCATTAACACATGCTTAAAAATAAATGTTTCATTCATCTATGGATCTTCTTATTAACCTTTTACATCATATTCGTTGCCTTGCAAAATGTGTGTACTCATATTGTTCCTCTTCCCATCATTTTTGGTATGTGGGAGATAAAAGTTATATGCCCCATTTCACCACATGTGTAAAACATTTTAGTGATTCAACAAACTCTTCTATGAGAAAATGAACTTCTTCTCCTTGTATAATTTCATTTTCATCTTCCTATTCCTTCTTTACATGGTGTCAAACTCCCCTCACCTTTATGATGCACAAAATTTCTTCATCCACTACCTTGTATAAAGATTTGTGTGGTTGTATCCTTTCAATAGATAGTGATTTTCTATTTGCACACCTTCTCTTCCAACCAAAGCGCATATTCATATTTCTTTTTTAATTGACCTCACATTGATCATTTCAAACTCATATTAAATTGTAGTGTGTAATCCATTCATATAATCAAATATCTTCTCCATGTCATTCCCCACATGTTTAGCTTGAAAGTGAATTTGTAAAAATATTCAGTGTGTTCTTTCACTCTAAAATCTCCCTTTCGGAGGTAGTCTATGAATTATTACATAAATTTAGTTGTTAATTTATGGGCAAGGGATTTTCCTTAAAATTTTAAACTATTCTATTCAATGTATTGATCTATTGTACTCTTTTTGTTTGGTTACCCTCCCACCATAGAGATGCACGACCCTTTAACTTTGTGAAGGAAATGTTGAAAGTATTGGGATCTTACATTTCTTCATACTCAAAATACTTCTTAAAATATATTATCTAATTGATGATATTCATTGGTTCCAAACTACTCGAATAACATAGAGAATCCAAATTAGGTTTCTCCCTATACAAATAATTACACATTAAAAAGTATCTTATTGTCCATCTAATTGCACTTCTTCTTCTTACTCATTCTCGTGGTATACAATCATTTTTTTGTATTCTTCTTTATCATCACTATGATCTTCCTCAAAACAACATCATTTTTGTGTCACTTCCATGTCATCTAAACACGAATTCATGGTCTAGATTAAATAATACAAATCATCAACACTTATTCTTTGATTTCCATGAGCTCTGACAACATTCCCATGTGTTCCAGTGTGTTTCCTCAAATTAATGTGACCTTTACACTCCTTCACACCATCTACCAAAAAATTACTTTATGGAAGGTACCCACAATGATTTTCTACCCACCTTCACAATAGTATAATACCGTCGGTGCTTATTGTGTAGTCCTAAAACCACCTATCCAATAGTTACTAAATAGAATATGTCTATAATGAATTTATACCCACACTTGCAAATTCAGAAAAAAAACTAATGCCTAATGAAGAAAGGAAAATATTGCTCTAATACCAAATGATGCATATGTGGTTAGGATGTTAATTGAAGATCCACCTTATATGTCTCATATTTTAGAGATGCACGTGGAAAACATACAAACATTTACATCATATCAAATATTTGAATTTAATATTAAAATAACACATTGACGAGATTGACTTGTATACTTATAGGAATATAATAAACAAACTGATCACTAGTGATACAATTAATAAAATATATAATCACTCTCCTATCAAGTATAAGTTTGTGTGATCCTTCTCACATTCATGCTCTATGATCCAATTCTCATAATTATCTCTAAGCTAATTTGAATCCTAAGGTAATTGTGCTTTGTTTGTATCAGCATACAAGCCACGCAAGTAGTACATTTAAATTTTAAAAAAAAAAAACTAAGGAAGAATATGCATTTGTATTGCAAAGGATCAATTGCATACTAAATAAGCCTTCCTCAAAATTTCACAGCATCAAATAACCAACTTTTAGTGTCTCATGTATTTCGAATAACCTTGTAGTTTTTCATAGCTTCAAATAAATTTGTAGCTTAATATTCAAAATTATAGTATTTTTGGGCTTTATTTAGGATAGTGTTCAATAACTTCTAATATACATGCATTACTTATTTAGTGTTCTATAAAATCTACTGATTCTTGTGATACCTCCATAGTCTTACACAACATCCGTAAAGAATCCATAAGCTTTTTTAGGTTATACAGTAGATTGAAAAATGATAAATAGATTTTTTTACATATCAACATTGCACAATAGGATTGTAAAAAATATAGAATGTATTAGATTACTTTGTGTCCTTCCAACAACACAAAATTTTCCCAACAAGATCTTCAAGCAACATAAAATGTGTACAACAATCTCAAATAATTCAGACTATATTTTGGTTGAACTTGAGTTCTTGTGAAGCCATATGCTCTTGCATAATTACTTCTATCTATCTCTCATTCTATTATATTCTTTCAAAAAGACCTTGTAAATTATATCAAATATATCAAATTTCCTATGCTTACACATATTTTTACCCTTAGTCTATTATTAGGCTCACATATTCCTCCATCCGTTTGAAAACTAGACAAATCCTTGTGTTTTATTCACTTGTAAATACTCCAAGTTCTTACACACACAATCCCACACACATAAACAATATAATAGAAGTGTACCATTTTTAGCAATGGTAGATGTTTTGGTGTTGGAAAGATTAGCGAAACATAACCCTAATCATCAAAGTGAAGGTGACGGTGATAGGGGCTAGGGAAATACCATGAGGAAGTGTCTGATTTTCTCTAATTGGGATTTTTTTCCATGTATTTATTTATGTTGGTGACAACCATGATGGAGATTAGTGCCTTCTTCAACCCATGGTTCTGTGTTAAATCAGGTGTTATCGCAATAAAATCCCTTGTTAGGTCTTGGTGATAGTGGATGTAATGATTGAGTATAGCAACATAGGTTTGAGGTTCACCTAGACCTTGTCATATCTAGGGTTTCTCACATTAGTGATGTAGGAGGAGCTAAAAATGGTGTTTACATGTGTAGGTCATCTCCCTTATTTATAAATGGATAGGGTGGTGTCATTTTCTAGAGGAGAAGCACAATGGGTATTGTTTCTATCATAAAATTCTAGGTCCAATCTATGATTGTGGGGGTGGGGGACCTCTCCCTACTAGTAGGTCCTTTATAGAAAAGGCTAAGGGTGGGGGTAAATTCCACCTATTATAGTCACAAAATCACACACTTACTATTACATTTACACTGTCAAGTATGTTATTTTACATATGAATCTCACGTAATAAAAGTATTCACTAATGACCCATCCCCTAGTCCGGTCGTCATTGTCATTTGTCTGGTATAGTCGTCAGTTGTTTACATAGTTTCAGTCATCTCCCAGAGAGTCTTAAGTGTCGTAATTTTCTTGATTGTCATCTTCAGTCCCTAGCTGGGGCACCTAGGTTAGTGTTGGGGTGCCTATAGGTGCCCCAGCCCGTGATTTTAGGTGCCCTAGTCTTCGTAATACTTGGGTCTAATTTATATGTTCAAGGTCGATCTTTGTTATTTTCATGTTCATTCCCCTAGGTGCTAGTCAGCATGTTGGGTCATTAGTGTTGAAATTAGAACAATAGATCCCTATATAAACATAACATACTCACCATATTATGGGTAGACATCTTACTATCAAGAGCTAGCTATTTACTAAGGCAAAGGACTACATTTGGGCATCTTCTACATCTACATCACACAAGCATAGGGGGGAAGGGTTGTATTCATTCTATTCCATCCACCATTTGCATTTTTGACATCTAGTTATTCCCCCCTACCTCTGCGTTATTGGTGTTAGGGCACCCTAGGCACATAATTACACACACAAGCACGCAAAACTACATTAGGTCTGGAATGTAGTGCAGCGCTTAGTCGTAAGTCCACCATTGTGGCAGCTAAGGTCAATCCAACCCCTTCATTTGCATCTTTCTTTTTTAGGGATTTGATTCTTTGTATGGGGTTTTATAGGTAGGTCTTCATCACATCACTATAACGACATATGTGAAGGTACTGTGACAATAGAGTGACCAAGACAAAGGCATTGCAAAGACTTTGTGACACTTTTGAACTCATATTCTGAGCTTTTTTGTAGACCAAAGCACCCAGATCACAAACCAGGGTTCCCATAGGCACCTCAGTACTCTTCCAGGTGCCCCAACACAAACAGATCTTCAACTGCTACAATTTCCAGGGAAGCACCTTCACATTCTGCCCTGTCCGCACATCATCTAGTTCAGTCTTGTACATAGAGAGGTGAGTTAAATCCAGGTTAGTATATTATCCATTTCATTTTCATTATCTCATTTCATTTAAATATCAAAATCAAATATTTAGCATCAATACTTTAGTTACATCATTTATTGTACTTCTATATCTATTTAGATTAAATATAGAATAGCATTTAAAATTCCAATTTTAGTTAATCATTTTGGTGAACCCACTTTTAGAATACCTTTCCCTAGGATCTGCTAAAACCCTAATGGATAAGAGTAGTTCATCTTCTTCGCCTATCATGTTTCATTTTAGCGTTAATCTTATTTACGATGAGGCTGTCATAGCTGAAATCAAAGCTTTATATAGTGCTCCGCTTACTACACCCACCCATATTCAATAACAACTCTTAGATGGCCAACAACATGTGCCTACCAATTTTATAGACTCTCCTATAGGAATTAGCATTGTTCAGGATCCTATAGCCTTTACTTGTTGTACTCCATGCTATAGGGCTACTTGTGATCCACCTTCTGATCTTTTAAAAGAAACATTATATGATTCCCTTATTGATTACTTGCTTGGTATTGACACTCATTCACATACGCATACCGATTCTCGTTACTCTACCTCTTCTAACATTGCTTCTTATGTTACATCCCCTCCTAGTTTGCACTATGTTGATGGTCCTATTGATAGCATTCTTAGCAATACCCTCATTTTGGAGTCTCTATCAGATAATGGTGAGCCACCTGCAGGTCATGATTCTCCTTCTTTCCATATTGCTGAATGTGTCTCACCTACTCCATTGTCATCTTCCCCTAAGATCGCATCTAATACTACCCAAGAGTCACCACCATCTGTTACTTCCTCTTCTCCTACTATTTCATCTCCTCTTGCTAGTTCACCTATGTCTCTTAGTACATATTCTATACAGATTTCCTCACCAAGTGCTTCACCTATCATGGAAGCTTTCAATGCTAATCTGACTATTACCACATATATTTCACCTATATCACATACTATACCTTCCTCGGCACCTACTACTAGTGTGTCTTCAGCATCGGATCCTTCTCCATCACCTTTGGATATTCCTATGATCACTCACAATGGCAAACTGCAACCACTTAATACATTATTGTCATCTTTCACCATCCCTTCACAAGATATCATTTCTCTCATGCACAGTAGGACAATTACAATCACAAGTTCAATCTCTCACCTTAGAAATTAAGTCCTATTATGCTTCTATTGACAACAATTCATTGCTTGGAAATCTAGTCCCTAAGAAGATTCATAATTTTGCATTCCCTCATGACTTCACCATGCCTACTTTCACATGTTTTAATGGTATGAGTGACCCTCATGCTCATCTATTACATTATCGTAGGGCTATGTATTCTTATTCCAATGATAGATTACTACTTGAGGCTTTTCGCTATAGTATTACCGATGAGGCGTTACAATGGTACACTCATCTCCCCTTTGGATCCATTAGCACTTTTTATGACATGGAGGATGTTTTTCTCCGTCGATTTATAATCAACAATGGCCCTAAGGTTACCTATGACAGGTTACCTACCTTACATCAGGGTTCCTCGGAACCTATTAAGGATTACATTCTAAGATTCAATGCTTGTGTCCGTTAGCTTGTCTTCCAGCGCATAGATCTTTAGAAACAATTTATTTTATGAAAAAATCATAAAAAAAAATATTGCTCAAAAAAATACAAAATAAAATCCATCCCAAGATAGACAACTACATCTAACTTTTCACCAAAGGAAAAAAAAACAAGATTTGGTTATCCAAATCGCGGGCAAATAGATTACAATCTTATAGGTTTTTTCAAAAACAAAAACTAAGTCATATAATTTTAAGTGTTTAATATAGCTAAACTTGTCCATTTTTTTAAAAAAATAGTATTTTAGAAACTAGATTTTGGATACTACGATTCATATTCATATAAATTTTTCTAATTTTGAGTGCACGTATTGCTAATAATCCCTACAAGTTGAGATTTTGCTTTTTTTGCAATATGACGTCCACTTATGACCCCTTTTTTGTCCACCAACTTGGTGCACTTACCCATGGAGGGTGGCAATGGTATCCGGTTAGGTGAGTATGTTATAAGACTTCTTTTATATGTTGATGACCTTATATTGATTGCTACGTCCACTCAAGGATTGCAAAAACATTTGCTTACACTTGAATTTTTTTGCAAAAAAGTGGGTATGCAAGTTAATATCAGTAAGACCAAGATTATGATCTTTAGCAATAGAAGGAAAAGAAATCAACAACAATTTTTCTTTGAGGGTAGTATTCTAGAAGAATTAACTGACTACAAATACTTGGGGATTGACTTCAACAATAAACTTACTTGGGAGACTTGTAGAAAGAAGAGAATGACATGAGGGTGGAAATCCCTTTATGCTTTACAAAACAAATGTAGAGAAGCAGAGTTATGGGATTGGAAAACTACTTAGACTCTTTTTGAATTATTAGTTACTTTGATTGTTCTTTATGCGTGTGAAATACAGGCCAACAACATACCATTATCAAAATGGAAATAAATTGAGAGAATTCAAAAACATATGATCACAAACAAGTTGAAGTTGAAAGTTTCTGTCCCTTATGAGATTCTTTTAGCTGAAACAGGAGCAGTTCCAATTGAAGCCATTGCTATGATTCAACTTCTAAAATACCTCAACAAAATTGAACATATGACAGCAAATAGATGGCCCAACATAGTCTTCAAAGAGCCATTATGCAGGAGAAAAAGGTCATGGGTGAATCAAAACATCAAGTGGATGAAAAGGAGGAATACATGGCCCAAAGACAATAAAAAAAAAAAAGCATTTGTAATAGATAAGGTCCATAATGCTATGTGGGATAAAAGAGGGAGGAAAAAGAGATATTACCTCGAAGAATTTAACTACACTTGTGATCATCAACAAAATGCTTACGTCGGGGCCCTCATCCCTTGGAGAGCTAAGATTCTTATGGCTCAACTAAGGACTAACTCCCATCGGCTTAGATGCGAAACAAAAAGACGGAAAAAACCTAAAGAAAAATGGGAAGAGAGACTCTATGTCTTTTGTTCTGATGGGGCAGTGGAATCAGAAAAATACTTTATTATAGAATGTAATGCTTATAATGACATTTGTTCGACATATGCAATCAATTTCATGACTTTGTCATTACATATTATGTTTAGTGAGGAGTTGATAGCTAAAATGGGGGGCTTCATCATCAAGATTAACAAAAAAAGATCATAAATGATGAAAATAAAAGAAACTAGTTTTACTATCTCATAAGCTATTTTTAACTTTGTGGACGTTAAAAAGTTTTCATTTCATTTCATTCACATATACATATTTAAAAAAAATTATATAATAACAAAATGAACCAATGTGAAAAACATGTGATGTGTAGAAAAATAGCATGTGGCATGTGAGTAAAGCAAGATAAAAAGTGATCGTATAAATACAGACAAGATACTGCCGCGTCCAAATCCTCACTGGAGATTTTTTGCTTTAAAACTGACCAAATTGGAGGGCACCAATACCCTGTTTTCAACTATGGGAGTATCCTTAGGCTTTCAGTCTGTTCAGCCTTCATATGCCGGTACATCTCAGGTTAACGTTCCTGCTGCTGCTATCTGCATCCCTACTGCTACGAACTTCAAATTTGTTTCCAACATCCCACCAAATGGTAAGACATCCATTAGCGATCAACCTGTAAACTCAAATGCATATTTGCCAATGAATTACTGTTTATTCATTGTGGGCATTGCCAGGGCCTGCAAAATTTGTATTGAGGATTCAATGCCACAGGAATTGTTTAGGCGGGTCTCAATTTGTGTTTCAAAGAAAACATAGGTTTCTTAGATCTAACCACTACCAATCCGCAATCAAAAGAAAACGAGACGCATATGGGATTACAGTATGTCAATCGGCAGATGGAGCGAATCCCAGCTTACCATCTTCCACAATTTATGGTACGTATGCTTCAATAAATTCTCAATCTAATTCTGAATTCATTCGTAGCGAAAACCCATTGATTAAAAATGTGTGAAATGGCATTTTTTTTTTGGTGTAATCTATACTTTTGTAATTTTTTTTGATATCATTTGATAACATGCTTTAATATATTCTCCATCCAAGGAAACCCACTGCCAAAAAATATGTGAAATGGCCTTCAGATTTTCTGTAGTCTTGTAATCTTTTTTGATATCATTTTATGGCAGGCTTACATAATTTCTCCCTTAAATTCTGCTTCTATTGATATGATGCACATTACTTAAAAATGTGTGAAATGGCCTTTACACTTTCTCTAAGCTATAAAATATGTGAAATGGCCTTCAGATTTTCTGTAGTCTTGTATACCATTTGATAGGATGATTTATTTGTAAACAGATGGATTATTGGGTCCAAAACTGAGGGCGCTATGCTTCTACACTGTAAGCAGCATTGTGGCTATTCCTCTGTTTGTAGTGATGCTAGTGGCCCATCCCTTTGTTCTTCTGTTTGATAAATACAGAAGGAAGATTCATCACTTGTTTAACAAGGTGTGGGCAAGTCTTACACTTTTGCTCTTCTGTAAAGTGGATATTGAAGGGTTGCAAAACCTACCACCACCCAATGTGCCAACTGTGTATGTTTCTAATCATCAGAGCTACTTAGATGTATTTGTTTTGTTGCTCCTTGGAAGGAGTTTAAAGTTCATAAGCAAGACCAGCATCTTCCTCATCCCTATTGTTGGATGGTCAATGTTTCTGACTGGTCACATCCCTCTGCGGCGAATGGACAATAAAAGCCAGATGGTATTTTCATATTTCTCAGGCCTCAATTTTTGCTTTGAAGTTTGTTTCATATTTTAAGAGCGGACTTCCATAGATGATTTTGCTTAAAAAACATGAACTTCAATACACGTCCCAAGTAACAATAATATAACACGCTAATATGAATGTTGTGTCACTTCTGTTGTATTGATAAGAGCTTTGTTTAATGTTGAATACAGGAATGCCTTAAACGATGCTTGAATGTTCTAAAACAAGGAGCCTCAGTTATATTTTTCCCAGAGGGAACTCGCACAAAAGATGGAAAGATGGCTACCTTTAAGGTTAGATAGATCTTTTGTAATCTTGTAGTAATATCGAAGTGCTTATGAATTTTATTTTACAAATTTGTGAGTTCAGGTTTCATTATCAATATGTCTTGGGAATTGATGAATGAAATCGTAACTTTCATGTTGATGTGTCTCAGAAAGGTGCATTTAGTGTGGCAGCAAAGGCCAGAGTACCTGTTGTTCCAATTACTCTTATTGGAACGGGTAAAATAATGCCAAATGGAATGGAGGGCAGTTTGAGGCCAGGCTCTATAAAAATGATTGTACATCAACCAATTGAAGGAACAAATGCAGATGAACTGAGTGATAAAGCAAGATCCGTGATAGCTCAAAAACTTATGTTGCATGGCTATGGAGTGCATTGAATGCATCTAGATTAGTAAAGATGATTGAATCAGATGGTTTATCAGCATTTGTGCCAGAGAATTGAAAATGTTTCTGAAGAGCTTGAGGTTCGATTTTGAAACATGCCCTTGCATTTTGAGTTCCTTCTGTTGTTTTCTACCCATGGTGTATTTTCTTGCTTCATTTACAAAACAAATTTCTGTTTGCAAAACCTATTTTTTAAAAAGAAGGGGTTTTCAGCAAATTGAAATTTTATGAGCATGGGGCTTATCACAAAAGTAGTAATCCTATCCGCTTCTATACCCATCATACAAATTAGGAAACTTTAACCTTAAAATATTTTGTTGAATCAACAACATATAGAAAACATCTTAAAATTATTTTTTTATTTTTATAGCTCAGTATCATAAACATTAGAAGGTAAGGCTCGTATCATAAGCATTAGAATATAAGGCTCCGGTCTGTGCCAAGGATTTGACTTCAATTAGTGTCGAGGATTTGACTTCCAGTAGTGACAAGGATTTAACTTATTCCCGCAACTACCTTTCAATGCTTTCAGAAACTTTCCTGTTGAGGGGAATGGTTTTCTTTATGCTAGAAGCTTCACTCCAATACTTGATGAACATTCTTGGGGCCTGGAGCAACAAATTTTACGAGTTGGTATCATGGGCTTTATCTTTGATTGTGCTTGTGCTTATATGATCACCATGTCTTTCAGGTACACTGTAAGTGGTGCATTGGGCTGCTTCCCAGAGTTTCACCTAAATTATTCTGCTTGACTTTTATTGCACTCTTCAGCTTGCACTTTAACTATGTTTGTAGAAGTATAGTTATAGTGGTACACACTGCACATGAAGTTAGAGACAGAACAAGAAGAACTTAGAGGTAAAGGATACATAATTTCTGTTCTCCAAAAGAGGGAGAGATTTATAAGAACAACTTGTGAAATGTATGTGAACTAGTGGATCAAGGGCCCAATTTTTTTACAAGAACAGGCGTTCAACAAGATTGACCCTACTTCATTTGAAGATTGGGCCTGTTGAAAATGGGTTCATCCTTGGTAACTGTCATGCACCCACCTGACATTTGCACATTCTGGTTTTTGTACTAGTTAATAGAGCTGTGTGGGCCAGCCAACTTTTCTCATAAGAAACCATAGTTATTTGTGAAGCATCTTGCCTTTGTTAGGCAGGCTGGCAAAGATTATAGACTCGGGTTTATTGTATAAGGCATTGGTTTCATTAGATGTTCCCCCATTTTGAAATTCAGGCAAATGCTCAGGGTGAGTTATTTTTTATTATCATTTATAAAACTGGAAATAATTCCATAAGTCGGAGATCAAAATTAAAGTTTAATTTATTGGTTCTTATAAATAGATTGATTAGTCCCATATATAAAACAAGACAATTCAGCAATATCAAAATATCTATGATGCCAGGAAACGCTACCCAAGGCAACATTTCTCCCTAGAAACGTTTTAGAAACGGAAACATGGGGGGAAATGCAAGGGAAACATGGCAGACGTTTCCGGAAATGTCTGGGACGTTTCCAACGTATTTTCAATTTTTAAAGCCAAAAAACTTAAAAATAAATAAAAAATAAATGCATTTAATGAACCTAAACCTAATCTACCTACCTAGACTTGCTAAAGACACTTCCTAAAAGCTATATAATGACATCTTGGGTCCATTCTAAATCACACTCTCATTTTCTCTTGCTAAATTCAGTTTTTCACTAAACTAACATTTAGCATTGTGAAGAGCAAAGAGACATCAAGGAGCAACTTGAAAGAAGAGTTTAGAAGGTGCTACTAAGAGCTAAGAGCATCAAGGAGGAATTTCAAAGCAGGTTTGGAAGCTTCAAGGAGGAAAAACCAGGTATTTTTCAAGTTTTTTTTTAAAAAGAAAATGTTAATGTGATCAATGATCACAAATGCACACATCATTCATGATCATTGATCATGATATCAATATGTAGATTTAATGTAGTAATTTTTAAATTCTGTGCTTGAAAAAAAGTAACATTTCCTTTGCGGTTTTTAAATAAAAATCATTTATTGTTTTTAAAAAATTATAAATATCATCCAAACTCTGTGTATGCTCTCACCTCGCACCTATACGGTGAACTTGGTGATCAAAAGCAGAATAGGATGCGTAGGGTTTTTTTTGTTGCTATTTTAAGAGTTTTTTTGTATTTTTTAAATTAAAAAATCCGAACTCTGTGTATGCTCTCACCTCGCGCCTATACGGTGAACTTGGTGATCAAAAATAGAATAGGATACATAGGGTTTAATAATTTCAATCTTTTTCCTATTTTTTAAAACTAAAAAATACGAAATCTGTGTATGCTCTCACCTTGCGCCTAAACGGTGAACTTGGTGATCAAAAGCAAAATGGGATATGTAGGGTGTAGTAACTGTAGTTATATTTAATATTTATTGTTATCTAAGTTTATGTTTTTATTTTAAATATTTTTCAATGTAGGTTTGATTATTTGAGATAAATGGCATCCAGTTCAGCTTCAG
Source organism: Taxus chinensis (assembly GCA_019776745.2). Lineage (NCBI taxonomy): Eukaryota > Viridiplantae > Streptophyta > Pinopsida > Cupressales > Taxaceae > Taxus > Taxus chinensis. The sequence goes on from CM034151.1 coordinate 178,515,459, forward strand.
TGGGAGGGCATGGGGAAGGAAGTCAAGGTGGGGGTGTGCAAACTGTGGATCCTAGAGCTTCTCTTTGGAGACATGTGCAAGTGTTGGAGAATCTTGCTGGCGGTGGCTCTCGTGTTTGGGTATGCAATCATTGCAATATTGAATTCAAAGCCTCATATACCGACTCAAAGCTCATTTAATGGGGCAATCAGGAACGGGGATTAGAAAATGTGCCAAGGTTGAAAGGAAACATATTTTGGCATATATGAAAGAGCAAGAGGAGGTTGATTTGCAAGCTTCAAAAGCTAGATTTAAAACTGCTCCTTTGCAAAATAAGGGTTCACAAAAACCACCCACCTCATCAAACCATCCTTTTATTCAAATTGAAGTTGAAACTCCCATAGAGGAAGAGAGCTTGTCACGAAAGAGAACCTCCAAAGGTCCATTAGAGCAAGCATTTGCAAATGAGAAGAGGGAAGTAGCTGATGAGTTGATTGCTCGATGTGTTTATGCATGTGGGTTGCCTTTCAATGTGTTGCGGTCACCATATTGGCAACAAATGGTGAGAGGAATTAATGATGCACCACAAGGGTATACAAGCCCTAGTTATGAGAAGGTGAGAACATCATTGTTGGCGAAAGAAGTGGCCCATGTACATACTTCTTTGCAGCCAATTAGGGATTCATGGAAAGAATCAGGGGTATCTATCATTTCAAATGGATGGAAAGATGCCCGAAATAGACCCCTAATCAACATTGTTGCAGTGTGCCCTAAAGGGGCAATGTTCTTAAGGGTTGTTGATTGTGAGGGTGAAGTGAAAGATGCTCAATTTATTGCTAATATTTTGATTGAGGCTATTGAGTCAGTGGGCCCTCAAAATGTTGTCCAAGTCATCACGGACAATGCCAAAAATTGTAGAGCAGCAGGGCAGATTGTTGAAGGGAGATATGAACACATTTTTTGGACACCTTGTGTAGTACACTCCTTGAATTTGATGCTACAAAAGATTGGCAAAATACCATGGATAGAGGAAGTGTATACAGAGGCAAATGAGATTCAAATGTTTGTCACAAATCATCATATGTCCCAGGCTATCTTTAGGAGGTTCTCAAAGTTGGAGTTGTTGAAGGTAACAAAAAAATTTGCTAGTTTCTAATTTTTATTTGCTAACTTTCTATGAAATATCAAATTATCATTTGAATTTCTTTTAAATTTAATTTTATATTTTATTAACTTGTTTTAATTTATTTTAATAGGTTGTTGAAACAAGATTTGCCTCTCACATGCTCGTCTTGAGACGACTTGTGAAGGTAAGACAAGCCTTGAGGCTTATGGTGATTGATGATGTTTGGTCCGTGTGGAGACAAGCAAACACAGAACGAGCCATCAAAATAAAAACATTGATACTTGATGATGATTGGTGGGAAAAGGTTGCATACTTGCTCAGTTTTACTGAGCCTATTTTATCTATGATTAGATATGCCTATGATGGCATTGATTCTATGTTTGAAAAAATTAGAGACATCATACAAAAAAAAGAGCAAGATCTTGAAGAAAAATTCTACATTGAAGTCAAGACTATGATCATGAGAAGGTGAAATAAAATGACGACCCCATTGCATCTTCTAGCCTATGCCCTGAATCCCAAATATTATAGCAGTGAAATACTTGGGCTACCTGGTAGGCAAGCACCATACAATGACCATGAAGTTGCAACTGGAACTAAGACAACATTCCAGAGGCTTTTTCCTGATCCAGCTGTAGCTACTGCGGTCCGCTATGAAATGGCATGCTTTGTCTCTTCATCTAATAGTAGCATGAGTGAAGCAGATGCATTAAGTGACAAGTACAACCTAAAGCCATTCATGTGGTGGTATGTACATGGCCATGATTGCAGGCACCTACGAACTATTGCCATTAAAGTCCTCTCACATGTATAAAATATTAAAATTTAAAATGAAATCAAAAATTTGTTTATTAACTAAAAATTAAAAATGTATGTTCTCACTTCTTAGTAAATTAATTTTATTACTAATTGAAAATTTCTAACTTCTTTTTTGTAACAGGTGGCTAGCAATTCTTCAGCAGAGCGGAATTGGAGTACATATAGCATTATTCACTCAGCCAAACGGAACAAGTTAGGATCCAAGAAGGCTGAGGATTTAGTGTATGTACACTCCAATTTGCGCATCTTCTCACACAAGACTGAAGGCTATATTAGAGGTCCCAACAAACTTTGGGATATTGATCTTGAGAGTAGTGACTTTGATGCTTCTGCGGCTACTCTTAGCCAACTTTCATTGCTTGGTATTGATGAAGAAGAATCGGGATCCACTGCACAAGGGATGGAAAGTGGAGCTGGTGGGAGTGGAGTTGCCAGTTGTGTTCATGGAGATGATTATGAGGAAAATTTGGATGATATATTCTAGAATCTAGAATCTAGATTATTATCATGTATATGTGAATCATTGAAATTGTAACCATGTTGAATGATGAGTCATGACTCTTTAGAAGTTCAAATTTCAATGAACACAAAATATTTTGAGTGCTTTATCAATTATCTCTTATGGTCTACAATTATAAAATGAGTATTATGCATATATATATATATATATATATATAATTTTTTTATAATATATTGTACGGACGTTTCCGGTAACGTTTCGTATCCAAGGTTTTTTGAAAATTGCCATTTCCGCGTTTCGTATCCGTTTCCGTTTCTATTTCTGTTTCCTGGCAACCTAGCAAAATATATATTAGGTCCCTGACAAATCAACGAATTCAAGATTTGAACATCCTTGGAGTCATCTTGCAGTGCATCTAGAAATGGTACTGAACTCATCTAATTTATTTGCTAAGTGTGCTTGGAGACTTTACGGGCTCCAGCTCCTTCCTAGGCCAGCCCGGCTTACCTCAACATGGCTGGTGGGGTGGGCCTGCTGGGGATTGAACCCAAAACTTCAACCCAGGGAGTACCTCCCTACTCACCAGTCAGTCTGGCCCGATGAACTACCGCTGAATCCATTTTAAAAGAATATTTAACAAACTCTTTTATGTGCTTAAATGCGCACACACCAGTTGTTAGATGAAGAGCAAAGTGTCCATCATTTTCAGCTATGAATCGATCACTTTCATACTTGACTATATGAGGTACCACCAAACTCGTATTAGAAACTCAACTAACAGGAGCTGTTTGTTTTAAACTGTCAATAGGCACATCGTTCATCAGATTGCTGGCTGCATTAAACTGGGAATTGGTTCCATCATCACGAAGCATATGCAGACAACCCTGCGCAAGAAGACCTCTTGCAGATGACATACCGACAGCTTCCTGAAATATAAGATTATCAAGCTGACTATTATCATTGTGCATATGTTCAGGGACGGGACTGCCCCATCCAGGATGAGTTGAAGTATACTGAAATTGATTCTATTAAGCCATGTGTACAGGTCAACCCTCACTATCCCAAATTACTTGGCCCCACCTACCATATTTGGTGTAGATGGCGGAGAGTGAGGATCATGTATATATTTATATCATGTATATATCCTCTTGTGCACATTTAAGAAGGTGGTTGCTTCCAACCTTATCTCCACTTGTGCACATTTAAGGAGGTCTTATCTCCATTTATGCACAGTACAAATGGTAGTTGCACCCAACCTTACCTTCACTTGGGTACATTAAATAAAGTTGACATATCCTACCTACCAATGCTTATCTAAGATAATATATTGCAAGTATGGGTATCGTAAAGGATAGGCTTTAGTATTGGAGATTGAAGAATTAGAGAAGTCTTGTATAAACCAGCAGGGTTCCTAAGGCCTTTGGACCCCCCAACCCAAGGGTTTCTAAACTAAGAGGATGTTCCTTTTCCAGAGTTAAAAGCTGTAGTTTCAGATCTGGAAGTCCTCTTTCATTTGGGAGATGAAAATATCACTCTCTGGATCATATTGTGGCAGTACACTTACAGCTTGGGCACAGTTCCAGATTAATGTTTACCATACGAGTGCATAATTGTTTCTCTTACTTTTATTTTCTTTTTTGGTTGCATTTCCAGATTTGAGTGTAATAAAAGAAGGATGTTTTTGTTAAAATTATGTGTAGGGGTTTTATTGTTTATGCTTGAGAAAGTGTTTGTTAAAATATATTGCAAAAACTCTAAACTGTATACCTAAGAACTCTTTTAAGGCTTGTGGTTGGGGAAAAATGCGGGCATATTACAGTAGTATCAGAGCCTTGATCTTGCCAGCATGTGGTATTCTTATTGAAAAGGTAAAAATAAAACATGTAGTCATCTTTGCACGGAGTGGAAATGAACCCCGAGATACAAAAATTGCTTATGGGTATGGCCGATATACTTGATAGGGGCTTAGACAGAATGGAACTTGACAAACTTTTTAGACAGGAATCAAATACCTACAGACAAGGCTATTCCACTTGAGAACAATAACAAGGCAGCTACACCCTCACAAAATGGTGAGAGAAACAATGAGTTTGGAAACTAATGCAGCATGGATGGACATGATAATGGAAATGGTTGAAGACATACAACAGGGAACTAAGAGACTTATGTAGGAATATCAAGCTGCAGATCCCCAGTTTTTCGACTTGATGTCTTTCAGGATTTTGTAACACAGTGCAGCAAGAATAAGAAGAATGGAGGTGACCGGAGGGCCAATTTGGACGGGTTTAATATGATTAATATTCTATTCTTTGAGGGTGCAAAAGGATAGAGTGTGAGATCTTGGTTACAACATTTTGATACATACTTTGAAGTGAACCTGATAGAGGATCATGACAGGCTGAGCTTTGCTATACTTCATCTTGTTGGTGCAACACATGATTTGTGGCATCAAGGGAAAACAGCCCTCTGTTATGATCAGGCTCTATGACGAGTATAGAGATGCCTTCTGAGAATTCTTTGAGGATATACCGAAAGAGCAGTACTTTTGGGACCTTACTCTTCTTTGACAGACCGCGTCAGTCAGGGAATATGTAGCTGCCTTTGGTCGTGCTTCAGGGATTGGATGTGGGCCATTTGGTGTACTCGTTTATACAGGGGCTCAGAAAGCCATTAAGATGGCGTGTCTGAGCCTTCGACCCTGCTATATTAGAGGTAGCTATGACTAAATCCTGAACTATGGAGAGCTCAAAGCCATTTCAACATAGCAGCAGGTCTACCCCAGGAGGTTGAGTTTCAGGTACAATATAACAGAGTATAGACCCCTTGAGAACTCTCATGGATGGAAAGTCTTTGATATTTAGACCTCCAGTAGTGGAAAGACTCCGCTTCAACCAGACTGTAGTGCACCTTACATCCAGTTGGAGAGAGGATATAGCAAGGAGCAACATGACGCAGAGGCCAGAGGCAGGAGACAAATCTAACCGTAACTGAGATGAGGTGACAACAATTATGTTTCACTTGCTGTGAACCGTGGGAGGCGAGACATTATTTGGGGGATGGGCAGTTACATTACATTGAGGTACATTTGGATGATGAGGAGGAGTATGCACACAAGGAGACATCCCCGCGAGAGGACCTAATTGAGAAGGAGACAATTCAGGTAAGAGAACAGGGTGCTTAGAGGTGGTTACGACAAAAGATACTAGGGTGACAATTGCTTCACTTTCGCAAGCCATTAGATACTTGTCCTTTAAGGCAAGAGGACACATTCTGGGACACTGCACAAGAGTTCTAATTGATGGGGGAGCCATCCATAATTTTACCGAGTAGGATTAGACAGCATCATTACAGTTAAAGATGGAGGACTTCCTAGGATTTGATGTAGCAGTAGCAGATGGGGATGATATTGGATGCACATCCTATTACAAGTGACTTCTATGTAATTCCATTAGGAGAAGCAAATTTGGTGTTGGGTATACAGTGGTTGTAGTCATTAGGAGAGTTCACACAGAATTTTTAGACCATTAAAATGTGATATTCGTGGGGTGAACGTGAGATGATGACAGGGGTCATTGCTGCTTGAGCACCTCAATAAGTTTTGTTAAAGAGGATGGAACACATTGCACGTAGAGGAAATGCAGAATGGAGAGTGAGTTGCTATATGGGGAAAGGGTTGCATTAAAAAGATAAAGGGGAGCAAACAAACTATCAGCCTCAATTTAAATGATAGTTGATAGGTATAGTGGGGTAGGAAATGTGGAATGGAGAATGAGTTGCTATATTAGGAAGGGGTTGCATTAAAGAGATAAAGGGGAGCAAACAAACTATCAGCCTCAATTCAAATGATAGTTGATAGGTATAGTGGGGCAGGAAATGTGGAATGGAGAGTGAGTTGCTATATGAGGAAGGGGTTGCATTAAAGAGATAAAGGGGAGCAAACAAACTATCAGCCTCAATTCAAATGATAGTTGATAGGTATAGTGGGGTATTTGGAGAGCTACCAGCAGGACTTCCAGGGGTTTTTAGTTCATCACAGAGCTTAAGGAGGGGGAAAAACTAATGACTGTCACTCCCCACCGTCATCTTAAGGTGTACAAATATGAAATTGAAAAAAATTGATTTAAGATTGGGATGTCATCATATTAGAGTTAGACTGGAAGATTTTCACAAAACTGCTTTTAGATGCCATTCTGGTTATTATGAATCTTTGGTGATGCCATATGGCCTTACAAATGCTCCTGCCACATTCCAGTTATCGATGAATAAAGTATTCAAAGAATATCTTAGGTTCTTTGTCTCGGTCTTCCTTGATGGCATTCTCAGATACAGTTGGACTTGGGAAGGGCATCTGGAACACTTAGAGAGTGTTGAATGTTTTGCAGTCTCAATCCTTTAATGCAAAGTAATCCAAATGTGAGTTTGGTCTACTGAAAATTTTATATTTGAGACATAATTATTAAAGAAAAAGTGAAAGTGGGTCAAAGCAAAATAAAAGCAATGCAAGAATTGCAGTTCCTGAAAACTTAATCGGACCTAGTAAGTGTGGGAACTCAAGCAAGAACCATCTGCACAACCTTCAATGGTTTTACAAAGGTTAACCACAAAGCCAAGTATGAACCCATGTTCATCCTCTAGGTATGGACCCCAGTCCATCCTCTTCAATTATCACCATACTGCATTTCACTGTGCTTTCAGTTCTTCACTATGTTATTACATCAGGGAAGTACATAGGAATCACTGCTCACTTATCACAAGTTTGAACAAGAATACTCTCTGTTCTTATTCAAAACACACATAACAACTGAAATGAAACACACAACTGGAAAAACAAACTGCCACCATATCTGTTGTGCGGGCCCGCCATTGGTGACCGACGAGAGGACGCTGATTGCCCTCCTTCCTCCTTTGCCTCTGTCCTCTAGTAGATGCTCTGCTTACTCACGAAGATGGAATTTTAAGATCAAATTTGCACTGTCTTCTATCGACGTGACTTCACCAATTTTTGCTTTGGCTCTGAAATCCCAAAGTGGGGGTTTGGTGGCAGCCAACGGGGTCAAGGGGTGGTGCCACTTGCAGGGTCCTGAGGCAGTGCCCTGGGTGCGCTCCTTGTTGCGGTTCAGGGCGGGGTCGAGGGGCGGAGCCCCCGAAGCCAGTCACATTTTCCTTCTTTGCAAACTTGAAAACCTTCATCAAAAATGTAATATTTTACATCTTCTCCTCGCAAAATTCAGACATTGGGTTACATTGAAAATGCGTCCAAGAGACGATTTTTTTTATATATATATTTTATTTTCTGACACTTGCTAGTGATTCATAAATTGGATTTGATTGAACTATTTGTACTATACTTGACAAAATTGAGAATACTATTGACAAGAGACACTAATATATTGTTTTGACAACATATAATCTTAATGACATGACGTAGTGACAGTTAATTACTCAATACTAATACAAGTTTTTGACACAACTTATTATAAGACTATGAAATCCACTTTACAAAGACCTTGAAATCCAATTAAAGTTTGGATTGGTCAAAGTTAAACTACAACATTGACTCATAAACTAAAATATTATAGCTGGACCAAAAACTATGGATTTGATACGTAAACTTGTATGCTTAAACTTTTATGAATAGAAATAAATAGACTTGCTTTGAAAGAGAATTGAGTTGTCACTGTCTAAATTGAAATAGTCAAATAAATTTAGAACTTGTCATACCACTTTAGTTTTGGATGACGATAATCAATTTAGATGCGTAGGAAATGATGGACGGCTGGAGGAAACATAGCATAGGTGTATATTAAGCTGAGTATGAGATATGAATTGTATCTGATGACTGCAAGGATTTGATAGTCAGATCACTTTTGAACAGAATTGCTACACAAACAACAGTTCACAAATTTTGTACGCTGATTCCAATTTGCAGTATATAGACGTCAATCTTGGCAGGATTTTAAACCAATGATACATAGCACACAGCTACGAATTGGTATTAATGATCTCTGTCAATTCGTTGACCAGCATGGACAGTTATATACCGCTGGTAGAGAATATGTGGGCAGATCAGGATCAAGATCCAAGTGACAAGAATTCAAATACAGTTGTGCCAAAAATAGATCTGTACTTCAAGATCCTTCATGCCTTTTTTGCACCTGTTTTGGTAAACAATTTTTACAATGATTGGACTGCAGAATGGATGCCAAAGCGCACATGCATCTACAAGAGTGAGACTTAAGGTAGATGAACAGCTTACACAGCTTCTCAAGCTCCATTCCCTGCAATAATTCAATGCTACAGCTAGATGGTTCTCATTTCTGCTATCTGAAATAACATCAATTTCCAAACAAAATAATAATAGCAACTACAACCAAATGAACAATTCTCAAACAATTGTAATCATGGATCGAGCAATTAACAATGGTTGAATTGCCCATGTTCATTCATCAAAATATCAAATTTTCCATCTTAAATTAATGCCTTACTCTGATACCAAATGATAAATTTGGTTCAGGTTGAAGAAAATTAACACATTAATAATATTGCAGCTTGTATTGAATTCAACTCATACATGATTACAAATATATAGACTTTTAGTTTCCTATAAAATAGGAAACTTCTTGCTATCAATATGGGTTGTTTAAACAACCTTTGTGAGTGGTGTTAACCACCTCTTATATGAGTTGTTTACTAAACAACTCCATAACAATATATCTATGTGATTTATTATTATAAATCACTCACAAACTAACTATTACTAATTTACATAATATATTTACTTAAGAGTAGTAATTTACCACACGTAAATTATGTTGTCATGCCAAATGTCTAACATGCAAAATTGAAAATTTGGGCCATAAGAACTAAGTCCACACTTGAAAACTTCCTCTCCCGGTCACTATGAACCCTTCCTCTAGCCAACCTGCCCACAGTGTCAACCTCATTCTGGCTAGTCGAAACGTGCTAACAAGATTTTGAAGTGTGTTTCATGTGCAGGGATGGATGCCTAAGGTGATTGAAGTCACTGAGTTTCAAGGAGAAACAACTTTCCCTGGAGGCCTTGAAAGGGGCATTTTTGGCCATTTTGCAGCATATGGATACCCTCCGGAAGTTGACAGGGAAGACCTAAATCATCTAGAAGTTGTGCAGGAGAGCTATGATGTTACCCAAGGCAGTTTAGGAAAGATCTGTGGATATAAGTGATCTCAAGAATCAAATAGATCAAATAGGGTCATCTCAGGTGCTGGGAATGCCATACTCCCACGGTTAAAGTTGACTTGTCCGGATGATTCTGGGTGTTCTAGGAGGCCCAAGGCAATTTAGGAAAGATTTGTGGAGATAAGTGATCTCAAGAACCAAACAGGTCAAATAGGGCCATCCCAGGGGTTGGGAATGCCATATTCCCATGGTGAAAGTTGACTTGTTCGGATGATTCCGGGGGTTCCAGGAGGAGTCGGGAGCTAAACAACCAATCATTGGAAAGCTAGTGGAATCCTCTACATGATGGAAACCTCACTCTTGTCCCAAGACTTGAAAATCTTCCGTGCCAACCCAAGTTTCTGCAGTTGCCACATCTCAGACTCTTTGGAACAGATTTTGAAGCATATGATCCTCCCAAGCCATGCCATGACACATATGCTATTAATTGTTCATTGGGGCAAGAAGTGGGTGTTGCAGTGCTCAGAATCCCTCATGAACCGGATTTTAAGGATCAATGGTTGCAGATATCAGAAAGAAGATAGTTAAGAGTCATATAGTACGTATTTGTGGATAAAATACTTGTCTCTATCCTTCTTCTCAAGCCATGCAATGCTACGACAAAGTTTTGGTTTAACCAGTTCATTAGTAAAAATTTGAAATTTTCGAAGCCATGGGCAAAGTCTCATGTTTGGGTACTTGTTCTCCTCTTGCTAGTCCTCATTGTCAAGGGTTAACCATTTTTTGGCAAATTTGGGGGCAAACAGGGCAAATCGGTCTTTTGAGAAATAGGTGGAACTGTTCCTCCGTTCCACTTGTTCCCCGCATTGCCGCCTTGTCCACATTGTAGTGGGTAGTGTAATCGGTTAAGTTGGCCTTTTGTGGAACTGTGGGAACAATTCCATTTGGTTGACTGTGCCCAACATCCCCACCTTTGCCGACCCCCAAGCGCTAACAAGCCAGGTGGTTAAGTCGGCCCTCCGGGGAACTAAAGGAACATTCCCCAAGTTCCTTTGTTTCCTGCTTCCTCAGGAACCCTGATTCACCGCAAAGAAAAGTGGAGTCAAATAAGTCGGGCACGTCAAGAACTTGTGGAAAGGTTCCCATTTTCCATCATTCCTTCGAAACCCTGCAACGCCACAAAGGAAGATGGATCAGACATGTCATCCCTTGTGTTTAGAATTTCTAAGTTTCATTTGTTACTGATAAATTTTTTTATAACCATTTTTTCAAGTACTTTATATATTTGCATTGCTATCCCTTTGCCGTTCCCAAACCTAGGCCCTTGGTCCCCTTGTTCCCCTTGTCTCCGAGAGCCATCCCCACGCCCCCCCGTTCTGAGAGTGCGTGGAACTATGACTTGTTTGGATTATTTTGCATCCATATATATATTTTTGGAGATCACATTATGATATTCATGATTCGATTAGGGGAAGCTTTGGTAATTTGAAAAATCCGTTTCTCATGTCCTCTACATTTGGATGAGATATTAATGTGCCTATTCTAGCAAAACATACTTCACAAACCTTATGGAACCATTGAAGGTGTTTTAATCTTGTTTGTGTAAGGATTCATGTATTGTATTTACCATAGTTCAAAAACTTGTATTCGGTTGTAGACACCTACAATCCACTTACGCAGTTTTAATACTTAAATTGCACTAACAATCTTCTTATCCTTTCATTAGGTCAAATAATGACACTTCGTTATCTAACTATGCTTCTATTCACTCAGGATGCCAATTAATGACACTTCGTTAGTTGTAATCCTCTTAATTAATTATCATACGTTAATTAAGCCTCTAATCTTGCATTTAACCAATAAACCTTCTTATTGGCTAAATCCCGCTTCCAAAACATCCAAAATCTATCAAAACCCCTTCCAGATGCTCTCAGAAAGCTTCCTAAGCCTACTTAGGGTTATTAATTAATCCTAAAAGATTAATTAACTTATAATTCTAATAAAAAAGTGCATTCACTTGTCAAATCTATTTTGGGCTTACCTTTTGTCCCACATGCACTAGGATTCTAAACTTTCCCAAATGGAAACCTATAAATACAAACCTAGTGCATCCCTTTCAACTGTACACCTTACATCTCACTCATACCTCATTTGTATTAGCTAAGGCTATAGACATTTGATCTTGAGCCATTCTCCATTGTAATAGCTTCTCCATCTTGCATCCATTTCTTCAAGCTTGGTTAGTAAGAGAAGATCTAGACATGGCCTTGTAGCCATTTTAGAGAGATCTCTTCACCATATTGAAGAAAACAACACAAAATATAATTGCTATATGATCTAGTTAGGTTCATGTTAGATAATAATCTAAAGAGTAAAATAGCTTAAGCATTTTAGTTTGATTTATTCAAGTTCCATGCATTTGAAGAAGTTAGTTTTATAAGTTCTTATCTTGATGTTCTTGTTTAGTTATCTTTGTTTTGAAAATACTAGGTGTTAGTTTCAATTCATATGGCTTAGTTAGCTTTGCATGCATACATTGACAACCCAAAATTTTGACTTGTACTCGAGACTCGAGAGTTTCTGGGCTATTACTCTGCAACTTTGTCAATACTTAAAAACCTTATAAATTTATAAAATAAACTTAAATAAATTTTAAAACATTGTTAAATGACTTGAGAAATGAATATAGAGAATGCATAAGTATATTTTTAATAAATATTTTCAACCAAAGAAGAGTATAAGGTACATAGCTACAAACTACAATGCTCATAGAGTCATATAAAAATATCAAATATACATATTACATTTCATCTATATTGCCTAGTCCTATGATAAATTTGTTGTTGCTGCCTTGTGAAAGTGAAAGGTAAAGATTCCTCCTTTGCAACAATATCATCCACAAAGATATCATTTGGATCCTCACCAAGCCCTCCTGTTATTGCTTCTTCTTTTTCCCTCTCCAAATTCGCAATCTCTACGATAAACATGGGATCCAAATTATCAGCAATCTAGTCAGCATATGGATCAATGCCATCCAAGTCAATAACATCATTACTCTCCACTCCCTCCACTTGTCTCAAACGAATACGAAGATTGTATCACACAAAGATAAGGTCATTGAGGTGTTGTGTTGTTAACTTGTTGTGCTTCTTTGTGCGAACAACATTAAACATGCTCCAATTATGTTCCCACTTAAAAGCGCTTCATGGCAAGTACAAAATGCATATGGCTAGCCTTTGGAGATTTGGTGTTTGCACACCTCCCTACCACACATCTCCACATTAAACATGTATGATTTCGTAAGTCATCTAGGCTTGAATAAATGAAGTCTAGCTAGTACTATCTATGAGTAATGAGACTAAAAAGTAAAAACAAATTTGAGCACATAGAGTTGAAGAAAAGAGTCTTATTGTTGTATTCTTGTAAATCTGTAGCTCCTTAATAATTGCATATCTAGTGTCATCATTAGGCATCATTTTCTATGCATGTATTGAGGCCATTTCGAACCTCCTCATTGGTCTTAAATAAATCAAAATAGAAAAACGTAGGGTTCAAGTAGTAGACTGCTACATGAATATATTGGTGAAATGTCTTATTCCATCTTCGATCACTTAATGCGTTAAATGAGTTAATATTTTCTTTGATTTTGCCCATAATATTTTACTATGGTCTCTTTGGCCACGTCTATGGCCTCGTACAACTAATCTATTGGGTTTCTTTCCCCAGCCACCAATCATAGAACACGAACCAAAGGCTCAAACACTTTATACAAAATAATGCACAATTTTAAAATAGGAAATTAATTTCTTTATAACAAATAAATGATAAATAAAAAATTTAGTTTAAGGTTATCTTAATGATTTCCTCGGTGCACTTCACAAACACATCATTAAAAACGGTTTTTAAGACCCTTTCTCCTTCAGTTTTTGTTGTCCCTTTCGGGATCAAATTTGAGAAATTTGGATTTTCCCCAAAACCCTAATGGAACATTGCCAGAAATGATTATAACCACATGTGAAGAATCTGATTTTATGACAACAATCTGATTCATGCAAGAACTAGGGCAGCAACTTGTTTTAGGTCCACCAAACACTAAACGACCTAGGGTAAATTCTGATTTTAGTATCTCCCACACATAAATCTTCATAAATACATCATCAACATAACATTAAGTGGCAAAATCATGCAAAATAAATGTTTCAACAATAAATCACAGACTGTTGGAATTAATTATTGCTCAAAAACAACATAAACTTGAAAATTCCATATCTTCATAAATACTCGGAGATAAAATGCAAACAATAGTTCAAACTAAGCACAAAAATGGCAGCTATCAAACAAAATTAGAATAAATTTTTTCCAACCACGGAAACCCACTAAAAGGTGATCCCAAAATCTCCAAATGGGTAGATCAAGTTGGAAATGAATATGGAATTTTAAGCTCACTTGTGACTTCTGGATGAAGTCACCAATGCAACAAATGAGGGTTTTTGTCCCCAAGTGTTGTGACTATTGAGGGTTTTCGTCCTCAAATGCTGAAAATAAGAGTTCAATGCTCCAATTTCCAAAAGAGAAGTATCAAATTGATTAGATGATCCTCACAATGAGCCCCAACAATAACTTTTATAGCCTTTTCTTCTTTTTTCCTTGTGGAGTGCTCCATGTAGGCCTCCAAATTTTTTTTAACATTAACATTCCCCACTTAAAGAGGGACAACCTCCCCTTTTAAACATTCCTTTCTATTTTGAAGTTGGCGCTTTGCACTTTTAGCCACCAACATACTATTCTAGTGCTATAATTGACAATTTGCCTTTTTACAAAAAATATTACAAAACTGAAAATAAAAAATTACAATTATAACATGAATGTACTTCCCTTATTTCCTCCCTGAAAGCCCATGGGAAGTAGAAATGGGCCCCAAGGTCTTCAAGTTGAACTAGCTTGGAAAAGGGGACATTACAGTCCTCCCTCACCAAATTTGCTTGCCCTCAAACAAATGCAAGATCTCATGCCAAGTACCATCATGCTAAAGTGAAGAAATATGTTGTAATGCTCCAATAATCTAGATCCTGTACCTGTCAAATGAAAGAGTTCTTGCCAAAACAAGTTCATATATATGTTGTTCCTCTTCTTATTGATGTACTTTGGCAGCCTAGTGAAGTTTAACAACTTCCTTGAAAAAGAAACCAGCTACTACCTCAATTCTGCCCTCTTCACTTTCACCGTCAAAAATAGCATTAGCAACCTTTCTCTTTTCATACTTAGCTGTACAAAAAGCCTTCCAAGCTGCTGTAATCTTAGTCATAGAGAAAACAATTGAGGAATAATCAATAGCTTGACAAGCTAAAGCACATTCCAATGTGGCATCTTCACTTACCGTTTCAACCTTGTCAACTATGGTGGTTGAGCATCCTCTTAACTATACACATGAATGCAACTGAAATAATGTAGGGGCTGCAAAAAATGATGTCAGCAACATTAATGGTAGCAATTTGATGCATGACTGTCATGTATATACTTCCTCTATCATTTGGCGGGAGTAATACATCATCCCACATTCCCTCCATTCATTGTTGGGGATCCCTTATAGCACAACTCAGCTGCTATTTTTAGCATGCTTTTTGGTGCCATGACTGCTGCTATTTTTAGCCCTTTCCATCCACAACCTTTAGCGTCAACACAACTCAATAGGCTGCTGCTATTAATTAAAAATAACTGCTGCTATTTTTATTAAAATAACTGTTGCTAAATTGCTGCTATTTTTAGCATTACCTCTGCCTCTTGTAATTAGTATGTATGCACTTTAACTGAATGCTTTTGGCGCAAATTCTGAGGCATGAATTTGTTGTAACATTTTTGCGACATCACGGGATTGTTTGCCTGCTAAACAAAAGATGAGTATCCTTCTGCATCCATTGGGCTATGGAGTCACATATTCTGTCAATAACTTGCATCCTCTGAACAAAAGAACTGAATTACCCTTTTCAACAAAAGGAAAACATGTGCATGCAAGCACTTCTTGGAAAGAAAACTGACTAAGAAAACTGGAAAAACAATGTGCATGCAAGCACTTATTGAATTGAAATCCTAAACTACCCTACTCTAATCAGACAGATCAGGAAAGCTAAACAAAACCACAGACTGGTTGAGAGAAATAACTCCCTTTCCTAAGAAAGTGGGGCCATGTGATCAGTTTTGCAACTAGATCGCATGGTATGAGTGCAGACACGGTGTGCACTATTGATTTGCTCAAAATATCAGCCAAGCAAAAAAGAAACACCTCTGTAGGATCTGAATTTTGTCTTTGTAGATGTTGAGGCTAATTTTTGACAACTTGAAGCTCTTTCTTATGCTTTGAAATGAGCACAACTAATGGCAACTCTATTTGTGGCTTTGAACCAGCCAAATACTTGATTGGACATGGTCTTCTCATGACTGACAAACTGATTTTTCTGATCCGCCCCTCTTCTTTTTGTGTAATTTCATCATTTGGATTGCTTAAGGCCCTTTCTTGCTCATATTGGATGCTTGTAGACTGATTTGCAACATTTGCTACCTCATCTTTTGTAAACAACTTCATATTTGTTTCCTTTTCAAGCTCAAAGGAAGATTTAATAACAAGAAACTCTTCATGGAAGAAGATAGATGATGGAGGTGTGATACTTCAATTTCAATTGGCTCTTCTTCATCATCAGATCCTTCTAAGTCTGATAAAACCTCATCCTCTGCAAGCTGATATGATATTGATATAGGCTCAAGATTGCCGATCTGATCCTTAGAAACACTCACATGCTCCTTCAAAACATTATCTTTACGTTGTAGCTCAAGAGATCTGAGAAAACTGTCTAACTTTTGCATGCTGGTCATATTCCTCGTGCTTATCTGTAACTTCAACCACTTTTGTGGACCCCTCTATTGTAGGTTTAACCAACTGTGGGATTTGTATGTTCTCAAACTGTAAGCTCAATTTTGTTAGATTTGGTTCATTCCATAACGGACATGGGAATATGAGGGAAGGGGTGGGTTGGGTTGCTAACTGATTTTGCAATGGTTGAGATGATTGGAGAGGGGTGAGATCCTATGGAGGAGCAGCTTTAAGAAAGCTAGGAATTTGGGACTGAGATTGAGTGGGTTGGGAAATAGGAATGGGAAGGCTACATGATGATAGTGAATAATTATCCCATTGACAGGGTATCTCAACACTAGATTGGTAAGCTTCCAATTCTTCATCCCACCTTGATATTTGTGGTATCAACTTAGACACAAAGTCTATCTTCTCTTGAGAGCTATACCAGTATGGCATAGGACCAGCCCAAGGGTAGGGTATCCTGATCCAAACTTTGTTGCTTTGATAGTGCTTGTTGCTCTCATCTGTACCTTCTTCAACTCCAAGTGTAGTATCTGCATCTGCAAATTATCATTAGGTATGAAATTGCTTCCATAATCTACATATACCTATTTCTGAAAAACACCATGGAGGAATATTTTGAGGAAAAGGAGGTGGAGGGGAGTAATAATTCTCTTGAAACTGGGAATTCGAATGAGGAATTGAAGTCATGATTGAACAACCTCATAGAAAGATGGAAAGATGGATTGAAATGGCTTGCTGATTGAGAAAATGGGTTTTTGAACCAATGGAGTTGATAGATGCTGAATATTTGTGTTTGATACACTAATATTTGCTAAGAATAACATCAACTTCTTTAGCAAATTTTTGTACTGTCCCACCGAGCATGCCAAAAATTGCGTCATCCAGAAGTGCACCCTGATAGAGAATGGTGTGTGTACTCTCTCTTATGTTGACAAAATTGGAACACCTCAAGGTTGTGGGTAACCTATAACTGAGGTGAACCTCCAGAGAGGGTTGGTTCCCTTGTGAATCACCTAAAACTAACAAATTTGACAAGGAAAAGAGAGAAAGAATGCGGGAAATATAAAATTGAGGTGATAAACCAATGATTTGACATACATACGTACTATTGCATATAGAGAATACAAAGATCCACACACCTGCACAACTCTAGGCTAATCTACAAAATTAATTCAAAGGTTTGGGTTAAAAGACAACAGTAGAGGGACTAATTTTCACACCAAAGCAATATAATACCCTGCTAAACACGATGAAAACTCAGAAAACCAGCGATATGAGAAGGCAAATATGGAGCTTTCTTATTCAAAGATGCAAGTTCAAGCTAGGATTACAATAGCAAAACAACTGGAAGTCGTGTCTCTGATTTTCATGTCAAACAACAACCTATATGGACTGTTGCATCCCAATTTCAGCCTCCTCTTGCATGCAAAATATTTTATTTTATTTAATTCATCATCCCGTGGACACGAGGAGCATGCATGAGGATTAAAATAATAAAAAATTGCCCTCCTATGGCTGCTGCGCCAAAACTGAAGTCTGCTGTAATTTATTTATTAAAAAATCCTTCATCCTCCTTTGTCCTTAGTGCCCAAACTGCTGCATGCTATTGTTTGCTAAATAAATTAATTCCTCACCCTTGCTTGGCATAGACTTAGACTGCGGCAGCAACTTTATTTTTTTTGTCTTTATCTGTTTTTTATTTTTGTCTTATTTCTGCTTTTTCCCTTGGCGCAGACTTTGGACTGCTGCTAATAATCAATTAATAAATCTTTCTATTCTATTTTAGCATGTCTCTAAAAATAGACTGAGCATGCTTTTCTCTTTCCAATCTTGGTGTCTAAAACTGGCTCAAACTACTGTTTTTATTAATTAAAAAATAGCACAACTTATCTGCTCTTTTTAGCATGTTTTTTGGCACCATGACTGTTGCTATTTTTATCTCTTTCCATGCACAACCTTTAGCGCCAACACAACTCAATAGGCTGCTGCTATTAATTAAAAATAACTGCTGCTATTTTTAACATTACCTCTGCCTCTTGTAATTACCGTGTATGCACTTTAACTGAATACTTTTGGCGCAAATTCTGAGGCATGAATTTGTGGTAACAAGTACCTTTCATCTTATCCTCATTGTTAGAGTAATTCTCATGATGATCAAAACATTGTAAGGACATAGTACGAGGGTGATACAATAAATCCTTGCTATAGAGAGAATCAAATTTCTTACCATTAGTTGCTAATGCGAAAATTTCAGCAAACCGAAAATAATCATTTGTACCAGGTGAGGTACCTTTCTCATGTGCATGTCTTACCACAAAGTCTTCTTGGAACTCCGTCTCATAAACCTCATGATTTGAAGGGAAAATTGCTGATATTTTTTTTCTTTTTGCCACTTTCATATGCTACTTCTCTAAATTTCTTTAGATGTTGTTTTGCTTGAGCAGCTATCAACTTAGCTTCCCTAGCTCTTCTTAGCCATTCTCTTAAGTTTGGTCAGAGTTATATACACTACAACTTGCACAAATGAACATTACAATTAATATTGAACTTCTTCATTCATTCGGCGTATAATTTAATTAAAGAGATTACATTTTATAGGTTTATTTCACTCCTTGATATGAGGAGTGAAACCTTATCTTTGATCCCCCGAATCCCTCTCAAATCCCTATTATCTCTCTGCCTTTATTCTCTCTCACACACTTATCTAATCTACGTGAGTTGGTTTACCAACCAAAAAACTCACCTTATTGCAATGATATTCATACTAATTACAAATATATAGTTCAAACATGTGAGCACTATGTCATTTTCCTAACATTCCCCCCCTTAGTGCGAACATAAGAAACCATTATCTTGTACTGCGACGTGTTGCCTCTGCAAACTCATGATGTGGATGGTTTTACAAGTAGTTGTCCAACAATCAAAACATGATGGTTTTGACCAGGATTGACCAACAACCTCAAATCAAACAGGATGGTTTTACATGTGGTTAGCCAACGACCATAATATCATGATGCTGCTTTAATACACCAGGAAAAATATAAAGAAATTATGCTCACATATCATATGAACAAGAATGTATCATCTATTCTTATTCACAAAAGCAAACACACAACTAAAAAACATGCCACACAACATTGCGCGGCCCCGTCGCTTGTGGCTGATGAGAGGATGTCGAAAGTCCTTCCTCCATTGCCTCCATCCTCCAAAGGATGTTGCTCACTTAGTACAAAAAATCTTCAGAAATACACCATAAATATGAAACCCTTGACGAAATCATGCAAAATAAATGCTTCAACAATAAATCATAGATTTCTGGAACTAATTATTGCTCAAAAACAACTGAAACTTCAAAATTCCATATCTTCATAAATACTTGAAGATAAAATGCAAACGATAGCTCAAAATGACCACTAAAACGACAGCTATCAAACAAAATTAGAACCAAAATTTTCCAACCACAAAAACCCACTGAAAAGTAATCCCAAAATCTCCAAATGGGTAGATCAGGCTAGAAATGAATGTGGTAGCCCCCCAAAAGCGTGCCCTAGCTGGAATTTGTGCCCTATCTTGTTTGAAAACCTTTGCCGTTATGAAATTATAAATTTTAAGCTCACTTGTGACTCTCGGATGAAGCCACCAATGCAACAAACGAGGGTTTTCATCCCCAATTGTTGTGACTATTGAAGGTTTTCGTTCTCAAAGGCTGAACATAAGAGCTCAATGCTCCAATTTCCAAAAGAGAAGTATCAAATTCACCAGATGATCACAATGAGCCCCAACATTTGCTTTCATAGCCTTTTCTTTTTTTTTCCTTGTGGAGCTCTCCATGTATTCCTCGTAATTTCTTTTTAAACATTAACTTTTCCCACTTAAAGAGGGATGTAATGTCCCCTTCTCGAAAGTGGCAGGTCGAAGATCCTTAGCCCATTCTTTGTTACCTGACGGCTAAGGAGGTGGAAAATGAGGGAAACATTTATCCTAATAAAGTAATTTTAGTGCATAATGAATTTTTATAAGCAATTTAATTATTTATTAGTGATAAAGTAATAAAATAAGGTCACTTTATTTTTATTTCCCGTTAAGGAGAAAATGCAACCCATATAGGGAGATAAAGCAAGGGGATAAAAATATTAAATAAAGTAACCAAGTGGAGCGAGTTGATTGGGTTGTTGGTGGGCTCATATGCCAATTGAAATTATAAAAGGAGGTCGCCACTCTCTATCGAGGATCATCACTTTCGCATATTTTCACATCTGAAATTTGGTTGAGCTATTTGCTTTCCATTTTTACATTAAAGGATGAAAACCCTTTGATGTGTTTGCATTAGAGGACGAAAACCCTCTATTGCCAAGGTTGAAGAACAAAAATTCTTCATCCTTTGTGAGAGGAAGCTCTATTCAAGGGTTTCCATTGAGTTTCAAGGACAATACTGAATTTCTAGCAGTGTTGAGGGCCCTAAATTGCAGATTTATGCATTCTCCAGCTAGGGTTTGAAGAAGTGTTGTCGCTGATTTTTGGCATGCAATTTCAGCTGTTTTCTACGAGCGATCCACTTGTGGGAGGATTTTGTGCACACTAGGGCATGGCTGTACCAAATATGATTTCTATCTCCATTATCTTTTTTATGGAGATCAATTCTAGCTTGTTTGCATGTGATTCGGGCTTTGGAAACCTCTTTTCCAGCTATGTCTGTAAGCTGATTTTTTGCAGACTTTAATAAAATTTCCAGCTCTCTTTGGATCTAAAAATTATATTTTTAATGTTCATGCCTATATAATAAATTCTGATTAGTTCTGACAAAGATTTGAATGATTTTACACGAGTTTTGAGTGTCAACCACTAAGGCAAGTCACATTTCCTTGAAGAAATTCACATCTGCATTCTTTTTATCAAATATATCTTTATCAGTTGTTATAAATCAGATTTGTAGGAATTCTTTGTGGGGTTAGAAATTATCCCATTGGGGACATTATAAGGGATGACCTCCCCTTCTAAACATTCATTTCTATTTTGAAGTTGGTGCTTTGCACTTTTAGCCACCAACCTACTATTCCAGTGCTGTAATTGGCAATTTGCCTTTTTACAAAACATATTACAAAACTGAAATTAACAAATTACAATTATAACACTAATGTACTTCCCTTATTTTCTCCCTTAAAGCCAATGAGAAGTAGAAGTGGGCCCGATGGTCTTCAAGTCGAACTAGCTTGGAAAAGGGGACATTATAGTCTTCCTAGCATAAAAAGACTCCAACCACTGTGTGCTCACAAATATCTATTTAGGATATGTGTTGGCTAGATTTTCTACATAGCTGAAAACCTAGACAGTCATGAGATAAATCTCCCTCATTTACCGGTGAGGCTTCCATGTCAGATTTGTCGATAAAAATATGCTAGTATCTATATGAGGGTTTTATTTTAACTATTCAGCTCATGAACCATAGCTGTATAGCTTTGCAGCAAGTAAGCAGCTGTTTAAGAAAGGAAATATTTACAGAAGAAGGAAATAAGAAAGCACATGGAAGAAATGGTGAAGATGTGCAACACAATCAATAGATAACAGAGTTGATTGCATGCACATAGAAGAAACCAATAGATTTCAACACACAGAATTATAAGCAAAGGCAACTCTAGATCTAGATCTAAAATAACACAGTTTATTAGAAGATTTAAGATAGAAAGCTAAAAACAAAATGCACCATGACACAAAGTTCTCCTAAAACCTGCTCCTTTATATTCCTTTGCTTCAAGTGGCTATCAGGGGTTTCAGCACAAAGTCTGGAACACAAGAATGCTGCTTACAAATTCTCCTCCTTAACCCGAAGGTTCTTCCTCTACTTATAGAATGTAGAGGGGCAAGTACAAGTCGGAAGCTTTTAGTAAACTGACACATGTGGAAGTCGGAAATGGAACAACTGACAATCTCCCTCCTGGAATTCCTCTTTGCATGACATGCATGATTTGCAACTGAAAATAGAACCTTCTATTTTGCACGTCTGCCACCTATCTTCAAGTAGTTGACTTCTTCAAGTAATGGCTTTTAAAACCAATCACTTAAGTTGTATAATTTAATTGATCGCTCAATTATTTTGTCGAAGGAAATAAGAGAAAGAAGAAGAAGGAGGTTTGTAGTCTTGTCCTTTTTCATATTCTGCATGCAGCTGATTCTTTTGCCTTTGATTCTCACCAAATTGGACCTGGGAGCAGTTGGATCTGGAAACAAGCTGGATCTGGAAGTGAGTTGGATCTGGAAACTTGCTTATAGGTGTTGCCTTTGCCTTGTCTTCCCTCCTATCCTTGAAGCTTTTGTAGTTCTTCTCCAGTACATGCATCAGTGCAATGTTTCAATTAAAAATTCTAGAAAACACTCCGGGTGAATGCAAATTCAATGAAGGCTTCAACTGGAAGACTGGGAGCACATGCACAAGATCCTAGAAGAAATTTTCCTCGCACTGACTTCTACACGGGCTACATCAGAAACAAGAGGATGAATTTTTGCTGGAAGCTTTTGCAATTATGAGATCTGGATATGAATTTGGATCTGGATCTGGGCCTGGATTTGTGTCTCCGATGTCAGCAAATCTGGAAGTAATGCATGATTCCGCTGAGCTTTCTCGTTCATCCCGCTTTGTCATGGTTGGAGCAATCTTTGTCTGAACAATTCTTTTCCTCTTTATTCGGTCATAATTCTTCAGATTCGGTGGATATGTTCAATGTATTGGACATTGATTTAAGCTCCCTTTCTTTTATAAAAGCACTTGTGATGAATTCCTACAATTAATTCAGACAAAGATGGCAACCGGAACATGAACATTGGATTTTAAGTATAAAAATCTGCATATATTAAGCCTGCTACCCCAAATTTTGATGTTTTATTTGCATGCAAAGCAAACATGAATTTTACCATCTTCACCTGGGCACCTGTATCACTTATGCAAACAATTATCAGACACAAATCAACCTCTTTCAACCTGTGTGCCAATTCTAGAAGTTTTTAGTATTAATTTCACCTTCTTTTGAGCAAAAATCCTCTCCAAATGGGGCACACTTTTTGTCTGGGCTGCACTTCTCTGTTTGTGAATTAATTAATTCATCCTTATGGCAGCGTCTGCTTATATAATCCTCATGATTCTATAATTAATTAATGCCTTTCCTATTCCTGGCAATTAATTAATTATTTAATAAACTTTACTCTTCAAATGGGGCGCATATTTTATGCATGCTCATGGCTGCCATTAAATAAATTAAATTTATTTAATTTTAGCCTTCCACTTCCAGTTAACTCAAGTCTCATAGTATGCTTTGACCTTAGCCACTGGAAATAGGAATTAATTAAATCATTTAATACTTAAAAAATAATTATTTCTCTCCCAAATGGGGCGCACTTTTTGACATGAAGGGGCTGCATTAAATAAATAATATTTATTTAATTTTAGAACTGTCTATTTCCAACTTCCTTTTGTCCACTTTCCTTTGTTGACTTTTCCACAAGCTTGAGCGCCAAAATTGGGTGAATAAATATTAACAAATATTTATTTAATGCATTATTATTCACCCAAGGTGGGTCGCACTTTTTGGAATAAGGAATTTCTATTTTTAAAAGTCAATCGACAATGGGTTATTTACCCTGCAAGGTAGCTCTGAAAATCCCATGATTCACTTAAGCTGTTTGACTTTTATAATGAGATTATTTACCTTGCAAGGCAGGCAATAAAATCCCATTCATGCCTTAAGTGATTTTTCTTTTATTTCACAATGGGAATTTTTACCCTGCAAGGCAGGTAAGAAATTCCCGCCTGACTGTTGCCTCTAATTTTCTCATTGTGACTAAAGTGATGTTGCTTCCATGGGAAAAAGTACCCTGCTAGGCAAGTACAAAATTCCCACTTGCCTGCTGCTTCAAAAATTCTATGATCCACTTCAAACCCTCTTTTTCTAAAAATGCGGTCAGCCCAGAAGAGGCTTTTTGGTGCACGACTTCGTCTTTTCCCAGAGAACTAGACCTTCGATGGCGAATTCCTTCTGGCACAACGTCCGTATGTGATCTCCATATACTCTAGGCCAAGAATCAGGCCAAACCAGCAAAGGAATTGATCTAGAGAAATTTCACAGAAAACAAAACGGGAAAACACAAAAAACACAAAACGTTGCCAGAAGTTACAAATAAAGCCTAGGATCCATTCCTGGTTAAAACCCTACTGGTATATGGGAATATTGACATGTACGATCACAACAGGGTTAAACCGGAGCACAAATTGCCTCAAATGGGGCTCAAAATAATTAAATACAAATTTTTTGCAGGCAAACCCCAGCGACAGAATAAAACAATTTTGGGCATCTGGGTATTTGTCGAAAATGACATATATGGCTCTTTGCGAATATCTTGACATATTACAGGAACTTTCTGGCAATAAAAACGCAAAACGACCCATTATTTTAAAAGAACGATTTTTTTTTAACATGGGGTAGTCTCAGATTTCAGGGTGAAATCTGGGGATACCAATATGTTAGTGAGGTCGCAATGCTCTGCAATGTGATGAAGTTTGTAGCAAATCGTACGACGCCCGATTGCACAAGCTCCTTTTTGTTGGTGTGCTCTCTTATCAAGTTTAGTACCCAAATGTGATTATAGATGAATTTGGTGATATTTATGTGCCTCTTCAATCACATTGTTCAACCATGAGATCTTTCCCATTTCCTCGAGTATAAGATCAATGCAATGGGCTATAAAAGGGGTCCAAATATGTGTAGGGTGCCTCACCTCAAGAAGTCTCCTTGTTGCAACATATGCTGCTACCTTATCTATCATAACTTGAACGACATTTTGTACACCCATTTCCCTCACCACCTCATCCAACATATCACACAAAGTGTTCTCATTTTTTATTTGGTGGGAGTTATAAATTGACTTCAAGAAGGCCAACTGCCCACTTGAAGCCACTAAAAAATTAATCAATGTGCAGTCCCATTTGTCCACTTATTAGATAAATGGTGTAACCCTTTTTTCTCGTCTACAATAGTTAGTGTATGTTTGACGGAATCCTCCAACAATAGGTGTCATGTCCAACACAATATACCAATTTGTTATTTGCAACATATAATTAATCACGCTACGATCCAAAATCATATCCACAAACTCATTCAATTCATTGCAAATTCATTCCAACACAATCAACTATATTCAAGTCAACATTTCAAAAAAATTTAAAATGGTCGTTCCCAAAATCAGAATTTTAATCATTCACATGCGTTGTTATTCTTAATTATATTATAATCATTCAATAGTAAGTTTATCTAATTCAATAATATACTTAATCAATAGTAATTTCGTCTATTCTCAATGTTGTAATGATTCAAACAACTATGTCTATAATAAAATTTTCAATCGAATTAGAATGACTTCATCTATGTTCGACATCATTCTCACTCAAAATCAATTATAACCATGTTTATCAATTAATTCTAAAGATAATATTATAGTTAGTCAAAAGTAACTACATTCATAGCCAAAAGAGCAACTAGGTTTAACATTAATGTTATAATAATTTAGAATCGACATTATCCATAATTTATCATTATAACATCTAGTATTTTCATTTACTTTGTATTCATAAGTAACACAAGAAACCCTAATTATCACTATGGTCCCTATATATATAACACCAACGATAATCTCAACATCAATTCAGTGCAATAGAACTAACTGTATCAGTCTCATTACTCTATGCCACAAGTGTAACCATGTGTGAACACAAAAGTGTGTTGATAAGCAAAATACGATAGTCTAGGCACACTATGCAGAAGTACAACTATAAGTATGTAATTAACAAAATAATAATGGCCTAATCATGGTCAAAATGATGCTATGAGAAGTAGTCATTACATTCCTCTCCCCTTAGAACACGACTTCCTCTTGGAATTCATTGGAAGAGGTGAGGATAATAACTCTTGGTGTCACGACATCTATCTGTACTACTAAAGTCCCATCATCTCTGCTACTGGATCCATCGAGATCCTTCTCATGACTCCTTCGATGATAGCCAACCACTTGTGTGTTGGATTCTATCTGCAATGTCAATTGAGATATGATAACGAGTAGTCAAACACTAAAAGCTATCAAAATGCAACCACTAATCATGCACTGGATAGTCGAAGATGGGTAGGCAACTAGGCAAGACAGAAGACTAAGATAAACTTCTAACTCCATGGCCCATCACAAGGAACTTAAACCAAAGCACTTCAAATGGGATTGTCCAATTGAAAGATCATAAGCCAAAATGCAAACCGCCAACAAAAAGGGCTTAGCCATAGACACGGTGCATACGGGATGCATTGCAAGCCGTCCAAAAGAAAAGAAAAAGACATTCCAAATCTTCATCTTTTGTAACGATTCGCAGTTCTTTCTTTCTTGGAGAACTTACTTTTATGCCGCTAATCATTTTTCAATTGGTTTCAATAATGTTTTTCCTTAGTAGTGAACACAAATGTTAATGGTTTTCTAACTGTACAAGTTATTTTGTTTGTTTCTCCTTAAATTTCCACAAGTAAGAAATTTGGTTTCAAATTCCCACAGGTTTTCTATACAACATACGATGTTCCAAACATCACTTGAGGTCCATCAACACAATTATGAGGTTGTCTCCACAAAACACCCTTTACCACATGACAATTTCTCACAAACTTGGGCACCCCACACATCAAAGGGAGAAGGTACACACACCCAAACTTGCAACACCAATGGAAAGAGCCACATACAATAGGCATAGCGATCCATAGATGGCACATACATAAGATCACAATAGAGGAGGGCACCCAACCTATCATTTGGTTTTTGTATGTGGATTTTTATGGGGCCAAACCCCAATCTTTTCAATTCAGATTTTTTCTCCGAAATATATATATATATATGTATGTATGTATGTATGTATGTATGTATGTATGTATAATGCATACACTCTTCAAATAAACCAATATAAATGTATATATTTGTATATATATACGTAAGTATAGAGATACAAACAGTGAACCACACCCACATATTATATAGATACTCTACCCTTGTAAATAAAAGGCTGTATATACAATATGTATATACACACACAAGAATACTAAATAAATAAATGAATAAACAATGTGGGTGTATATACATATGTATTTACATCCAAAGCTCTAATCCATAACAAGTTTGGGCAACTCCATGCAACCCCTCCAAAACCCTATATTGCAAAACAAAAGAAGAGAAAATGAGGCAACAATGAAAAGAGATACACTTTTATTCATACCTAAGATAAAATTTGGGCAAAGTACCAAACCCTAAAATTGAATGGTGTAGATTTGTTTAATCTAATGGTCCATAATCAACCTATAATGCCACTTGGGAAGGGTGCTGACTTTTCTAGTTTTGAATTTGAAAGGCTTGATTAAACTTTATTGAAATTTAAGTGGGATATCACTTTATTTGTAAATAAAACCTTAGGTGTTGTTTAAATAATTTAATAAGTGTGGTTTTATTAATTGATTTTTGAAAGAACTAATGAGAAGTTTTTTATTGTAGTAAATTAATTTGGATAGTTAATTGGCTCATAAATCCCCGTATTGAAACTAAAACTCTCATTAAGTTTAATTATAAAGCATTTTTGTATATTTAAAACTCACTAACCTAGTTAAGGGAAATTAATAAGATTCCCTAACATGTTAAGCATGAAATCTTAACTTGACCGTCACTTGGAAGTGGATTTCCACAATGACTCAATGCTTGTAAGTTTAGACACACTTATCCACCCCACAACTTTGATTAACTTCAAATAATGCATTTATAACCATTAAACAACCAAATTGAATTGCACTTCATAATTAAGATAGTATTATAATTATTATTGGTAGTGTTGAATTAAATAGTATCACATTGATTTTAAACCTAATAACCTAATCAATTAAATAAATTGATCTAGCCTTGTAGGAATCAACTTTACTTTGGTTATTAGCATTTGATTAAATCTAAATAGCAGACTTAAACCTTGATTGCAACGTTATGATCGTGCACTTAACCTAACCTAACCTTAAGGATTGTAGATCGTGCAATGACTACGACGACGTAAGTTGGGATGTATGTCTCTTGCACGCAATTGTGATTAATCATTTTCAAACGCATTATTTTAAATGCCTCCCATAAAAATAATGTAGAAGTATGCTTTTTACATTTAATTTTTTGACAATTTAGGGTGAATAATTTTTTTTATTTTTTTTGCCCTTATTTATTTTTAAAGCAAATGAGTAGGAGCTTTGAACCTTTGCATGGGAAATTGGGTCAATATAGGTGACCATATTGGTATTGTTTGGGATTTTGTCCACATTGAAAGTAGATGTGTAAAGTTGTAGTACTCTAACTTAAGTTTGTTGCAACTATCCTTGCTTCATTTACACCTTCTTAATTCCAAATGGTACCTTTAAAACTAAAGATTTATGACCCAGGACTAATTTGAGGAAAAAAAAAGTAATAGCCAAACTAGCTTCAATATAAAAGCTAAAATCCCGTTGTCTTTGACCCTCTTGGAGTTGGGGCCATAGAAAGGACATTAATGTCATAATCATCCTTCTTTGCCGTCCCTCCAATTCACTACTGGTATGCAAGCTGACATCAAGCTTTTTTCTTTTTTCCTCCTTTTGCTCCACATAAGTTGCAAAAAAAGCAACAAATCTCATCTTTGAGCCTCAAGTGGTACTTGTGTGCACGCTACCACATCAGTTCCTATGGTACATTGTGTGATGTGAGTATTTAAGACAATATGTGACACCTCCACTCATTTTGGCCCTTCATCCCACAATAATTGCATATAACACAAGTGTTCTTTGCTGCAGGTTCACACTGCTTCCATGAAGGGTCATTGGGCTTAAGACGGGTAGGCGCAACTAAATTGAATGTCGATACCATTCTTAATAAGAAGCTTAAAACCTATAAAACAAAAACAAAAACAAAAAAAATCTAACCCTAGGTGCTAATCAAAGAAATTGATGATGAAGCAGATATCATGATTCGTACTCAAAAGATAATGAAAAGTAAAATAAATACCTATAGGCTGTACTGCCGTTGTGTGACTATGTTTTCTTTGAGGGTTAAAAATGGAGTATGTATTGAAAAGCAACAGGAATCATTGAATCAGTATGTGTTCTTTGAGGCAGCCTTGAAGTAACAATGGAAACTAGAGGAAGAGGGAGATTGCAAAGAATCAAGATAGGAATCCATGCCTTTGTCCACACCTCATTGCTCAAACCTCAAGCATTAAATATGGTCTTTAATAAGGCCTGTGTTCCCATTGTTATACTTGTTTGCATAGATTCAAAAATCGCAAAAAAATCGCTTCCACAAGCCTCCAAGTCTCCACTAATTGTGCACTGTATTCGTGGGAAAGGGCATAGAAAAACCCAGAAGTAAGCATAAAAATGTTTTTTTCCTTTTTGTTATGTGGTTTTATGCATGCCTTAGCGAGTCGTGATGAGTAACCAACGATTTTTGCTGAGTATGGCAAAATTCAACTTGCGATTTTCTGAAATATTACTCAGCCACTGTGTGACTTGCAATTTTTAGTGGTTTTTTAATGTATGGTATTCACATCAAGGATGACATTTCCAATCATTTTAATATAATGATCCATCAATAAAGATTTTTGTTACAATGATCCAATATTACTTTCATCTTTAGAAAAGTTCTTCCTAGATAAGAATTTGTTTCCTTTCTGAATTGTCATAAAGGTATATCTTATTTAGAAAGAACATATTCATGGTAGGTGGCATAATTGAACTTAGCATTGAGAATTTGTTTACGGTAGGTTGTGTCATATCTCAGGCTATTTTTGAAAGTTGGAAACTGTGATGTTCAATATGGCATTGATATTTTTTTTTTGGGAAGCTTGATTGATGTGGCATGTTCTATTTGTACTGATTTGAATGTACCTTGATATTTGTGACAGTAATGAACAAAGGCATGGAAGGGCAATGCACTATATTGGATTGGAGATGACAAATACTTGGATCCTGTCATTATGGCTGGTCAAACTCTTTATCATGGAGACTAGGCAATAACAATGCGAGGAATGTATCTTTTTCGGATACTGCTAAGTAAAAGAGCGCATTTTCTCTGCTGTTCTATAGTTTCTAACATACAATGCACATGACTCTCATGCAGATGTTTCCTGTGTAGTTGTTTAGGCATTTTATTTATATTCAATTCTAATTACATGTTTTTGTTTCACATGCTGCTCAAACTGGAAGCTGTAGTACATTCTAAAATGTTTACATATTATGATTTGCATTGCAATATCCACAATAATGAAATTGGCACTCCCTTGAGCATTTAACTGCTATTTATATGGAGGTTTAGGTGTCTTTTGCGCCAAACTCTCTTGGCACGAGATGCATTTCTTCTCAACAATACATTACATTTTAATGATAAAACATTTCTGATTCCTTATGTTGCCTGCGCTTGTATTGTATAGTTTCATGTCAGATTCTATGTTTCGAAACTAACATATAAGGATTTTACTTGATAAGAACCTATGTAGACATCTTATTAAGTCCACAGTGTCGCCAAATCTCACGTCTCAGAATTTACTAATTCGGGGCCACGTTTGTTGCAGAACGAACTTTTGTCAATTCTCATGCCAATATTAACAGTGATGTTTTCACAAATCTGAAATTCTCTTCACTTGTACCTATTTTTTGGTGACTCTTTCCAATCACTTTATGCCAACATCCCCCTTGAGTTCATTGCATCAAATTTCAGCTTTGTAATTGCACCAAGATCACTCTTGTGCCAACCGTGAGAGTGCCGACCTTTCATCTTCACACTTCAAAATTTATGCCTACGCCAATCTTGTCAGTAGTGTTCAATGCAAACATGTCAACCACACCAATGGTACCATGTAGTAGTATTCCGTGAAAACCATCCTTACTCGATTTTGCTCTCATGTCTCTAGTATCAATCTATGTCAATGCCCGACCTTTGCTTATCCACACCCATTGTCACAAACCACCCTCAAAGTAGTAGTTACTAATCTATATAACAGTTGGCAGTTTGAACCATGCCAATTAACCATCCACTTTCCTTAAAGATTTTTGAGCAGCTATCTCTTTGCAGAGCTCTTTACAAATCACAATTTCTTGTGTGCCATTTCTTACATAGTGCATCCAGTCCTGAGTTGTTCTTGTTAATTTCTACTTAAGATCAGAGATATAAGATCATGTCATAATCAGTTCACCCTACATGCTTCTTTGCGACATTATAACATGGTTACGGCTCTATGAAATAGCTCTCTTTCACACAGCTCTGCAGAAAAATTGCAATTGCAACCAAAGGAAAATCAAATCTGAGACAATAACAGATGGAGATTTCGGAGAAGGCTCTGATACCATGTCAGAAAGTAGCTCTGATACCTATCAAAAATGAGGAGGACCCAATGAAAATTTGCAATGGAAACACACCATTCAAAAACATGTACTCATAAGAGAGATATCAGCAATAACATGAATGCGTTAAAGCCACAAAGAATATTACAACGAAGAGATGTGCAACCAACAAACTGTTTGCATAATAACACCAAGGATCAAGAAGTGATCCTTGGTTCTCCCGAATGACTACATCTCTACTAACTTAGTTTAACTAACCCATAAAGGACACAAAGGTTCCTTATATAGGAAATACAAGAGTGGTTGGGATGTTACTTATTGGTGGAGTAGAAGGTGGAAGCATTAATTAGGTGCACCTAACTTCACTTACCTCTTCTCACACATATGTGAGGATAACTCCCACATTAATTAGTGCATATCAACAACTTAGTGCACATAAATATATGTCACCTAAATAACAAAATTACCTAAGGTGGGCATAACATCAAGTGTGGATATGACACACCAACATCACACACCTTTGTGAGTTTCATCTAGGCCTTGGGAATCTATCAACATGCATTCCTGTATGGACTACATATGACGAAGCACTAAAATGACTATGTTTGTTGTTGTGGATACATTGCATGCAAGAAGAGCATTACAATGCAAGACATCACATTTTGCTTATTCAATCATGTTCGGGTTCACTTTGTACTACTTTCATTCATTGTGTTTCATCACGACCCAATGTTTGTCCATCACATTTGGCATGCCTTGTGGGAGATGTTGGATACACAACTGGACCACTCTACTATTGGAAATGTGCTGTATATTTTGCATAATTTACACACCTTAAATATTGTACACTCTAGCATGACAAAATAATAAAAGCACGATACAATACCATGGGTATAAAACAATGGGCAAAATAATAAAAGCACAATACAATACCATGGATAAAACAATGGGTCATAATCCATTGGCCGATACTGCCTGCCTAGACTCGTAATCACCTATAAGGAGCTGAAAAAGTCAGCATGCCTATGTTATAGCTCTTCATAGTTCTATGAAGCATAATTCTTTCCAAACATGTCTTGGGTTCCATCCAGCCACAACTTTGGACATATCCTACTTCGAGCCATCCAACACAAAATTGCGCACACAGGAAAAGAAAGTGGACAAGACACATAAGTTTATGCATCACATCCACCATGTTCACCAACAGGTTGAGTAGATAATATAGCGTCAACAACAAAAGTATAAAGCGTGTCCTCACAACTCATGAATTCAAACATTGGGTGATAAGTCTGGTTGCATCTTCAAAAGGATGGTGTCAAAGGTCCTCGTAGGAAGATCAAGCCTCTACACTATGGTCTTTACATCATACTACGTCTAGCGAGAGAGAATGCATTTGTCATTGATTTGCTACAATACTTGGATCTTCATCCAATATTCAATGTGGAACTCCTTATGCCATACTATCCACCTTTTCTTGAGCCAACAACTCAACATCCTTTAGATTTGGATCACAAACACTTGTAGTCAATGAGGACAGATCAAATTATTCAAATTACAACTGCACGCACCCTCCAGGGCACACATCAGTTGTTCGAAGTGGTCAAGACAAGACAATATGTTGATCAGACTAAGTGGTACAACCTTCAACAACTTTAGATTTAGTTCCTGCAACTAACCAAAGATGTGATGAGAGCCATGGAGCCTCAAGAAATGGAAAATGATCCAAGTGCAATTGTGTTGGTCCATGCTCTCATCTTGAGAGTCCTGCATATGCCGTGCAACCTGCACAACCTTGCACTGGCTTGGCCCGCCTGTGAAACTTTGCATTGCCTTGTGCAACCCGTGTAATGTCAAACCACACACTGCGCAACTTAGCATTTGTGCAAAACATTCATTGGCCATCTGGAGACTTTGCACCACATTTCACCATGCCATAGTTTACTTTTAGAGTTCGTGCCATGTTAGTGCACCTATTAGCATACAATGCATCTAGAAGTCAAATGCTCACACCTACATGAGGGCGAATCATCATCTGCTGTAGAAGGTGAACCGTTTTGTAACAATCTTCTTTTGTGACTGCTTCTCAGTAGTGATGTATTGTAACCATGCAGCCTGAAGAGGAACATGCATTGAATGGTCATTTAATCACAACTTTGCACATTCCAGTCTAGGAAAATCAATTAGGAAGAGTCTCATCTTTTTGGATAACATGAATCCTCACTTTCAGCCTTGCTGTGCATTGTACACACATGTACCACACCCATTCATTTCACATCAAATAGAAGGGCATTGTTTTGCTCTCTTTGCATTCGAATGTGTAATGATTTATCGTCTTTTCTATTTAATATTGCATATTCTATAACTTGGTAATTTACTAGCTAGATTGTTGGGTTGTCCTCCAAATCTTGAGCTTTGATAACTTCGGGATCACTTTTGGCAGCGGGACCTTTGCCAACACCAAGTTAAAGTTTGGTACAAAATGCACCTTTGCCAATCCTAAAGTCAACATTGGTGGCAATGCACTCATCAATATTGAAGTCATTTTACTTGTGCCAATCTTAGACAACACTTTCTGAGCAATCTTGCGCCAAAGTTCACCCTCGTGCTTAGTGTGCTAATTTTCAGCTTTCTACACCGTGTGTCAAGATCTGATCTTGTATCAATTTGCGTCTATGCTGATTCGGGGCCAAGGTCAGCCTTGCACAAATGTTAGCGTGTTGGCTAGATTTTCTGCATAGCATAAGACCTAGGTAGTCATGAGATAAATCTCCCTCATTTACCGGTGAGGCTGCCGTGTCAGATTTGTCAATTAAAATATGCTAGTATCTATATGGGGTTTTACTTTAACTATTCAGCTCATGAACCATAGCTGTATAGTTCTGCAACAAGTAAGCAGCTGTTTAAGAAAGAAAATATTTAAAGAAGAAGGGAATTATATAAACACGGAAAAAATGAGGAAGATGTGCATCCCAATCAATAGATAACAGAGTTGATTGCATGTACATAGAAGAAACCAATAGATATTAACACACAAAATTATAAGCAAAGACAACTCTAGATCTAGATCTAAAATAACACAAAGTTTATTAAAAGATCTAAGATAAAAAACTAGAAACAAAATATACCGTGACACAAAGTTCTCTGGAAATCTGCTCCTTTATATTCCTTTGCTTCAAGTGGCTCTTAGGGGTTTCAGCACAAAGTTTGGAACACAAGAATGCTGCTTACAAATTCTTCTCTTTAACCCGAAGGTTCTTCCTCTACTTATAGAATGTAGAGGGGCAATTACAAGTCGGAAGCTTTTAGTGAACTGACACATGTGGAAGTTGGAAAGGTAACAACTGGTAATCTCCCTCCTGGAATTCCTCTTTGCATGACATGCATGATTTGCAACTGAAGATAGAACCTTCTACTTTGCATGTCTGCCACCTATTTCCAAGTAGTTGACTTCTTCAAGTAATGGCTTTTAAACTAATCACTTAAGTTTTATAATTTAATTAATTGCTCAATTACTTTGTCGCAGGAATAAGAGAAAGAAGAAGAAAGAGGAAAACTGCAGTCTTGTCCTTTTTCATATTCTGCATGCAGCTGATTCTTTTGCCTTTGATTCTTCCTCTACTTATAGAATGTAGAGGGGCAATTACAAGTCAGAAGCTTTTAGTGCACTGACACATGTAGAAGTCGGAAAGGGAACAACTGGCAATCTCCCTCCTGGAATTCCTCTTTGCATGACATGCATGATTTGCAACTGAAGATAGAACCTTCTACTTTGCATGTTTGCCACCTATTTCCAAGTAGTTGACTTCTTCAAGTAATGGCTTTTAAACTAATCACTTAAGTTTTATAATTTAATTAATTGCTCAATTACTTTGTCGCAGGAAATAAGAGAAAGAAGAAGAAAGAGGAAAACTGCAGTCTTGTCCTTTTTCATATTCTGCATGCAGCTGATTCTTTTGCCTTTGATTCTCACCAAACTGGATCTGGAAGCAGCTGGATTTGGAAGCGGCTGGATCTGGAAGCAGCTGGATTTGGAAGCAGCTGGATTTGGAAGCAAGTGATTGTGATTTGCTTGCGGGTATTGCTTTTGACATATCTTCCCTCGTATCCTTGAAGCTTTTGCAGTTCTTCTCCAGTATATGCATCAGTGCAATGTTTGCCGTAAATAACTCATCATTTTTATTTTTAATTGCATATGAGCAATTAAAAATTCTAGAAAGCACTCCGGGTGAATGCAAATTCAATGAAGGCTTCAATTGGAAGATTGGGAGAACATGCACAAGGTCTTGAAAGGAGTTCTCCATGCACTGATTTCTTCACGGGCTGCATTCGAAACAAGAGGATGAAGCCTTTGCAATTATGGATCTGGATCAGAATCTGGAAGCTATGCATGATTTTGCTGATCCTTTTCTTTCATCATGCTTCGCCATGGCTGGGTCTATCTTTGTCTAAACAATTTTTTTTCTTTCTTCGGCCAGAATTCTTTACAACTGGTGCAGATCTGGAGATTTCTTCAGATTCGGAGGATATGTTCAATGTATTGGACATTGATTTAAGCTCCCTTTCTCTTATAAAGCACTTGTAATGAATTCCTGCAATTAATTCAGACAAAGATGGCAACCGGAACATGAACAATGGATTTTAATCATAAAAACTGCATAATTCAAGCCTGCTGCCCCAAAATTTGATGTTTTATTTGCATGCAAAACAAACATGAATTTTACCAACTTCACTTGAGCACCCGTATCACTTATGCAAACAATTATCCAGACACAAATCAACATCCTTCAACCTATGCGCCAAAATTGGAAGCTTTCAGCATTAATTACACCTTCTTTTGAGCAAAAATCCTCTCCAAATGGGGCGCACTTTTTGTCTGGGCTGCACTTTTCTGCCTTTGAATTAATTAATTCATCCTTATAGCAGCCCCTGCTTATATAATCTTCATAATTCTATAATTAATTAATGCCTTTCCTATTCTTGGCAATTAATTAATTATTTAATAAAATTTACTCTTCAAATGGGGCGCCTATTTTATGCATGCTCATGGTTGCCATTAAATAAATTAAATTTATTTAATTTTAGCCTTCCACTTCCAGTTAACTCAAGCCTCACAGTATGCTTTGACCTTAGCCACTGGAAATAGGAATTAATTAAATCATTTAATACTTAAAAAAGTATTATTTCTCTCCCAAATGGGGCGCACTTTTTGACATGAAGGGGCTGCATTAAATAAATAATATTTATTTAATTTTAGAACTGTCTATTTCCAACTTCCTTTTGTCCACTTTCCTTTGTTGACTTTTCCACAAGCCTGGGCGCCAAAATTGGAGAAAAAATTAATTAAATTAATTAATTTAAGGCTGCCTTTCTTTCCCTAAAGGGGTCGCACTTTTTGGAATAAGGAATTTCTATTTTTAAAAGTCAATTGGCAATGAGATTATTTACCTTGCAAGGCAGCTCCAAAAATCCCATGACTTAAGTTATTTTTCTTTTATTCCACAATGGGAATTTTTATCCTGCAAGGCAGGTAATAAATTTCTGCTTGCCTGCTGCTTCTAATTTTCCCATTGTGACTTAAGTGGCGTTGCTTCCATGGAAAAAAATACTCTGCTAAGCAGGTACAAAATTCCCACCTGCCTGCTGCATCCAAAAATCCCATGATCCATTTCAAACCCTCTTTTTCCAAAAATGCGGCCAACCCAGCAGAAGTTTTTTGGTGCACGACTTCGTCTTTTCCAAGAGAACCAGACCTCTGATGGCGAATTCCTTCTGACACAATGTGCATATGTGATCTCCAGATACTCCAGGCCAAGAATCAGGCCAAACTGGCAAAGGAATTGTTCCAGAGAAATTTCACAGAAAACGAAACGGGAAAACATAAAAAACACAAAACGTTGCCAGAAGTCACAAATAAAGCCCATGATGCATTCCTGGTTAAAACCCTACTGGTAAATGGGAATAATGATATGTACGATCACAACAGGGTTAAACCGGAGCACAATTTGCCGCAAACGGGGCTCAGAATAATTAAATACAAATTTCCCGCAGGCAAATCCCAACGACAGAATATAACAATTTTGGGCATCTGGGTATTTGGCGAAAATGGCTAATAGGGCTCCTTGGGAATATCTTGACACAATATAGGAACTTTCTGGCAATAAAAACACAAAACGACCCATTATTTTACAAGTACGATTTTTTTTTGGATAGGTTAGTCTCAGATTTCAGGATGAAATCTGGGGACACCATAGCGTCACCAACCTGTCATCATTATACTTTAACATTTGTGCTAACGACAATCTTGTTAGTAATGATCACTCCAATAATCATGCAGACAACTAGCGCCAGTACTTTTCTAATTTTGCTCTCACACCCTTCATTGCCAATCTGTGCCAAGGCCCAACCTGTGGAGATGTGCATGCAGTGCCACATGCCACCTGTGCAGCAGAATTTATTTTAGTTTGTAACAGCTAGCAGTTGAACTGACTTAAATGACCAGTGATCTGTAAAAGTTGTATCATATATCGGATATCCATGTACTTGAATCTGTTTTCTTTTGTTCTTTTAGATTTTTGTGCAGTTATCTTAGTTTTCCCAAATCCAAAACTAAGTTGTATCTCTTTGCAGATATCTTCTGTACAATTTTTTCGTTAGTAATGAAATTTACAGTTCGTAATTTCTTTGTGTGTGTTCTGTATCTTAAAATTGTACTGTCCTGAGTTGTTTTGTTTCATTTCTACTTCAGATCAGTGAGATAAGCTCATCTCATAAACAATTCACTCTACATGCTTCTTTCATGCCACTACGACATATTGACTCTACAGTGATATATTGTCTTCTGGTTGCATCTTGTAATTTGGATAGGTACTTTGTTGTTACGGTACCAAATCTATAAAAAAGAAAAGAACTATGATGATTTGGTGCTAACATTCCATCTTAAATCATCTTGAGACTAACACTTAACATTAGATGATTCCATTTATTTCAGGATGACTCTTTAATGGATGGAGATATTTATGCTACTAATTAAAATGTCAAATAGCCTGTAACTGCTCCTGCCCATTTGTACATGTGCTTTGCAATTATTGCTTTGAAAAAAAAACGAATAAAGAAAATGTAAAATGTGCATACATGCCTTTTAAGATTTGAGATTTTCCTTGCAGTAATGTGCATGCTATTCATGTCCTCATGAGTCACAAAGGGATTGCTATAGACGTCAGTTTTTTCACAACTAGCCATTAAAAGTTGTCTGTTCTTACTATTGTTATGCAGGGTCATTTCCCCTAAATATTGGTGACGTCCCTGATGTGTCGAACATTTCGGGGACTTGGGGGGAACGCCCTCAATTTTCATTTTTAATTTGTGATTTTTTTTTCGGCCACTTTTAACTCCAAAAAATGGTTTTTTTACCCAAAACGTTAAACCCTAATTCTGAAAGACCCTGAAAAACAGTAAGTAAAGTTTAAAGTTTAAACCGTTAAATTTCATTGATTAACGTTAAAATATTTAAATATTATTTTAATAGTGGTACCCCACAATTCCCAAAATATGAGATTTTTTTTGCCATCTTGGAAACCCTGCCCCCATCCTTGAGACTTCACCGACCACTACTTGGTGGACTTGTAATGTTTAAAATTATAAATTTGCTCATTTCTTAACAACAAAGCTTTAAAAACTCATTTATGTCGATTGTAATTGGTGGAAGGTTTTGAGGTCTTATTCCTGACTTAAGCAATCCCCAAAAAAATGACGATGTCATGCAAGTAAGGGCATCTTAAATATGGCTGCTGCTTATTAGTACTGGCAAAGTGGTCAACAGTGATCACTGGTTTATACTTGCCACTTAGATTTGTTTTCACCTGATCCCTCGTAATCCAAAACTAGTTCATATTCAGACATTTTGGGATTCTTTAACTTTAACTGAAATTTGTCAGGAATAATGCTGTCCAACTTATGCTTGTTAACACATAAATTCCAGCTTGCACTTGAAAGAACTGTTTTGGTAAGTCTCAAATTGGTGAGGGGCAAGCTAAAATTTAAAAGCTCTTCCCCACTTTCGATAAGTGACATTGCATACTAACAGACTTGACATTTACATGTTTTAACCTCATCCAATCAAAGGTAGTTTTGTTTTGAGACGTTAGATTTTGGATTAACAGACTTTGATTGGACATCAAGAAAAAACTCTTGATTCAAAGTCTTTATACCATTTGGGTACCAGAAAATGGATAATGATATTTACTAGTCCCGAAGGGATTACAAAGTAAGTCCCTCTGGTTAAGAAAAACTGAAGGCTATGGTAAATCCCTTTCAACCAATCAACAACCACTCTTTTAATCTTTAAAATTATAAACTTGTTCATTTCTTAACAAAAAAGATTCAAAAACTCATTTATGTGAATTCTAATCGTTGGCCAGGTTTGAGGTTTTATTCCTGGCTTCAGCAATCCCAAAAAATGATGATTTCATGCAAGCACAAGCATCTGTAATATGCCTGCCGCTTATAAATACTGGCATGAGTGGTCAATAATGACACGAGGAGTAAATAATTGCTATACCTATGAGAGAATAACCATATTACCTGAACGGCCCAACTAGCACAAACCTCCCTGGAACATATAGTATTCGAAATCGACAGAAGGGGCTGTTTTTGTTGACCATCTCTGTTCAAAAAGTAATCACAACTTTTGTGGCATTTCAATTCAAAGCAATTTTGAGTCAGTAAAGTATTATTTTATTCAAATAAAAAACTTTCTCGACTATTACAAATTTGTAGGTTACTTCTCCCGCAGGGACTCACTGTAATGCAGGTCTTGTTTTACATTAATCCTTTGCATTGCCTACTTAATTCAAGAAAATACTGGGGTAGTACATCATTCATGACTTAGTTACACCCTAAGTAGAAGAGGATTCAGTCCGTTTATTAATGCATGGGCTTTGTAACGACATGTTATAATACAGGGATGTACTATTTAGTGAGCCCATGCTGTACATTATATGTCCTTGGCCTTCTAGCTACATAAACACACAGCCCTCTAAAAACGTCAATTATACTTTCTAAGGCTTCAAATTTGGGTTCTTCCATTTCATGAAGGTGAATGTTTGTGGCTTGCATTTCTATGTGGCAACATAAAACGGACCTAGTCAGGATCATTCTGTGTTAAAGTCATTGATCCTCTAGCTCCACATTTTTCTAGAGAATATAGGAAACCCATTTTGACGGGTTCTAACTTTAGTTCTTCCACTACCCAACGAATTTGCTCATCCTGCATTAAAGAAATGAGCTTTATATACATGGGG
Source organism: Taxus chinensis (assembly GCA_019776745.2). Taxonomy (NCBI): domain Eukaryota; kingdom Viridiplantae; phylum Streptophyta; class Pinopsida; order Cupressales; family Taxaceae; genus Taxus; species Taxus chinensis. Next base: position 178,556,575 of record CM034151.1, read on the forward strand.
CCTGGGAAAAGACAATGTTCTTAAGTCAGGCTCAAAGAGAGAACTTTGGAAATTAATGGTTGTTTTTATGTTACTGTATCCTCATAAGCTATAATGCACACTGCAGCTAATGTAGAAGTGTCAGTGGCAACCTTTAGTATCTGTAAAATCTAAAATTAAATTGTCTTAGAGATTTGTAACTAAAAAAACATTGATCTCAATTCTTGCTTCATTAGCATTAAGACTGATAAGTGAAGTAAAGGTGGATGAAATTCATTGTTGATCACCATTCCATAGCTGAAAAGTTCTTTCACATTTCATTCATTAGCACTGGTATTTATGAAATGCAATTTAGTTTGTTGATCTAGAATTCAAAGCATTTAATTTACCAAACGATGGATGAAATAATTACAACTCTTGTAGAAAATAACAAATCTTTTAGTAGCTCAATGTAGAAAAACCTAATAGAAACCCTATTTTTGGAATATCAAGTGGTTTAAGTTGTGTTTCTGTGGAGATGATGTCTTGGTTTGAGTTGTGCTTGTGGAGATAATGATGTAAAAACCATCTAAAATGTGGTGTTTTTTAATTACACGGTGCTCATTTCGTTGCTTCCTTCATTTAATTTAGTTCATAGCACAAGAGAAATCAAAGTGGCAAGGGTATTCCTCAAGGACATGGGAAATCACTAAAATATTTATACTACATAGTTGGAACAAGTGGACTTAGAATCCTTGGAGCTTACACTCCCATTCTACACAAGATTATAGAAAGGTCAACCTCTTGAAACAAATTGCTTCTCATAAGCAATCCTAGTTACTAGTTATACTTTCCTAATGTAAATGCCCAATTGCTCCTTTCCCACTAGCCTCTTTAAATAAGTTTATGAGTTCCTTTGCATCGAGATCGAGTCTCTAAAAAGTACTTATTATAGGAGAAGAGAAACCTTCTCACACATCCAAGATCACTTCAACAAACCATTACCACAGTAAAGGTAAGCTATGAACCACCCATAAGATATGATCTCTAAATATGCTTGTATACCTCTCTCATGTTATGATTATTGTACAATAGGTGTCTTAGTATAAATAGTTGCATATGATTGTTTCACAACCACCAATTAGATGTTGCGAACAAATTATTAGTTGGAGTGACTAAATATACACTAACAAAATAATTCGTGCATATATCACTTAAATTCCTAAACCACCTCCCTAGATTTGAGTTTAACTTTTTCTAGTGCGAATCAAGACAAGATTAAGTCAGATAGCTAAAGACAACTCCTAGTTCAATGTGAACACACCAAAACCCCTCCTTAAGAGAAAATTGGGGAGAGAGGAAAAGAGAAGCAATGAGACATCCTCAAATATGGGTATGGGCAATTAGGCCAAATCAGATACTTATGTACAAATATATAGTTTAATACTGTCTTTATGGATGCCGATCCATCTTATTGGAATACATTGATGTCAAGTCACTGTGACCACCAAGTCAAAATAGGAATTGATTCTATTTACAAGCCTCACCTAAAAGAAACACTGGTCAAAATAAACTTGGAAAAGTAAGTCACCACGGGAAAAATGAGTCACCACAAGGTTTATAAAAAAACCAATGAAACAACAAAAATGTACGGAGGAGATGATATATGTTGCAAGGCGTCCACAAAAAGCAAAACCACTCAATACTCGAACACAATGCTGACGAATGTGTTTAGCAAGCGAAAAGGCACTAAGGAACTCAATCATGCATGATATTGCATCTACTACTTGATGATTAAAGAAGATGCGTTGACATTGCATTCACTAGAATAACCATGTAAAAGGAGACCGCCAATCTATCAAATGGGGCGTCGAAAGTGCAAAACAGTTCATCAAATTAAATGTTTTCAACCACATGAAGTATACATTTTTATGCTCCAAGAGGTTATCAAAGAGCTCAACACCTGAAGAAGCAAGATCCGCACACCCCCAACTCCCGCTTGCCTCCCTCGTCCATGCTTCCTACCCCCAGCTCACCCCTGTGATGCCAACTGGGTGGAGTGATTGGAAATTTTTTACGAGTGGAAGAATCCCACTACTCAAACATAGAAGAAGACAAGATGACACTGTATTCACCAAAATAGCTCCACAAAAGGAGACCATCAATGTGTCAAAGATACATAAAAAAGATCTCTCAAGAAAGGAAGATGACCTTAGTGGCGATGGGAGAGTCAAGCAAGCAATTGAAATAGAGTAGAAAGTGCTTAGAATATAGAACCCACACATGGAGATAGACTAGCCTGAAACAACAAAACCGTCTATGGCTTTGCATGATTTGGTGCAACATATTTTGCAATTGTCGTCCAATAAACACTCATGTTTATTTGGGCAACTTGATTATCAGGGATTCTCTCATCTTCCTCTTCTTTTTCCCCTTCTTTATATTTTCTTCATCTCCCTTTTTTTCTCACCTCCCTCTTTTTCTCATCTTCCACTTTTTCCACGGATCCCTAAATTCTGCGAGTTCCTCTTTTTCCACAGATCCTTAAATTCCATAGGTTCCTCTTTTTTCGTGGACCCTTGTTTTCCACGGATTCCTTGTTTTCTGTGGATTCCTTATTTTCCGCGGATCCTTGTTTTCCACGGGTTCCTTCTTTTATGTAGATCCTTGTTTCCTGCAGGTTCCTTCTTTTCCATGGATCCTTGTTTCTACGAGTTACTTCTTTTCCGCATATCCCTAGTTTTCCGTGGGTTCCTTCTTTTCTGTGGAGTTCCTTGTTTTCCATGGGATCCTTCTTTTCCGTGGGTCCTAAAAATCTGTAGGTTCCTCAAATTCCTAAGATCAAAGAACAAAGGCTCCAAGGTCCAATTGGGAAGCCGACACTATTAGCAGGGTCGCCCCGAAGGTTAAATTTGACAACCCCATGGCCATTAGTCAACTGCGTGGAACTCCACGATGATGTACTTCAAACACTCATGACTTTTGATCCTAGGTCACCAATTAAGACAAACTGTATATCATGTTGGAAAGGTATTGAAAAGTACTACATGTTGAAAGTAATTTTGGGTTGTGAAAAATGTATTTTACTAAGCCAAAATTGTAAAAAACGGTCCTCATGGTCGATTTTGGGTATGGGCTCTGTAAAAATTGAGCTGGTGCCCACGTTGGGTTTGCAAACTTTGAATGTTAATTGGTCGTTGGTGGTTGAAGAAGTATGTGATAGTACTTATTAATTTTGAGTTTCCCTCTCTCCCATTTTCTTCTTCTATATATGTGAACTCACTTTTATTGTAATGTAATATTTCTTTGTTTTTGTAAAGGCACCATGTCAAAATGGTGTCCCAAACAAAATATGAGTTACAGACCCGCATTTTGGAGCTTGCAATGCTCTCAATGCTTCTTAAATGGATGTAGTGGACTATGCATACTCTAGAAGCAATTAAATATCGATATTGTGGCTCTTCTTTGCCCTTTTATTGTATTTGGTTGTGTCTCTTACCTCTGTGCTCTCTCATTTTTTATTTTGTATGAGTTATACTTGCAGGTTTTCCTTTTCTTTGTGTTTTACAATGTTTGGAATGAGTAGATTTATTTATTTTGGGTATGTGGCACACTTTTATGCCCTCTCCTTCGTTCATTTCCTTATCATTTCTTCCTTCGTGGAGATTGATCCCCCTTTTTTTGGTGCTATCACTCTTTCATAGCTTAGGATTTCATTTCCATGCATCTCTCTCTCCCTAGTCCCTATGAATGCTTAGATTAGGCTTAGATAGTTTTTCTTTCAGCTATAGGAGTAGTTTTAGCATTAGGATAGGTAGAGGAACCAGCCTTCTCTGGATTTCTGTCTCAATTTGCAAGTTCCACACTTGGAGACAGTCCCATGTTGCCTCAAATTATTGGTTTCCATGATCATATATAGGGTGAAATTTTGAGCAACAGTAGTTATAGCACGTCAGGTGGGACAAGATTGAAGAACTTTACAACTTTATATCATTGAGTCTGGTGTGTTCTTGGTGATATCTAGCCTATGGAGGTATTTATTAACACATCTAACGACTCTATTGATCCATAAACCCATTTTATCAACCAACATCACCCTTCCATCATTTCAGTCCTCTTTTCCATGAAGTTATGCTATCATGACTTAATTTCCTCACTAGAATCCTCAGTATCAACAACAATATCATTCAAATCGACCTCCATGTTTTCAAAATCCATCTCCAAGTTATCATAATTCCCCTCCAGATCAGTTTTATGAGGCTTATCATGATGAATTTGCATATGAACCAACTCCCACTGACTCATATGGCTATCCATTAAACCAAAATGTTGCTCAAGAATGAGGATATGCAATTTTTGGAGGCAATTTCGTAATTGAAGATCATTTGCAGGTCAAGGTTCAAAGGATGGAGAAAATCAATGTGTAAATTAGATCTACATGTCAGATTCAAATTGGTTTTACGCAACCCTATTCATGGACTGGTCTTATGCCAAATTGGCTCATCCTTCAACAAAAGTTGGATTTTATGATTGAGTTGTCTTCTTAAGTATCAAGGTGGGTTCAGTTATTAGAGGCTCACTAATCTAGCTGTAGGGAACCATGTCAATGGGGCAATCACTCACTACCATCACAAAGCCTCCCATTCTTTCTTTCCAACCTACACAACCTGCACCTTCTTAACCTGATTTCCATGTTCCTAGCTTTCTCAAAGCTCCCCCTGTTATTTTTTCTCCTCTACAAGAGGATATTGCTCCTCCTCCATCATTTAAACCTTTGCAAATTCAGCTAAGATCTCCATCTCTCCCTCACTTCTCAAAATCAAATTCATATGTGCCTGAACCTCATAAAGAATTGTGCTCAAAAAAATTTGAATTGCAGACCAACCAACAATCCAAATGGCTAATTAGTTGGTTATCCCATTATCCAGACCTTACTAAGGATGAAGTTGAACTTTCTTTGGAAATTGGGAATGTTCTTCGCTGTTTTGGGCAAGAATATGTACAGAAAAACTTGGAGGGGTAGGTTGGGAAGGAACCAACGAGAGAAAAATAGATTTAGGGCTTTAGGGATTAGAACCAAGGGTTTGAGGCTAGGGAAGATCATTATAATGAAGCTATCAGCCACCCTCCTGCAAATTCAACAAAATCAATAGAGGTGAGTTCAATTCTTGGTAGTTATGAAGTCTTTGATGAGGAATGAACTAATTTTTATAGCCCAGTTAAAGAACTTCCCCAAATGTTTGTAGAACCTCTTGCTATTTCCATCGAGTAATTTACAGTGGAGGAAATCCCCAAGGGGCAAATAGAGGAAGAAATCAGAAATGAAGATCAATTTGATCTTCATGAAGAGGAAGAGGAGATTCTAAGTTAATAAGATATTTTGAATGTCAATGAAGTGACCCCCATTAGTCTTGCATGTTTAGAGCTTGTTGCACTTGTGGAAGGTTGTGATGATATGCTAGAAAGCATCCTTAGATGTTGCAATTGATCAAATGGAGCATTCATGATGAGAGAGGAGGATAGGTTTGATTCCTTTAAACTTCTTGTTTGAGGACGAGTTACAACTGAATGAAAGGAAACTCATTACCATGTATGTCAACAACTTGCATACACTTTTAAAGAAGCTGAGTTGTTTGAACAATCAAGAGCATCATTAGTCCACTGCAATGAACCATTGGAAACATGCTTCTTCATGCATTTTGGATGGATGAGGTTGATCTTCCAAACTTCTTGTTTGAAGAGAAAGATGCATGAAAATCAACATGTAAGTAAAGAGGAAATGGATGTTTGTGCAAGAGGAGACAAAAAAAAGTTTAGGACTACTTGTAAACACCCACAATGGTGAGAAGGAAAGTCTAAATAATGACCCCATCCATGGGGAAAAGCTTAAAGAGGATGGGAAAATCATGCAAATCAGCCAAAGAGTTCAAAGGGATATCTTCCCAATTAGATATTTGGCTAGTTTAGAGCCACATAAGGAGTTATAACTAGTCATGCTCACTTCAGAGCATGAGCATGATCATCAAAGCATCAAAGGTCAACTCCAATACCTCTTAAACCCAAATGCAGAGCAGATTAAATGAGGTATTCATTTTGTTTTCAGTTGATACTTTGAGCGACAAGGTGGAAAATGTGGGCCATAGTTATCCACTCTCCACCATGTGATTTAGTTACAAAATTAATCACATGGTTAGATTTCACAAGGAAGGGAAGTTATTTCTCTCAACCCATTACTGGTTTTGTTTAGATCCCTCTCCTTGGGTTAGAGTAGGTTAGATTAGGTTGTTTATTACAAAACAAGTGCATTGTACACACTCTGCATGTTTCCACTTGGAACATGTATGCTTTTTCATTTTGTACATAACTTTTGTGGGCCTTTGTTGTTGTTGCACAGTCCCTTCTAGAGTAGGCTCCATGGAAAATTCAAGTGTTTTGGTCCAATTCAAAACAATTTTACACTCTTATTAAGGCCCAAATGCTTCATATTCTCCAACCATGACAAGGAATTATATTTTGGGGGAGTTCTCAAATTACATTCATTCAACCCCAAGGTCATTTACAAAAATCAAAGTTCTCCATGCCCAATAGATGCTTCAAGGTTACTGGTCTTCATAATCTAGTAGGTAGATGTCTCCCAAGAGGTCGCCAAAATGTTGTCAAATAAGCACTTATGCTTATTTGTACAAATTGTTTCAAAATGAAGGGAATTCCCACCTTCCTCTTTTTTCCATGGATCCTTAAAACCTGCAGCCTCCTTCTTTTCCACAGATCCTTAAAATCCGCAGGTTCCTCTTTTTCTGTGGATCCTTAAAATCACGGGTTCTTTTTTTGCAAATTTTGTCTTTTTCGCGAGTCCTAGTTTCTTGTGGATTCCTTCTTTTCTGCAGGTCCTAGTTTCTTGCGGATTCCTTCTTTTCCGCAGGTCTTAGTTTCCCACATGCTCCTCTTTTTCCGCGGATCTAAAAAACCTGTGGATCCCTAAAATTCCCTCAAGTTTTTCAAATCAAAATGGAGACTTCAAGATCCAATGGGGATTTAACACGTCACCAGGAGTAACCTAGAGGTTAAATTTGATGACTTCATGGCTGTCAACTATGACGACAACATGGAAAACTTCAAATGCTCATAACTTTTGATCCAAGGCACCAAAGAAGACAAAATTATACCATAGGAAATGTCTTGGAGATTACTACACGATGGGAGCAGTTTTGGGTCGCGAAAATGTACTTTATTGAGCGAGAATGTACATAAAGAAGGAACCTTTGTGAGGTTTTCAAGTGAGTTAAATAACCAAACTACTCTATCCATAATATGCAAAGCTAAGTACACAAACCATAACCACTTAAATCATAAAGGTAATTGGAAGTTGACAACAACCACTATTAAGATGATTGGACAACTGTAAATTACCACATAAATGATGAGAAAGAACCATTACATGCAACAATAGTTACTACAGTATCACTGACTTTCTAAAATGGTTCCATTTTGCCAATACATTTTTGTTGTACTTGTTACCTTGGTGGGTTTTGGGTTGGCAAGTCAAACCTACCTTTGGTTCTATTGATTCCCCATTCCCCCCTCAGTTCGCATCCTAAAAGTCACACAAGGAATCATCAATACCTAATTTATGAAATAGTAATACTCACACAAAAGTAAGAAGGTACTAAATATAACCATACTCTATATGATCTCAACCAAAAGTAGTGTATTACAAAATTAGGGCTTATTACCTAATTAAATATATTGTTTAATAATGATAATTCAAAACTAGAATTAATGATCCAAACAATACTAAATTATGCTACTCTTGCATATGCCAACCGATTTGCCAAAGATAATCAATGAATGCACAATTAGGGTTTATGGTTTAGGGAGAACCATTCTATCATGTTTAGATGGTGTGATTAGTACTCAAAATGTGTACATAAGCAGATCAAGGTGTCATCAAGATTCCTTTAAAATATAAGGATTTAAAACTTAACATAGGACAAGTTCATGGTTTCTTGGACACCTTCATTGCTGAGCCCGTCCCCTAGGGATGTAAACTTGTCTTGAGTACTTGCACATTGGATTTGAATTTTGGGATCTTGATCTCTTGTCTCTGGAGGTTTTATTTTTGGACTTGTTTATGTGCACTCATTGTATTGTATTGAGATATAACTTCTCCTTATTCAGAATCCTAAAAATGGGTTAATAACAATTGGGTTGGACTCTCTCCAAACCCCCACTAATGTGATGAACGTTGTACTAAATACCACTACTCTGAAGATGGATCAAGCCACATGTAGTTCTCTCAACATTATGGTGAAACACATGATATAGAATAAAACAAAGATGATGGAGCCCTTGATCCAACCCTCACACTTGACAACACAATTGATACTTTAATTGTGTCTTATGGTTGATCCAAGACAATAATATAGATGTATTCAAAATTTCAATAACTTGTTATAATGCTTTAAGGAGTCATATGCTTCAATGCATTTGCTCTTGATCTTCTTGAAGTGGATGAAATAGAGGATCCCAAGATGCCCCTAAAATCTTAGGGTAGATATGTTTATATATATAACCATTTGAATGCTTTCCTACTCAACCAGCCCAAAAGTATCACCTAGGTTGACTAAGCTAAAATTATGTATTCGACCATTAGAAGTACAATGCACATGTTCATGGAAGCTGGGACAAGTTCGTGGCCAAACCTATCTTGGACCTACAAATGTGTCCATGGTGTGCAAGGAATCAATTTTGAGATAGTACAAGTATATAAATGTGTTATGTAGTAGGTGCAGTGATTCCTAAGGAGTTGAGATGGATAATAGTTGTGGTCTAGTAGAATCAGGATATGAGAAAGATTACGAGGGTGTTTTAATTGGTCATTTATGGACACATGAGAATAATTTCAAGATAAGTGAGAAATGTCATGTCACTAAGTGGCCGGACAATATTTTGGGTACTATAATCACCCTCTTTTAATTTAGTATTGACAAATGTTTGATTAAAAGAAAATGCAAACCTTATGTCTCGATCATAGTTTGGTTGTTGTAAACTCGTGAGTGCCAGTGCACCAATCCTCATGAAACCTGCAATCACATGGCAAGACATGTATATCAATGCTCAATAATAGTGTATATAAATTTGTAAATTGAATTTGACAAATTCTACAGCTGAAATGCTTTTCACGTAGTGAAATGTGCACAATAACTACACTTGATTAACTATGCTGAACCATGCCCTACTTTGCTGAACCATGACCGAATTTGCTAAATGTGACTGGTACCATGGGGTTTGTCCCTATATAAAGTGAGTGCTATTATTTTGTTTATAATATTCCCTTGATGTTAGCCAAATTGATTCACTAAATATCCTTGCATATAGCTTGATATTTTTCGCTAACTTGATAGCCTTCCCTATAGTGTGCAACTATTGTTAACTTAATAGCCTTGTCGGTAGCTTGACAAGTCATTCAATTTTGTGCGCTATTGAGACCAATGGCAATTTTGGGGTATTAGAGGTCTATATTAGCCTTGAGCTACTAAGGGTGCTAAATATAAGTCTTGAGCTACTGAGGGAGCTGGATCCATATGTTGATTCTTTCTATGCGTGATAAGATCACTAAACCTCTATGATAAGTAAATAACTCGGTGTTGATTTTTTTTGCCAAATGAACAACTCTTTGAACAATGTGAATAACTTTGACTTGAACTATGTGAAATGCCTCCAATTTGTTTGAATCTATATCCTCTTAGCTGAAATTTGTATGAACTTATAAATTAACCCATAATGTGCCCCTTATTGAGATGAATGACGTAACTTTATGCCACTCAACTCAAAAAAGAAAAATACTCAACTATATCATGTGTAAAAAGTGTATAAAGGTAAACCATATAAAGTATGTATACTAAACATGGTAGCATAAATTAATGTGCATATGACATGATCATTATAGAACAAGCATGCTATGTGTGATCTTGAAAGCAAGCATATAATGAACATCATTATAAATCCATACAAATCAATAATCAAAGTGTAACAATGTTAATTAGAAAGGTATGTTAGCATACATATGAGTTGACACTAAAGGATCCTTTGGGACTCATGACTTGATATGACTAGACATGTGATTGTGGGCCTACCACAATACATTTGACAACACAACCAATATGATATCACAATGACGTGACAACTTGTTGAGCAAAGAAAATGGCTAAGTGCAAGCCATGTGCGAAGGTGGAAGACCGCGCATAGAAGGGCACACATGAACTAAGAGGAAACAACTAAGGCTAGAGAAATGTGCAGAAACACGCGCACATGAAGAGATAAATTATGGATATAAGTCAATGCGTGAAAGGTATGTGTGCAAGGGGGATGACGAGACCAACGTGCAAAGGTCCGTGCATGCACACAAGTTCAATGAGTTAGCTAAATTCCCTGTGAAGGATAAAACTGGGAAAAGCAAACATGGCGTAAAAAGAAAGGCACACCCATAAATAGACATGGGAAGGATAAAACACCGACAATAGATAAAGCACACACAAGATAGATAAAGACCACACATGAGCATAGCTAAATATAGGATGCAGACAAGATGAGATCGAGCTATTTATAGTGCAAGTTGGAGTTAAAGAAGGAGTCTAAGGGCATGTAGTCTATATTTAGGATGTCTATTCTTAGGATTAAAACATGTAAGTGGTGAAGGACAAGTTCCCACCATGTATAAATAGGTGTTGCACTTCTTTGAAATAGGGGTAAGAGGCTGAAGTGTGCATAGATAAATAAATGGAGATATGAAATGTATGCATGTAAGTGCCTAGTGCTAAGTATTGTGAGCATGGATGTAATTAGTGAGTATATGTAATAGAAAGAATTGTGCTTATGATGGACAACTGTGTATGGATTACTAGGGTTAGTAGAGATGGAAATGATGTAATGGGAATCCAAATACTGTTGTTAATTGTCTATGTTGGTAAGTTTTCTTGCTACATGAGTTATCTTTGCTATACTTTGTTATTATCTTCACCCATGATATGAAGGTTAAGTATACAAACCACATCTTGACAAGTGAAATAGAAGAGGAACTTGGTAGGTTGCATGCACTTCAGGTGATCACTGAGACATCTATTTAAATGAAGTTCTAGCGTGTCTGACCTTGTGAAGTGTTAGAAATTAGGCTCCAACATTTTGGTTATGTTGTCGGGACTTTCTTTTATTCTTACCTACAAGATGTGGCGTGCGCATGGCGTTTCGATTGTCCTTAGAGAATATTGAGCGTTGGGTGAATGATGACCAATACAAATTTTCTCAGAGATACAACATTGCACATGATTTTAATGCATGTAAATGGTGGAAGATAATCTATACGATTCATTGTACGAGACATTCTTCAATTTCTTCCCAACAGAGTTATATGAATGGTTAGCAACTTATGCACAAAATAGGGGTGTCCGGTTAGGAAAGAAGCAATTTTTGAGCCAAGTACCGAACACTTCTAATTTGGATGAACTGTGGACTCAAGATATAGATCGCTGGAGGGAAGGTGTGCTGTGCAGTTATACTTTGGAGTACACGATTTTGACGTATTTTTGTCTAGAGGAAGCAAAGTTTCAGTTTCTGCGCGAGCCAAGGAGATCGTACTTACGCACACTACCGTTAACAACGAATATATTGATGATTGAGATGGGATTGGAGAACTTATTGATAGGAGGCTAAAACCCCACTGCATGTAGGGGCATGAAGCAGGTTTGGGAAGCATGACGTTGGTCTAAATGGGAGAAAGAGAAAGATAAAGAGAAAGAGAAAGAGGAGAAGAGAAGAGATACTGCACAAATATAATGATGCATGAGAGAGGGCAGTGGAAGAGGCGTTGAGAGTGAGAGGAATGAGGCCGAGAAAAAGTGGTGAGAACCCTACAAAAGACGAGGGACCGCATGACCATGTCCCTCAGATATTGGGCAAGCGTAATAGAAGGAACCGTTTGACATTTGATGAAAGCGAGTCTAAAGAAAGGATAAGAACCATTGGCGCACATCAAACCCAACCTGGATACCTAGCCCTTACGCTTGGTGTTTAGAATTCAGAAGTTGTTATAGAAGATCATCATAGTGACAGTGAACACTAAGGTAACCAAGGATCACCATGTTGGGTTAGAGATACAGGTAGGCACATTTTAGTATCAACACAAGAGGCACAATAAATAAAGGCAACACATATGGCAACACAATAGACTCCCATATTTGGAAAGACATTGTTTGAAAGCAATCCAGTAGGTGGGACTTCACGATAGAGAAGTGGCGCGCTAGCCATTGGAGGTACTCCTATAGGTGGAGTAGTGTGGCAAATGTAAAGCCCCTCCCGTCACCACCCTCTCAATTGTAGTTGCTTGGACTCGAGTCGATCCTTAGTACAAGTGAGTTCGTTGCTCTAGCATCGTGTTTACGATATGAAGAATGCATCAAATGAAACAATTAATTGAAGTGTAAAGAAAATAGTACCACATTTTCAGTATTTGAAATATTGGATGTTGTTAAAGATAAAGGTAATTGTATGGACCTTTTATCGCGGGTGGTTGTTTTTCCTAAGGTCGAGAGCATGATTATCCTATTTACGAAAGCTCTAAAATTCAAGCTTCCGAGATGCTTTATCGTGATGGGAGTAAAGTTTCTGACATTTACAGGTGATTACCACCGCCGTAATGGGTAGGAGAAATCTTACGACCTTTGACGTGAGGTGCGTCCATAAGTAACGAGACCACGTTAATTATATCATAATTACCTTTATTAAATTTAATGAAATTAGCTATGAGATGATGGTAAGTATCTTACCAGGGCATTGTTGAGGTTTAGGGAATAACAAATTGTATTACAATATCAATAAAGGTAATCCGCATAACATTCAAATAAATATAATTGTGTGGTAAGTGTTGTAGACACCTAAATTTGGTATCTATGCCCCTGATCACCCACGCGCACATATTTATTTAACCATCCCCCTCATTTAATTTCTATTAATTAATTTTTATTAGTTAATTAATTAATCATTATTATCCTATCCATTGCCCCAACCAAACTTCTATTTCTATTGCTTTTATCCTACACACACATACCCTTTGCTTTTCTAGCTTTTATTTATTTTTATGCCCTAACTACCCTTATCTCATCTCTTGCCCCCCTAAGTGCTTTAAAGCATACTTCTATTCTTTAAGAAGCTCAAACTCCTGTCAAAAGCACAAAAGCAACCCATTGGGGAAACTTTCCCTACAATTGATGGCGACCTAGCCTGGTTGCCGTCGACTCTATAAAAGTAGTTTCTTTCTTTCTATTCATCATCGGATGCATGCAACTTCGAGCTTTCTTGCGAACTGAGCATCCTTCCCCGCGTCTGAGCATTCTTGAAACATTTATAGACCTTCCAGACATCATTTCAGTGTGCTTGCATCACTCACGATCATTTTTCGTGAGAGTTATTGGTATCTCTATGCAACTTTACTGTGTTTTTTATTGAATTATCTTTGTATTTCTCGTATCCAATATTTTGTAGGTTCATATCAGTTCCGAAAGCACTCACAACTTCTCCAACAACCTTCTCCCTTAGCGTTTTGCTTGTAGCTTTTCTTTCTCGGCCAATCATCCTGGGCTTTATCTAATTTTGCGATAGTCGTTGCCGACCTCGTCAGATCACTGTTGACCCATGCTCAGTTTGCCAAACAAACTTCTTTTATTGCTATTTTCAGCCTTTTCTTGGGGTTTTCCGCCTTTGGTCCCTTATTGCAGACTACCCACAAGACATACAGACCCTTAACATCCTCAAGTTGGCATTTTGACTCTCCAGGTCTGCATATTCATCCTACAATCCAGATCTGCCTTCTCAGGTCGCCGTCGACTTGCCTCTACACAGTTTGGGTCACCGTCGACCCAGATCAGCAAACAATCAATGCATAGTTATTGCCATCTAATTATCTCTTAGATCAATTTCTATCATATTTTCAGATTCAGTAATATTTCTATTTTTGCATGCTTCTGTAGTTTCATTCCTTACATCACTCTTTTTAAACAAACGGGGGTTGACATCCATAAAAGGAAGTTAATCACTTCTTGGAACCACATTGTCGGGAAACCCCCACATATATCTATCTAATCCATCTTCATTCCAATTTTGCAGGTATATCAAGTTGCAGTGAGAATCAACCATTTTGCACCCGTATCCACTGCATCATACATCCAAGGTAACATAAACCCTCATGCATTTCTTAGTTGCTAGTTACTTTTTTCGCTAGTTCATTCGTTTGATCGGTGAGGAAGTTTCTTGTCCAACATTTTCTGGCACACTCGGTGGGACCACCCTTTAGGTGATCTCTTGCATTTATTACTTTTGTCTTTGCTTTTTCTATCTTCCACTAACACTACAACATGAGGCTCTGCTTTATTGCTTGCACGTGTTGGGTTCATGGACTGGATCGCTCATCCCTCAAGAAGTGTAGACAAATAGGAAAAGCGTTATCTAGATATTCCTTGCTTTTTCCTTATTTGCTCCTTTTTGCATTGCAATTTTTTGTTCTTGTTTGTGTCCTCATTGAATGTCACACTTTGTTTTGGGTATAAAAAGAACATTCTTTTTACATCCTGCATGCTCATATAACTTAAGTAGGGGTCCAACTTATAAATCAAATCACATTTTATCACACACGACCTGAAACTCATAAATTGAATCACACATCAAAACACTCCCTTTCTCGGTAGACTGATTGGGATTTGATCACCCAACAAGAAGCCGTCTCAGACATTCCCTATCCATAACTTACTTGAGACCAGACATAGTTTGCCTTCTTCTAGGTCCTTTGTTATCCATCACCATTTTATTTTCCACATTCTTAATCAAAACATAAAAAGAAATGTTTGCTTGATTTGTCTGCTTAACAATGGAAGCAAAATTTTCCTCGAAACATTCTCAACAGTCCACCATGACCCCATCAAAAACCTTGGTTGCTTCTATACCTTCTTCGAACCCCATCTATGACTACCTTCACCGTAGACCCTCTACTTCCCGACCACGCCGACCGGTAGATTCCACACCGTCCCTGCCATCTTCTATCATCTCTATTTCACCTAGTGTGACTATGCCTATCTAACCTATTTATCTTCCTTTCTCCCACACATCAGATCTTCCTATACAATCCCTGTCATCCTACCATGATATTGCCTCTCCCCATCATATATCTCCCCAACCAATCCAATCTTCACCACCTGATGTCCTCAAAAAATCATTCCCCAATTTACCACCAGAAAACTCATCCCCAACTCCTACACCATATCAATTCAAACCCTTTTTAGTCAACACCATACAACATACATCTTCCCCCACATCTAGTTTACCATCTTCATCAACTGCCCCTATCTTAGATATTGTGCCTAGAACCCCTTCAAGGGCTATCCTCACATCCACTATACCCATGATCCCATTATCTACCACCTTGACCTCCGCTACTTCCCTTTCATCTACAAGTAGTCCTACTCTTACCACATCCGCATTAGCCTCATCTATACTTGCCTTCTTATCTGCACCTATCATACCTAGACCATTATCTACAACTCTCCCACACACACTTGTCACTACAATTATTTCTTCCACATCCACGAATCCATCCAAGTATACCTTGATGTCACTATCGCATATTTCTTTACCCATGCCCACATCATTTAGTCCTCCAACATCTACCATTCTTGCATCTACATCCCCCATCACACCTTCTCGATTTACATCTACATCCACAATGTCTCTTGAAACATCCAAGACAAACACAAAAGGCATTCATACTTCTCCCACATAACCCCTCATTTCTGCACCTATTCATCCACAACCGACAACATCCCCCTCTCACATAGACATCATTAATTGCATAATCCAAACACCCCTTTCTATTTCCATATCCACACCTACTCCTGCCATTGATTCCACACCTGAATCTTCTCCATTCACTGTATCGGACCCTGTTTCCCCATCCACATCTCTTCCACCTTTTCCCATCGTGCCATCTTTAGAGCCCATACCGGTTTTCCCCTTTCTGTGCTTCAGCTCACACCTACCACATCGACTATCATGACCACATCTCCATTATCCCCCTCTTCTTCCACACCACCTTCATCATTTAAGAAATATTGGAAAGCATTCCAACTTTCCACAACTATAGGTGATCCTCCAGTCTCATCCACACGATCAGACATCCCTACATCTACCTAGCTTTCGCTTTCTTTAGAGACCACCATGCAAAAATTACTCCCACCATCTGTCACAACACCACCTTTTGATCCGCCTGTCGAAATCATTACCATCCATGTGAAGGGAACTCCTCAACAATCGAAATCCAAAAACTTGACATCCTCCCACAATGATCCCTTGAGCATCTTCATAAGAAGATCGACATTCCTCCTATGAAGACCAGATCTACATCCTCCATCTTGGGTCAACATCCTTCCTTCTTAGGACCCCTTTCTCCATCGCGCCCAATCAACCAATCTAAATCCAAACAGTCTGATTCCCTCCTAGGACCAGAGCCCTCATAAAAAACACCTCCACTTGTCTAGCCATCGAGGTCTAAATCATCCACCACTGCACCTTCTTCTAGACCACCTATACCTCGACCTAATCCACCTTCATCCTCACCATCTACACCATCTCACAAAACCTTCCTTGGTGCCTACATAGAATCCTATGCAGAGGTCCTCCAACACTTACTTCATACTTTTTCCATAATGCTCCCACTGATAAGGGCCTTTGACCCGAACCATCCGAAGCCCTCTTGGTTTGATCCCTATTGTATTTGTGCCTATCATCGCACTCTGGGTCATGACACAGAGCATTGTAAGGCCCTTCATGCTATCGGCCATGATCTTATTGAGTGAGAGGACCTCCTTCTCCATCTACTTCTTCATCCATAGCCCATCCAATTATTTTTACCGCATCTCCATCCACTCAGCTTCCTCTATCTCTTCACCCGCCTACATCATCTCTTATCACTCTTCTTGAATAGGGTCCTCCCTTGTTCATCGATACTGTTCGTATTGTTACACCATCCTCCTGACATGCATTTCATATCCTTTGACATCGAATATCTTATCCACATTCCTTTCGCTGGGGGAACATCTTCCCCCTGTTATCGATATTTTAGCACCCTTCTTCTCGCTTCCATCGATTCATCCTCCTACGCTAGGGGGAATTATTTCTAGGACTTGTCTGTTCACAGATTAGTTCCTCTTCACATTTGACATCGTCTTATCTTATCCAATTGGGTTCATCCGATCGTACTTTCATATCCTCTTCCTACGACGACTTTCGTGGCCATATCTATGCTTGCCTTCGGAAGCACCATGGTTTGATCTAAAATCTGCCATTTAAGGCACATGTTTCTTGATCTTTGTTTAACTCATCTCATCTGGTCCTAGTTTATCTTGTCTCTCTAGGGGGACCATTTATTCATCTTAGATGCATACCTTTCGCTTGCTTAATGAGTTGCGCTTACTCTTATTTTCTCTTGTTTATCTCATCCCATCTCTAATGTGACGTTAACATCAGTGGCCATGTAACTTTAGTAGAATGCCACTACTCTAGAAAGGAGCCAACGTGGAAAGTTTTACCCTAAATGGATCAGACCATACATTATTACACATAAGTATGGATCGGGAGCCTATGGTCTGGCCTCTCTTGATGCTAAACTGAAAGTGGAACCACTTAATGCATTGCGCTTACGACCATGCTAGTATTAGTATATTTACCAATGTGCACTTAGTCATATCCTTGGATCATTCCTCCATCTTAGATTTTTCTATCTCTCACTGTGGTGATTTGGATTATGTGGTCTTTCGTCACTTTCCTAGATATGACCTTAAATATGGGCACCACAGCTCTGCCCATAACATATTCCTTATGGATAGGTTCTCCCCTTTGGTGAGAAATCCGTGATCATCACATCCATCACCTTCTTATTCACCTATTGGCGCCATGCAAAGGATCCAGGGTTGTCTCTTGTACATTCTTTATCCCCTGTTGAGTGGTCTACTAAGCTAGTCCCAACTCTCCCCCATCCAAAAAAAATCATCATGGATGCTCTTAGCAAAAATATAAAAGTTATAAAAAACAGACTGATCCCTCGAAGGACAGATTTCCATGCAAAAAAAAAGAAAGAAGAAGAAGAAGAAACTTGTAAATCAAAATCAAAGTCGAAAGTAAATCCAAATAAATAGACTGATCCCTCGAAGGGTGACTATCATAATATTCTTGCCATCTATATTGTATAAAGTAGACCATACCCTCGAAGGATGGCTATTCCTTATAGCATTTGAAGGCTTCTTGTGTTGATCAATATTCCATTTTATTAGCATCCTAAGAAATCTTTCCACATTGATCAAATTTCCATTTTATTAGCATCCTAAGAAAGCTTTCCGCATTGATCAACTTTGTTTTAGCAGACTTTCTGCATTGGTCAGTTTGCTCTTTCCCTTTCCCAGAGCTGGGACATGGTTTTAGGGAACACCGCTTTTGGAGAACCCTCTTCCCTTTGTGCAAGTACATCTCAAACCCCTTTTCTCATGTCAACATTAACTTTATGAGTTCCTTTCATCTTGATATTTGAAATGACTAACTATCATTAGTTATCTGCTAACACTTGTTTTGGTCGCATGTGCCTTGCGTTGCCCGGATCCCCTTCTTGTTTACCTCCAATGTAGTTGGAGGCATATTTTCCTCATTTGTTCCTTGATACAACATAGTGTTGTTCACACCTATAGGTCACCACTGTTGTGTTACTTTCTATCCTTGATCCTATCACATCCATCTCTCATCCCTATCCTGCTTTGTTACAACACATACGTTTCCTTATCTCAACTTTCCATATGTTATCCTTCTATCTTAAAACATATTTAGTCTTACTTTTTCATCATTTAATCACATCCATTCTCAAATTGTTTTCATCACATCTTACCCATATACATTTCAGTCATCATTATCCAATTTAAACACAAAACATATAGTCCTATTCCTCATCAACACATCACACATTTATATCACCATTGTATTCATACACATACACATTTAGAATAACCATCTAATCATACATTTATTTGACCATCATCATCAAATATAAAATAAGCATATAATCTAAAATCACCATCACATCTAATCTAAAACCCATCATCATGACACATAATACAAAATCATCATCATCACATCAAATTAAATACATCACATAATGAACACATAATAATCCACAAACCATATATCATATATTAAAAAGTGTATCAATACATCAAGACCCTCTAGGGGGCTCCCTCAAAGCAGAAATGCTATCAAAATTGGTAAACTGCATGTCTGACACTCTCAAATCCTCTCCTCCAAGAGAAAGTACAACACCTAATCCCTATGCATCTTCGCCACCCTTGTGGCCTCCCTCTACTCGCTGTGGTTGTGCCACACTCACTGTGCTCCTAGACGGTCATGCTCCTCCTGCCGATGTACTATGTAAGGTGCTTCTAGTAGCACAGTGTCTTCTCAAACTTCTCAAACAAGATCCCCTCATAATATCTAGCCTCTATGGCTAGTTCTCTCTATCTATCCTTAGAAATCATACCGGGAGGTGCTACCTGTCCCAACCCCTGTGAAGTTTCTTGGGCACCACTCACCGACTATGTCGCCAAAATAGTAGTCAAATCATCAAAACGGGCCCTGTAGGCCTCCTTTCTGTCATCGATAACGGTCCATATCCTGGATAAATCAGTATTTATTCTGCGTAATCGCATCCCGTTGTTGTAGAGCTGTGTCTCACTCTACACGTGTCTGGTATCTCTCCGCCCTCATCTGATCTAACTCGACACTCAAGCGTGCCACCTCCATAGTCTCTCATGCTCCATCGCCTCTGCCTCCTCCAGGAGACGCCTCGACATTAATCTCCATCTCCTCTATCTCATCCTCTCCTCCCTCCTCAGTCACCCAAGCTGCCCATGCTGCAGTATGCCAATCAGATTACCCCACTCCCACTCTTACATCATCGTCATCATCCCATGACGTAACCTCCTATGCTACTGGATCTTCCATAGTAGGGCTCGACAACTCTCTATCCAAATTCTCCCTCCTGTACAAAATAGGATCATGAGGCACTGTCTAGACGACCCCAAAATGTCATCTCACCCTATCAAAATGAATGATCTCGATGATCTCCAACAGTCTCCCCTATATCCACTTTTCCTCCTCATCCCCACTAGATCCGCATTTACACTAGGCCATGCAGGGAACCCTCGATATGGCGTTTAGGTAATCTGATCAACATCTAACTCTGCAATCCAGTCTACATACTCGTCCACCCTCCTCTCACTCCTCTCATTGAAGTCCTAATTGGCCCTCCATCTCAGGAACTCAACTATAAGCTCTATATGGTCTCCTGTGACCCATGGAAGCCTTGGTGGCCTAATCACAACAATATCGTCGTAGGCCTCGTAGTGAAGTAGGAAACCCACATCCAATCCTGACCTCCACCCTGCCCTGTACATGGAGAGCTAATGGTAAACCTGAGCCAATATTGCGGTCCCAAAAGAGAATATAATATGATGATCAACAATATCAGCCACTACGCTAGCTAGTGCCCATGGGAACATAGCTCCTCTCGAGTCTGGAAAAGCATAAAACGATACTGCCATCATCACCATGCAAATCAATCGGCTGCGTGGCACCCCAGCCTCATATCTCAACTCATACAAAAAATCACCTGAAGAGAATTTGATGTGGGGCACATCAGCTCTGAATAGCCGCGTTAACACTGCTAATTTGCTATCACTAGTGATGGGGACTATCTTCTCCCCTTGTATCAGAAATCTCAGAATTTGATACACTTCCTCTAGGGTGACTATCGTCTCCCTTGTCTTAAACCAAAATGTCCCTATTTTTTGATCCCATCTCTCCACCAAAGAAATCATGATCCCCACATCTCATGGGATCCTTTGGTAGTGTCTAAAGCTACCTAATCTAACTACAGACAAATGGTCCCACTCAACATCTATCACATTCCCTCTGATATGCTCATAAGAGCAGAAACTCAATCTCTCAAGTATAAGGTCTCCTTGGCCTACAATCACAAATAGAACATGCATACATTAGATACACAACTCCAAAATCCATCCAAAATCCAAATAAACCCTAACTTACCCAATCCTACATCAGTCAACGCCGACCCAGGTCAGATCGATGCATTTTAGGGTCAGTCGACGTGCCTTAGGGCCTAGTCGATGTCAACCCATCTGGGTCGCCGCCAACCGCCCCTGGCGTCATCCATTTTTTTACAAAAAATGTAAAAAAATAAATAAAACATTAAATTCTAATAAAAACCCACGTGGGTTTTGTTACTCACCATCCTCCGTACCCTGTAATGTTTCTTTGCAGCTCCGACGGTCTCCATATCTCATTTTTCTCTTTATTCGCTCTCCTTTTTCTCATCAAATTTGCACGTGAAAATGAGCATTGTCATTCGACCCCCTGGCTTATATAACCACCAACTTAAGGTTGCCATTGACCCCCTTGGGTTGCCGTCGACTCCCCTTAATAGTTACTATTTTGGGCTTTCCCCCCTCTTCCTTACATCCCTTTCCAGGGTGACATCTTTTGCTGATATTTCTAAATCCACATTTGTGGTCATCTCAAATTTTTTTACCTCTGGGCATTTTAATCCAACATTCAAACTATTCCTTTTTTGGGTATACGTAACTCTCTAAGTCCACATTTGTGGCCATCTCTTTTTTTCCTTCGGGCATGTTAATAATATCTACTTGTTAAGATCACGTTTGTGGCCGTACTTACCCCCCATTTTTTTGGGCATTTTATTTTACAGTCCTATCTAATTCACACTCGAAGTCATCTTTTGAGGCCATATTCATCTTCTCCTTTGGGCATTACATTCGTTATATCAAGCCCACTCTTGTGGCCATATTCATGCCCTTCCTTAGGGCACCATTATTTTCATCAAAGTCCACCTTTGTGGCCATGCTTTTCCCCCTCTTGGGACATACTTTTTTCCTTTTTTTCCTTTGCGGTCATACTTTTCCCCACTTGGGGCATATATGTTTTATGCATTTGCGGCCATACCTTTCCCCGCTTGGCACATATTTGACATTTTTTTTCCTTTACGGCCATGCTTTCCCTCTTTGGGCATATTATTTCATCAATCACTTTTTCATTTCACCTTCTCGACCATTTTTTGTGTCTTGTTGGGCACCATATCATTTATCCACGTCCCTTGTGGACGCACACCTATTTGCTCGATTCCTCGTGTACAAAGGATTTCACATACCTTTCGCATATAGTTGTGCATATTTTGATGACTTGCCTATGACCCATTGGTCATCCCGTCCTACATCCATACCGTAATGATCTTCACCCATTCACTGGTCCATAGAACGTTATAGCCTGTCTCCGTTGAGACCATAATTTTTCCCTACCGATGTGATATTGGAGTCACCACCATAGTTTTTATTGATATTGCGATCCTTTTTTCTTGAGGCATCTTACCTTGATAATCATTTTACCCATTTTTAGTTACCCACCCACCCTTCATCATTTACCTTTTTCAAATGCGTCATCAGTTTCCTTTGGCATCATTGATCCCCTGTTTGAGGGGGAGCTTATCACCAATCCATTTTTATGATCCTCATCCACCTCTTATCATTTTTGTCTCATGGCTTGCTAATCCAAACCACTCAATAAAAAGGGGTGAAATGTTGAAACCTAAATTTGGTATCCATGCCCCTCATTGCCCGCGTACACATATTTATTTAATCATCCCTCTCATTTAATTAAATGCCCATCTAATTTCTATTAATTAATATTTATTAGTTAATTAATTAATCATTACTATCTTATCATATTAAATGCCCATCTAATTCATATTAATTAATTAATATTTATTAGTTAATTAATTAATCATTATTATCCTATCTATTGCCCCAACCAACCTTCTATTTATATTGCTTTTATCCTACACACACATCACCTTTGTTTTTCTAGCTTTTATCTATTTTTATGCCCTAACTACCCTTATCTCATCTCTTGCCCACCTAAGTTATTTAAAGCATCCTTCTATTCTTTAAGAAGCTCAAAATCCCGTCAAAATCACAAAAGTAGCACATTGGGGAAACTTTCCCCACAATCCGCAACGACCTAGCTTGATCGCTATCAACCCTATAAAACTAGCTTCTTTCTTTCTATTCATCATCAGATGCATGCAACTTCGGGCTTTCTTGCAAACTAAGTATGCTTCCCCACGCCTGAGCATTCTTGAAACATTTACAGACCTTCCAGACATCATCTCAACGTGTTTACATTGCTCACGATCATCTTTCTTGAGACTTATCAATATCTCTGTGTAGCTTTATTGTGCTTTTTATTGAATTATCTTTGTATTACTTGTATATAATATTTTGCAGGTTCAGATTAGTTCCAAAAGTGCTCACAACTTCTCCAACAACCTTTTCCCTTGGCCTTTTGCTTGCAGGTTGTCTTTCTCATTCATTCATCCTCGACTTTATCTAATTATGTGATAGTCGCCACCGACCTCGTTAGATTGCCGTCGACCCAGGCCCAGTATGCCAAACATACTTCTTCTACTACTATTTTCAGCCATTTCTTGGGGTTTTCCACCTCTGGTCCCTTACTGCAGACTACCCACAACACGTACATACCCTTAACATCCTCCAGTTGGCATTCAAACTCTCCAGGTCTGCATATTCATCATATAGTCTATATTTTATTTCCCAGGTCGCCGTCGACCTACTTTTGCACAGTTTGGGTTGCCGTCAACCCAGACCAGGTAATAATCAATTCATATTTATTGCCATATAATTAACTCTTAGATCAATTTTAATCATCTTTCCGATTCAGTAATATTTCTGTTTCTGCATGCCTTTAATTTCATTCCTTACATCACTTTTTCTAAACAAATGGGGGTTGACATCCGTGAAAGGAAGCTAATCACTTCTTGGAACCACATTGTCGGGAAACCCCTGTATATATCTATCTAATCTATCTTCATTCCAATTTTGCAGGTATATCAAGTTACAGCGAGAATCAACCATTTTGCGCCTATATCCACCGTATCATACATCCGAGGTAACATAAACCCTCCAACATTTCTTAGTTGATAGTTACTTTTGTTGCTAGTTCTTTCGTTTGATCGGTGAGGAAGTTTCTTGTCCAATAAGTGCCTTGGGGGGGAGCTAACATGATCGGATTAAATCTAAATTTTAAAATAATAAACTAAAACATAGAATTCACAATAGAAAGGAGTTTAACTAAATTTAAATAAATCTTAAAATATTATTGATATTTCTAAATCCTCCCAATTATTGGAGCATGTGCCAAACCTCTTTCCAAAGAATGAAATAATGAAATTTTGGGTAATTGTGAGAATGTTTTATTCAATGTTTGAGCATTCGTGAGAGGATTATGGAGATTAATCATGGGTCAAGGGATATCATAACAAGTTTTGGGCATGCATGTACGCCAAAGAGAGATGAATGAGTTGTGTCTGGTTTGAGATTTCAATTGAGCTTAGTTTTGTTACAGAACCCATTCAAAAGGAGTTGTTCAAAATCCTACCAATCCTTCAGGGAAATGCATTTTGGATGGTGTTAAAGCAATCACCACAAATTCCAGCTAGAGTCTCTATGTTTGCGTCTGTTTGGGAAGCGCAGAGAAGACTCTGGAGGTTACCAAAAAATCTTAGAAGAAGGGGATTTTGTTTTGTTTGTTTTATAACAACGTAGAATCCTCAGATATCTCTTAGTCGCCTTAAAAGGTGCGGCCATGCTCCCACTACAGACCTGCACAAAATGGTTTTGTTGGATAAGGATTTGAAAACACAAGTAAACAATGATTTATAAGTGTAAAACCAAATACCACAGTCCTTTTTACCTCATTTCCAACCATGCGCCATAACAACTTTTATTTTGGGCATGAACGTGTGCCATGTGTTTTGGAGGAGGGATTTTTGATAGATGTGGCTGGTACTTCCCTGGTCGACAACTATTTAAAATGTGGGAGCTTGAGTACCGGGTATGGAAACCCATCAAATAATACTCTAAAGTGGATTATTGCCAACAATTACCATCGTAACCATGTATGAAAAATGGATAAAATTACAAAAGGTATGCAATTATTTGTCGAAATGCCTCAATCAAAATATAGTCTCATGAACAAAATAACTCAAGAAAAAAGTAGCCTCATGGAATGCACTAATCGATGGATGTGCACAAAATCATTTTATTGAAAAAGACTAGGAGATTTTAAAGCAAAAAAAAGGATGTCCAACCTGATGAGTTTACCTTTGCGACCATCCTGCTAGCTTGTGCCAAACTAGGAGCTTTACAATAGGGTATGGAAATCTAAAGAATAATTGAAATTGAATTTTTTTGGTCAATTGTTTAGTTGTGACTGCCCTACAAAATGTGGAATCCTGTGCAGATCATATAGGAGACATCTGATTTTTTTATGGAATGATGTATAGAAAATAACTTGGCCCTGCACTTTGCTTGTGAACTATTTGATAAAATGTTTGGGATAAGTGCAACCTTTGGACAACATTGATTGCGGGATATGCACCATTGTGATTCATTGAAAAAGGATTAAAAATTTAAGTGACTAAGTTAGGTATTGTATGGCCTTGGTTGTGTATGCTTTAATTTCATGTGGAGAGTTGAAAATGTGGAAGCTTGCTCAAGGCTGCAAACTGTTTGACGGAATTCTTGGACGACCACAAATTGAGTTCTGATTAACCTTTGTCCCTCGCAATTTCAATTGTCAGGCATGGTCATCTTACTCTATCCATGCCTTATTTTAAAGTTTATAGTTTCCAATTTTTTTATGGAGTTGTTAATCAACTAAATAAGATTCATTTATTTACATAAATTAAATGAAACATGTTATTCGATAGCAATGACACCCCTGTTTTGTATGCAACTAGACCAATAATGATGAATGTAAACACTACACTCAATTACCTCATGTGATGGTTGGAAACACTACAATCCTATTTTTGGCTACAAAAACCACACGGTTGGCAAAAACCACTGCATGACGACCTTGTTTGATCTTAATAAATCATGTTTTCAATGAGACGCAAAACATCCATACAAAACCGGAAATGAGAAAATCAAAATTTGGCCATTCACCTCGTCACAAGGAGTGTTCAACTGAACCCTAGGTTGTTCCTCAGATGCTTGTTTAACCTTTTGTTTCATAATGCGTTTAGGAGCCCATCAGGCTAGTTTGCAGCTTTAAAAAAATGTAGTTTTGTTTTGACTCATTGTTTTGGCCCTGGGTGTTGAAACAAATTTTGGATTCCACAAATCTCTAATATTTCTTTGAGACAACTACTAAAAACCCTTAGTTTGGAGAAAAACATCCTACAAACTAGTTTTCCTGATAGGTTTTATAGGCCTCTGGTTGTTGGGAAACAAGGCCGCTTGAGTGCATTTACGGTCAGTAGCTTTAGAAAGTCGAGCGCCATTTTAATCTTGTTTTCCAGTTTGGGGTTCCTTCAACTTTGAGTGTTTTATTGTATATATGGGAATATGTAGGAAGTTGTTTCTTTGTGTTTTTGAGTCTTGAAGATGGTTTTTGAATGATGGTTTGTGACCAACTTGTCTAAATTTGACGTTTTTGGAAATTTGCGACTGAGTGGTAAAAACTGTCATATGAACTTATCCAAGAAAATAACAATAAAAAACCTTGTAAACACGATTACATTACTATAGGAAACTCTATTGTTGAAACTTTCTTGAAAATAAATTGAATGTTGAATTTTTTTGATTTTATCTCTGCTCTCTTTATCTCTCTCCTTAGCTTCATAAACAAAATGAAATGGAATTTTTATTTTCTTACTCTCATTTGCAGGTGTAATGAATTATAGTTTCATTATTGTTACAAAACTGTGAAAATCGTAAATATGTTCAGGCTATCATAGTTTCATGCCATGTAAACATGTAGTGCTAACCATGCAGTTCTTGCAGGTACGCAAGACAAAGAAGAAGCAAATGGTAGCATTGTCTGGTGTGTATTTGGTAATTATGGAGATATCATATGAAATGTACATGTAATGTTTAATAGATGTATCAACACTATTGTTAAAGAACATGTATGTTAATCTATTGATTATGTTGGTGATGATTAAGATATTTTATTATATTGGTATCGTTGAGAAAAAAAGGGGGGTGGACATGGTATATTCTAAGGAGTGATTTTGATTATAGGTATATATCTTATTAATGGGTTGTGGATGTACATTTTAACTTGAAATGAAATGTAAGTTTTATAATTGTGCTCTTATGTCAATGAAGTGATTTTGTATTCTTGCGTGTGTTACTAAAATGGTTGAAACACTCAGAAGTAATGAAAATACCTTATTTACGATTTGTTATGGTTGACCACTTCTAGGAGGTTATTATTTTAAGTGTTACCCCAATTTGATCCCAATCTATCAATCCTTAAGAATGTCACCCTTTAGCATTTGGTTATTTGTTTTTCGTCCTCCTTGTCGGGTTTTAAGAGAATTTTTTATCTCTATATGGTTTTCGAAAGGATTGTATATTCTAATAGGTGTCTTAGTGTTAGAAACTGCCTCTCTTCCTTAGAGATATGCCTTGAAACCAATATTCTCGTGTGTTCCTTGAGGTTTAGTATTACTTTTCAGGCATGTGTGTCAAAAATGATTTCTTATGTATCGTGGAAGTATGTACTGTTATTGTAGTTAAGGGGTGTAATAGCCCTTTGTGACATGAGTGATGTATTGTGTATTAATGTTTTTTTTGGTGGTTTCATTTTTATGTTGAGTCTCCCCCAGAAGGACCAATCTTTTGTACATGTATGGAATCTTAAGACTAATAATGAAGGTAATGTTTATTATTGAAATGTAATCAAGTATAATTTTGGCAGGACCATAAAGTGAGGGGGTGCCTCACTTATTACCTTTATTGAAATATCCTAACTTTCTTACTTGGGAGAGATATAAAAACAAACACACAAGTGAAACTTAGAATTACCATTTTACTTAGTTAGGCCTTCTTTTGTTATTGAAATTTATTTCAAATTACTCTACGAGAGTTTGAGTATTTGAGAATCTTAAATTATCTATGTCTAGAAAATAAAACTTATGGACACATAACTATTATTTGGAATCAAAATTAATTGATTATTGAACCATGGCGATCTAAAATGTGGGGGAAAATTTGATTTTAGGTGAAATGGAAAATCTAGTTTGGAGACCTAGATAGATAAAGATACTCTCACATGTGCGAAATAATGTTTTTTGATCTATTATTGAGTTATGAAAAGAATAATAATAGAGAAAAGAACGAAATAAGCGTATTTTTTTATAAGTTTAGTTATAAAACTGAAATGAATAATGTGTAGCATTGTGATTGAGTAATATATATTTATTTGTTAAGTTGCTCTTCAAACATTTAAGGAAAAAAAATGAAAAATGAATGTGACCAAGACTTAACCACGAAAATGTAATATTGTGAAATGTTCCAATTTGTGAAACTCATATTGTGTTGGGTCGTGGTTTTATTCTTGCTTGTGTATATAAGCGCGGTGTTGGTTTGCATCCTGTGTCATCTTGCTAATTGAATGTCCTTCATGTCGATGTAAACATTACAAGTGGTGTTGTACAATATCTTGTGAGTATTCTTGGTGTTGCATAGTTGTATCAAGTAAAATATATGTCAAAACAAAATTATCCTAATATTTTGGCCATGTATTTAGGTCTCACATGGGTGGGCATTAAAACAAACAATTGGTGTGCAATTCAACACTACTACAAGGATGCAAGGTAGTACTTTTACATGTCCCTAGGTCGCGGTAAGAAGCTCTAGAGGCTCAGGTCCTCCATCGCATGGAGGAAATACTTGTGGAGATTAGGGATCAGAGTTTGGCCCAACTCTAGAATAAGGACCACAACAACCTTACAACAACCTCAAAAACAACCCCCTCAGATATTCTTCTAGATGTCCCTTTATTTTATAGAGTATCGGGGTGTGGAAGATGCAGTAAAGCATGTGGACAAGTGTGAAATTTTGTGGATGGCCAAAGGAATAACAACCTTAGACTGAAAGGCTAGTCAATCTTCTACAACACTCCAATGCCACAAACATAGTTGGTATAGTAAGTATGATCCACACTAGATAGAAGTGGACTATGATTCTTTGTGCACCACTTTCTTGGTTGAATTCCACATACTTAAGTTTAAGCAGTAGAGCATCAACACACTGAAGGACATAAAGGAGGCTTGCCTAAGAGTGTTAGAGAATATGATGCACATTTAAAGACTTTGCTGTCTAAGATTTCTTATGATATCCTTCAGATCCAACATGTGCAAGGGTTTATAGGAGGATTTTTGACACCTTCATGAAGGGCATTATCACATAAGACATTCACTGACTAACATGAGGATTTAGAAGCAACATTGCGTGTAGATGCAGTTGGGAGGGTAAATACTGGGGTGATCCCATTTCTTGAGGCCTAGATCATAATAATGACCATCTAGTTGGAAACGTTAACTTCCAATTCAGCTCATGAGATGCATAATTGACTATGGTGTACCTATTGTGAAGTAAAGGGGAATTCAAAGGATAATTGTCCATGCAGGAATGTGCACAATCTATTAAAAACTTGCAAAATTTGTCACAAGAACCATGATATCCGTAACTGTACGCTCTTGCAACGTGCTACAAAGAAGAATTTTTCTTTTTACTACAAATTTTTTGATGTGCATACTCATGACACAACCAATTATTGTTTGATTGATCAGATTCATGAGGCTTGTGAAATAGGCCTGCACTAGATTAGAGTAAAGAGTAACTCATAGGTGCAAGAGGGACAAAATAACGAGGGACACACCAATGGTAATAAAGAATTTAGAAACGAATACCAAGGAAGAGGTCACGGTGGTTGAGGATGGTTCAAACGGGGAACATGTTACAATTATGGGTCTCCTGATCACTATTAGTCAGAGTTCCTGAAGAATCAGGCTTGGACATATTGTGGAAATGCACATAAAGTTGAGGATTTCCCATATTTGTATAACAACATGTGTAAAAATAATAAGAAGGATAAGGGTGCAACCATGAGTTAGGTTGAACACGTTAAGTAGGTGCAATGGACACCTAAGAAATTGGTTGTCGCAGAACCTCAACCATTATTCTACATGTGCGTGCGTGACAAAGAAAAATATAGACCGTTCATTATAAGAGAGGAGGTTGTTCATACAAGATATCCAAATGTGATCCAACAGAAGGAAGTATATCAAGAGACTATGGGCATCATTAGGGAGCTCCAAGGGGAGA
The DNA here is from genome assembly GCA_019776745.2 of Taxus chinensis. Lineage (NCBI taxonomy): Eukaryota > Viridiplantae > Streptophyta > Pinopsida > Cupressales > Taxaceae > Taxus > Taxus chinensis. Next base: position 178,586,901 of record CM034151.1, read on the forward strand.
TACAATATCTGAAGTAGCAAGATCATGAGAGAGAACACATAAATAATGTTGAATTAACTTTGGTGGATGGGGACGACCTTAGAGAGGTATGCAAGATGCTTAGGAATGAGAATATCATACTTCTGTTAGGAGAATGGTTACGAGATAAAATGTTGCGCATAGGTGCAGAAAGGGAGTGATAGATTCTCATAGATTCTCCATGCCAAATTACCACCACAAGATCATGAGTATGACAAAGAAATCACGTTAGATGGAATGATTGATGGATGGATGGTAAGCAATATCCTCATTGATACATGCACGGAAGTAAATGTCCTTACACTTGATGTTTGGAACTAGATGGGAAGGTCTCCATTGCAACCATCCTCAAATGTGTTGTACATGGCCAACAAGACAAGGGTTATGCCCATCGGGGTTATGAAGGATGCTTCTATCACCATTCAAGGAGCTAAGTTCAAGGGTGATGTTTAGGTCTTAGAGCTAGTTGAAGCAGACAACTTTCCTGTGCTACTAGGTCATCCTTGGTGTTATGCTAACAACACAGACCTAGGATTTAAAAAGCGTTATGTGTGTTTTGAGAACAAAGAGGAGTGTGTTGTGATACCAATGGATGGCAAAAAGATCGCACCTTACATAGAGCCCATCGGTGAATAAGATCTTAACAAGATTTACACACGTACGGTGCGCGACCCAAAGAATGTGGAGCCATAAAAAGAGGGCATGCTTAAGTGGGAAGACACATAGTCCAAAAGTGATACTACTAGTGTGGGTTGTGATAATTGGGCTCATGGTACCTATGAATGGTTGGTCATGAGGTTTAGGGAAGAGTGACAAGAGTAATTACACCACGTACAGTCAAACTGTTGGGAAAGGTTAGTTTTTTTAAGCACATTGGAGAAGAAAATCCTGAATCATTCTTACACGTGATGGAAGAAAAATATCACAATGAGGGGGATATAAGAAATATGATGGTGTACTAATTGATATGGACATCATTGCATTAGTGGGATACACATAGAGACACCCTACTTGGTTGCCGTGAGATAAGAGTAGCCTTTTTAACAAGGTTTTTCTTGAACAATTTCCCTTCATTGATATTAGTTTATGATGGGAAGACATCTCCCATGATATATGTTCAAAATTGCAAAAGAAATTAGAAGAAAGGGAAAGACACTCTGCCACCATCCCTATAGGTGGATAAGTTCTATTCCACTTTCCATGGGTGCATGCGTGCCTGGTATATACATGATGAGATGAAGTAGGAAACAAAAAATTGGCCCGGGATAACTTTAGGTATCACCTGTATTTTTGATTACTTCTCTACTAAACCACCAGTTCATGAAGCTCTGTAGATTTTGAATCTCATTACATTGGGGGCTAATGCAAAGGCTGAAGAACTTGTGACTAAATCATTTTGTGAGGTTGATATTGAAGTACATGACAACATGGTGGTATCAGAGGAGACCCTGTTGGGATGCGCTTGGAAATAAAAGGAGAAAGGAAAGCTTGTCTCTTTGACAGATGATGAAGAAATTGAGGATCTATGTATTGAGCAAAAAAAAGGTGTGCGTGAGGTATTGGAATCCATAGATGAGCATGTATGGGCCTACCATGTACCATTAAAGACTAATAAAGTCAACATCAGAATCGAGGATGTATCAAAAGAGGTGATTATTGATGACTGATGGTCTGAACCAGAGGTAGCGAAAATCATTGAGCTATTGCATTAATTTTAAGATATTTTCCCCAAAGGTTACCATGAGTTGAAGGGTGTGCACCAATCATTAGGAGATATGAAAATCAAACTCAATGATGGTGTGTGATCGGTTTGCAAGAGGCCTTACCAGATGAATCCTAATTTATGCGTCAAGGTGAAGGATGAATTAGACAAAATGCTAAAGGAAGGCATAATTGAGCCCATTGAAGAGTTATAATGAATAATCCTGATGGTTATCAACATTAAAAAAGGATGACATGATAAGGATTGGTGTTGACTATAGAGTTCTAAATGTTTCATGCATCATTAATCCTTTTCCCACATATTTTATTGAGGAGATCATAGAAGGTGTTGCAGGGCATGAGATCTATTCTTTTACAAATGGATTTTTAGGCTATCATCAGATAAGGATCACGTATGAAGGTCAAAAAAACCCAACTTTTGCAATCAAATGGGGATTATTTGCTTACATGGTTATGTCCTTTGGCCCAAAGAATGTGCTAGCTCTATTCTCGCTCATTATTGTCCAAGAATTTCTAGACTTCATTCAAAAGTTTCTTCAGGTATATTTATATGATTGGATTTTTTATGGACTGGTTAAGGACCATTGTGACTTCTTGAGGTTGATGTTTGAAATATGTAGACAATTTAGCTTCTCTTCGAACATTAAGAAGTGTATCTTTGCAACATTATTATCTAAATAACTCCCCTAGTTATTTGGGTAGCAATAATAGATATTCTGGCTCTTAAGTCCTCATTAAAGGTTGCACGTGCTCAGGATCAGTTGAAACAACTCCTTGGTTGCTTCTTCCCCTTAGCACCCATTATTTTTCCTCAAGTTCCCTTGCGTGCTTTCTGTTCTCTCCTTCCTTTTATTTTCCTCTTTGTTCCACTCCTCCCTTGCACCCACCTTCTGCACTTTCACCTTCTTCCTAAATCAGTTTCTTCCCTTCCCCCGTGCCTCGTATTTGCTTCAATCGGCTAAGTCTCTGCCCCTCACACATGACACACCCATTACCTTGTAATAGTTGCACCTTCACCATACATTCTCTACTCATCAATTTGCCTCATCTCCCCGCATGCATCACGCGCACCTCCCTCTACATCTTCCTCTATTTTATCAGTGCACCCTTCTCTCATTCTTCTTCACACGTCCCTACACCCTCCTTTGTGCCCATCTGTGCCAGGTCATATTTTGACATACTTGAATATGCCGCACGCAACCAGTTAAAGTGTGCCAATAAGGCATCGAATCCTTGCAACAAACTAGTGAGTGACACATGGCAGAAATGACAAGTATTTTCATAGTTGGCCATCATTTCAGCCAATCCGCATGTGCCACGTGTTTTGCATGCACCGACGAATATGATATCTTCTGACAGTCGTATCGTTTGCTACAAATCTCAGATCGGCATGCACCTGGACTTGTAAGAAAGCTCCTGACATCAACTATAGTGCCAGAAATTCAAATTCAAATTTTGGTGGATGTGGTAGGTGAGAAATGGGAAAACATCTTTCTAAGCATTGATGAGCACATATGATTGCTCTAACCACCCGATTTGATATGATCCGCCCTCCTTTATTCTTCAACACACCAAACAGGTGTGGGGAAGTGTATTTCACAAATCTCCGGGTGGATTTACAGGAATTAAATGCTTCTTGTTGGTGGTTGTGTTTAAAATTTGGGCTTTCTCTCATTCTCCCCTTCTTCCTCCATGGATTCATCTTTAAATGTAAGAGAAAGGCTCATTTGTTATGTTGGATACTCTGGATCCTTATGCGTTTTGCTAAGGACTCCATAATTTCTGTATTTTGAGTTGCAGACCTCTAGATCTAGGTCTCGCATGTGGATATCGACCTCCTTCATCATTGTAACAATTCTGTGCATTTCTGGAAGTAATAGAAGCATCGTTTTGTTAGTATTCTCTGTCCTAACATGTTTGCATTTCTCCTTCTTTCCTTTCCTTTTGCGTTGTGTGCTGGTTGTGCTATCTCATGTCCCTTGCAGTTCCGTATTCAGTTGTGTTCCATGAGAACGATATGGTAAATGTGTTTTCAACTGTGCTACTCATGCCTAGCCTCTTTTCACACGTTCCCATTTCATTCCCACTCATAATAGATAGTGTTCATCCCTCTCTTTATGGTTTTATCACCATTTTAGTGTATTTTACTTCCACTGTCATCCTCTCTATCCCTAGCTCCCTTGGCATTTATTAGCTTAGTTTCCCCTTTTAGCACTAGGTGTAACAGTAGTCAGTAGAAATAGCTAGAGGAACCGGCCTTCTCCAGAGATTTGTCTCAAGAGCACAAGGTCCCACTAGCTTGGAGACGGGTTCCATTATGATCTCAAACAACTTGGCTCTTCTGAAATCTGAGATGTGGGTGTAAGTTTGAGATACCAAAAATTACCAAAAATAACAAATATCTCTAGTGGGTTTAGTTACTGAAGAGCTCAAATATAGTCATATCTATAAAAATAATCTCGTAGCCTAGTACCTTAGTACCTCAGCCTTAAAGGAGCTAAAATAATTGATGAACACATTATAAAATATACCATCTATATATCTATCATTGTATCCCACATTCCCCAAAAGTACATTGTCCCCAAGTAATCCATAAGTTGAGAAGAGTGTAAAAATATAAGAAGAAGATAAACATGGGGTTTAAGATTAATATGAATACCTCCAGCTATCTAATGAGAAGAATCAGTCACCATTCTATGGTGCAAAGGGAACAAGAATCATTGTCCCCCACCGCACCCATTCAAATGGTATTACATATAATAGACAACCTGCACATTCTACCAACGGTGCATCAGCCACCTCCTCCACTGAGAAACTTATGCAAGAGGTGCTGGAGGAAGTCCATAAAGCTGCTAGCTGTGCAACGTGATGATGCCAAGATGACATGCTCAACCATAGTAGGACATACTTTATCAGTGATAGAGTCAAATCAACCATCAGAGGACATATTTAGGATATCATACATGTGTGTTCACTCTATAATATAAGGACCACAGTATCAAGTATCGGTCAAGTGAGGCTTGCAGGCACTCCATGGTCTTAGACACATAGAACCCCATCACCTAAAACCAAGGTTTGCATGACTTGGATTCAACACCACATGGCATGTAGATGTGGAACATCTCTGGTGTACCCCAATTACTTTGAACATATAGTTAGATTACGGATCTCTGGTAGATCTAACTCATCAAACAAGTTAGGAGGGCACCCAATACAGTAGATAACATGACTTCAACGATGAAATTTTAGAACGGCCTAAAAAACCATAATTCCTTCAACTGGTAAGACCTATAACCCAACATGATATCCTACATTATCTCAGAAGGTGCTCAACAGACGAAATGTCCAGTTGTGAACCACATTCAAACTAGGTAAAAAATCACAAGAAAACTTAAAATAAAAAAGTAAGAGCCTCAAACCTAGTCCCAATAAATCAAATAACTAAAGTTGGCTCCTAGTTCTGCCTATGAAGTTCATTCCCATAAATGTCACAAATGCCACATGAAAATATGTGGCACATCATAATTCCTATGTCCTGTGCTTTATTGGCTCCCATGTAGGGGTACTACAACATCAAGTACACATCTTGCACAATATAAACATAGATCATGATCAGATAATATGAATTTCCATTAATATATGAAATTGAATCAAACAATCTCCCATTATTATCTAGAAATTTGGAATAAGAGCATTTACTTCTATTAGTAACCATATACACCCAAAATTTCACCCTGACTAGAGAAAAGGTCTCCAATATTGTTATCAATTAGAGGATCACATGATTAGTTGATTGAATAGTCTAAGATTGATTGTTGTGGTTGTCTAAGGTTTAGAGTTTGGAATATCTGAGAGGAAACCAAAATTGGTCAATACATTGATGCATGATTGGGTAGAATATGAATTTCATGATTTAGAAGAGAAATCATGTTAGTGTAGTTATTCGACCATTGAATTTCAAGAGAGGAGTTAGGGGTCATCGATGAAATTTTGATAAGTATGATCAGCTATCAAAAACTAAAACTAAATAATAAGAATAAGATATATCATGATTACAACTGTGATTATACCATGATAAGTTAACAATGTATCCATAATATAGTATGCAGTGATGTGGAGAAGGGTCAAAGGACAAGTGAAGTGTTCCAAGAAGGGAATACTTATTTCACATGATAAGTAATGCAAAATTCCGGATGCTAAAAAATGTCCAATACCATACCCAACTATCATAACCACTAATGAATAAAACTCACGAGAAACTACATGATCTCTTATAGTCTTCCATATTGGTCTCTAGGTGTTACCACATAATACCACTACCCAAAGGTTGCAATAAGAAATAAATGAATAAAAATATGAATATTTCTATGGGTTTTGACACATTACAAGTCTATAAGATATAATCGATGGACCCACAATACAAAATTCTCACAGGGAGTCTCCTACATAGTACAATAAGTGGGCCATAGAAACATCACAATAAATCTACATAAATACCAATAAGACTCAACATGACACTTGTACTACACACATAACAGAAAATCACATCAGAAACATTTTCAATTTATACCAAAGTTTCAAGTAGTTGAACCTCTAGTATGATAGTAAATGTAATGCCCCATAGATATCACAACCCAAAACGTAACAATAAATTGGTAATTTTTTTTGTGTTGTTACATGACACAACACTTACTACAAATACACTGATCACAAGACATATAACATTGGGACCACATAACACTAACACTCGTAGCTTCATTGATACAATTAACACATGGTTTTCAATTTACTTTTTTATGCATTACGTTTTGTTACTTAAGAAGTATTTCATTTGTGGAAGCACGGTTAATGTCAATATGAAACACAATACCACCTTGCAAATGAGGTTCATTTTATTCATCAAAGTAGGGTTCAATCCTATATTGGTTACCATATTTTTATTCTCATTAATTTTTTAAAAAGAAATTCAACCTCAATTCTTAACAAAATAGGATAGGTCCAAGTGTGTGTAGTTTCAGTGTGACTCAAAATGCACACTATCCATCACTTAGGAAGTGGGATGTTCACAACTGAATTTCTTAGCAAAAAAATGGTGAGAGGTAGTGCTCTGTAGAAGGTTTTCTAACTGCCATCCTTCTATGGATTCTAAACACAGATCCAAGCTACCAAGGTCTTATACCACTCCTACCAGGGTGGTTTATAGAAACATTAGGTAGATTCCAATATGATTTATACTTATCTTAATTAGGTAAGTAGGTTCTTAGATCAACACAAGAGTTCAACTATGAAATGACACAATGTTTCCCCATACTACAACGATGAAAAATCAATCCAATTAACAATAAACTATCTTAAAACCACAATTACTTCAAAGAAACAATATTAACCAGGTTATACAATGCTCATTCAAGTCTTTCCCATGAACAAGGTTTGTTAACAAGATCACTTATCAAGCCACTGAGAATCCTATAGAATTCCTTCAACAAAAAAACTAAGCTTGGCTCAAGTTGTCTTCCATGCATTACTATAAGCCTTCCGATGACATAATAAGGGAAACAAAGATCACATATTAACATATGAAAAAGCTTTCATTTGATTTATGGGTGAAACTACTGCCATCCTCAGGGTAATTATAGTAAAGTTATTCCATAAGTTACCAAAAAGAGAGACTAACTCCCTACTTAGAATCATGAAAGTTCTCTCCCTTGTTTTTTGTAGTATCATCATCTCATGATACAATTTTAACTTTATACTATTTACCTTGTTTGATCCTTTCCTATTTGAAGCTAACATAAAAAGACTTGGAAATATTCATTAGCTTTCATGTGATAATCAAACATAACCCATCAATTCATTTCACATCACACATTCATGGTTTTACTTATATCCAAAAGTGATGACCATTTAGATTACGACAAAAAGGTTTCCACCTTATTTCCATTTGATACCAAAACTACTATTGTAGTATCACCATTATACATTGTTATTTATTTTCTTACGATAATCATGAAATTCCTTCCTTCCATTACTTCTTAGTTCACTTCAAATAAGAATGATACTACTTATTCGTCATGCTAATCATACTTAAATGCACAAAAACACCTATGCTTTTATTTTCTCAGAGATATAAAAGGAGATTGGTTTTTCTTGATTGTTATGTGATAAATGAATGGATTTTGTAACAAGGTATACAATATTCGAATGACCAAATTACATGTGTCTCTTTTTTGATGATGTATTTCTCTTAGATCCTATTCAACTAGGAATCTCAGTTTACCCATCTTACTAAGCACACTCCTCTCTATGTGTAGTGCAGAAAACTCCTTTAAGATGGTAAATAACTCAAATTGTGACCATTTGAATCTACATTCACAATTAGACACAATTTGTTTTCTTTAATTGTGCAAAGATTCCACTACACACTATGCATTACCTACAACCATTAATGTTAAATCTTAATACATGACCTAATTATGGTTAAAATAAAGTTTAGTTTCAATCTTAGAATTTCCTTTTTCTATGTTACATTATCAAATTTACACACATAAACACACCATTATCCAAAAATATTATTCTTTAAAAAAATGGTGATGTTATTGTAGACACCAAATTTGGGTCTTACGACGCCCAGTGCCCCGCATCTCATCTCCCAACCTAACCCTGACTCACCACCTAAACCTTACACACTTAATTATTTATTAATTACCTTATAATTAATAAATCCACATCTCCAACCCTGTCACCTCACCTCACCACCTCACCATGATCTAGCCCTAACCCTAAACTAACCTAATTAAGACCTATGACTTGGTCCAGACCCATATCCATGACTCATTACACCTCACCCACACCAAAATGAACCTAATAATGACTTGACCAAGCCCACAACTGACCCCTCAGGAGAAAAGGAGGGAAAGATGGCTATTTTACTAAAAACAACCAACTTTGACCTAACTGACATCGGTCCCTATGCGACTGGGCGTCGGTTAGGTAACCGCCATTGATTCCCTGTAAATGACCTCCCCTTACCAAAACTAGAAGGGGAGATTCATTGGGAAGGATCCAAAATTCATTTTCAAGAGGGAGACAAGTGAGAAAGAGAGAAAAGGTTGCAGAGAGAAGGATTGAGCCCAAGACTGTAACTGAGCAACTAGATCACTGTCACACTCATCCAAACATTGGGAGAATCGGAGGATAGCTTCATTAGCTCACTTCCAATCACTGGATCATCCCAACTGAGCCTTGCCTTCACCACTGCATTCCTTGGACCTGTATCCACATCAAAAACTAGTAAGTAGTCTCTTTTATTACCTTGTATGCTCCTAGACATTACTTTGTGAACTTTTGATTCATAGGGATTATAAGCTCACTCCTGGATCTACCACCCGGCTGTAACCTGCACCTAACCTTCATTCATCCATCTCTATATTGCCCCAAAGACAGCCTTCTCGCTCTCTGAGTCTTCTCTATCACCCTACAACTCCCCTCAACCATCTACCAACCTTCTAAGCCCCATAATCACCTTGTAACAAACCCCCATTTAAAAGCCCCTAAATCACTGCCCCTATCGATATCAGTTATCCCCTACCGATACCAGTTTTATAACCATGGTCGGTTATCTAGTGACTAGCATCGGTCACTATGACTTATACCAAAAACCAACCTTTCACCTATTTACCTCCAAATAATCTCATATCCAGCCTTGTCTATCCCTGTAACTTGATCTGAGTCTATCAATAACCAGTGACCAATCAAACAACATGATATTTTACTATCGGTATTTTAGTCTCTATTGCTTTTAGTAACGAGGTATTTAAATCATGATTCGCAATAGCTTCTTCATTATCATTTACATTAATTTGTATTTAAAGGGAACTGAACACCTTTGAAAGGAAGTCTAATATTTCCTGGGCCCAAGGTAGTTCCCTCACTTATTGTTTAACGAAAATCTGGTGGTCTTCCATTCTTATTTACAGGTAGTCCTTCCCAGACAAAAAGGAGCTCTTCATAATCGGTTTGATATCTCTACGGTATGTGCACACCTTCCCAACAATCAATAGGTATTCCTCCTAGCCCTAACCCTTATCTGTTTCTCAAGAGAATGAAAAGATAGAAGTAACTCTATTTTGGAACAAAATTCTATGTGAAACATTTTGGCACGCCCGGTGGGACCCTTCTCGATTTTTCTTTCTTTCTTGCTTGTTTTCATATAGGGAGCACACTTGATGTTTCTTTCTTCTAAATATTCCAAAAATATTTTTTCATTTTGGTAAAAGAACTTGTCTTTCTTTCGCATCTTTGCATTAGTGAAAGTCATCTTCTTAACCTCTTCTCTTTCTTTGCTTCATCAAATATCATTTTTGATTTGGGTTTAAAACACATGCATCACATTCTTGCTTGTTGTCTTTAAATTCTAGTGAATGTAGATTAAGTAACAGGTCGTACACATGGGGGTGATATCCATGATATTGACGAGAAATTAATCTTACTCTCATTGCACAACACATACCAAATCACATCATAACCTACAAAACATCTCAAACATCCCCACTTCCTGTGGTATTCCTCCACCCAATTGAGGTAGCCTTACAAGCCAAAACAAACTTGACATCTCCCTTAGGTCTTTTGTTTAGGATTGACATCATCTTACATCTAAGGCATAAGCCCAAAGTGATTAAAACTAATCCTAGGGTTAGTCTCTTGATTTGCTTGTGCACCTTGCTTGTTTTTTGTTTTTCTTTCAGTTCTGTTTCTCTATTATACCCTATCTCAGTGATCACTTCAGACAATTTGGTGGGTATACTAAGCTTTGTTATCCCCAAACCAGCAGCCTCTTACATTCTCTCTTTGCCTTCATAGTGACCGACACCGGTCCTCTTCTACTGACATCAGTTGCACTGACCGACGCCGGCTACCGTCTGATCGACATCAGTTACCAGACCGATATCGGTTACTGTGTTTCACAGTTCCTGACAAACCAACAACCTACTAATTCCAACATTTTGTTGCTATTTCTGTTCCTGATTGATTAATTCCCTGTTGTATCCTCTTGTCCATGGTTGTTATCACCCAGCAATAAGCCGCAGCCATGGTTTCACATGCTTGTTCCATGTCTTTTCCTGAGTCACCCCCTTTGCATCCTATGGGGAATCCTACGGACACCAGTGCTTTTCCCAAGATCCCTGTAGGAGATCCAGACTTTGCCAAATTTTTGGATGCTAATCCTAGTGCCATACAGTATTATTTGTCTCATACCCTTGACCGTACACCCGACAGTCAGCTCCTCTTTGGTATGCCTATTAGTATAGCCGCTCACTTAGCCCCTTCCCCACCTAATAACTCCGCCTCACCGTCTTCATCCTTAGCCCCGTCTCCTAGCTCAGTGGCTTTGGTGGTTCATACTACACCAATTGGCCTTCCTTTGGTTAATCTAGGGCCCCACATATCACTACCATCCACTCCCCCTACCTCATCTCTCCTGCAGATTTCCTCTTTCATAACTCACTCTCTACCATCTATCCATACGAGCTTTCCCTCTCAGGCTCCTCCCACCTTTTCATTTCCGCAGACTCATCTGGTGGCCTCAACATCTTATATAGGACACCCTTATTCGGCCGCCCCAACACATTCATCATCATTCCATTATCAACATTCAACCCCACCATTGTCTAGTAGCAGCTCTTGGCCCAATCCTCCTTCGTTTACGACGACAACACCATCATCTGACCCAACCAATGATTTAATCAAACAGATGATGGAAAAGATGCAAAATCTTGAGGCTTTTGTTTCAGGAAGCTGTAACACCCTAACATACGAGAAATTTTGTCAAGAGCCTATTCATCCTTCTGTCCCCCTTCATACATATCCTCCTCAATGGGAATTACCAAAATTTACTCACTTTAGTAGTAAGGAGGACCCTCAACAACACTTACGATTGTTTAGACATGCTTGCTATCTGATTACTCATGATGATGCCTTACTACTCCGTACCTTCCCCATGTCCTTATCAGAACCTACCTGGGAGTGGTACAGTGCTTTAGCCCAGCACTCAATCTTCTCCTTTAACTAGTTAGCCCAATCTTTCTTGGATCACTTCTCCATCAATATTGCCAAGAAAGTATCCATTACCGACCTCTATGCCATCCGACAATTTGAAGACGAGTCTATCACAGATTTCGTTGTATGATGGCGGGACCTCATCAACCAACTTACTTATGCCTTACCTCAGGTTGAGCTCATCAAACTCTTTACGTGGGCCTGTGCTAAACTCATTTCTCCCAACCTCCAAATTCAAACTTTTTGCACCTTTGATGAGGCCTTTACTATGGCTCATAAACTAGAGATTCGAGCCTTAGAGGAGGAGAAATTGAAGTTGTGCAACAAAAACTCAAATTTCCGAACCCAAGACTCCACCAACAAACCCAACACCACCAACTCTCACGCATCGGCTGCTTCGAAATCAAAAGGATCCGTACATGCGGTGACGATAAAATATATAGCACCATCTAATACCCAACCAAAATCCACCTATAAGTATAAAGCCGAGCCCATCAAGTACACTCCCTTGGGAGAAACTTATGATGTGATCTTGGAAAAATTGCTTAAAGTAGGAGCTCTCACCTTGCCCCTTGTTAAACCTCACTCTGGGTTTGATTCCGCCCGTACTATACCTTCTTGGTATAAAGAAAATGACTTCTGTAACTTCCATCACGTGAAGGGACACAACCACGAAAACTGCAAGATGTTGAAAAACATAGTGCAGGAAATGGTTGATGCAGGGGATATAACCCTCGATAATCCTAATTCCCCTACTAATCAAAATTTAAAAATCTTCAACAAACCATTTCCAAACCATTCATCTAAGAGTAACACAAACCAAGAAACCTCAGCCGAGGAGAAGAGTGTGCATGAGATCCACGCGGTTTTCAACTCCCAACCAAGGGCTTCCATCGAGGAAATTCTGAATCGAGCCTCTTCACCAATGTAGTGGTCCTCGCCCCCTTCTCCTTCATCAAGATAAGAGGAAAACCCCGCTATTCCTTTACCCATAACGGAATCAACAGCCCAGAGTTCTCTTCTCACAGAAGAGCCTTCTTACACCACATCCCTGCAAGACTGTGAGTGGATGTTATCCAACCTATCTATTTCCCAAACATCTCCTTCTACCACTCTTGCTGCAAAAGAAGAAGGATCGCCACTTTTTCTTTTGTCCTTAGAGGAGGAACCCCTTGAGCCTACATCACCAAACTCCTTAACCATGATGGATCCTCTAGAACATGCCCTCCTCCCTATCAGTTCTTCATCGCCTAAATCTTTCCAGCGGTTGACCTCTTAACACCCATTGATACAACGCCTCATTTTCCCCCTGTATCACACCCATAGTGGACCGGAATCACAACCCACTTCTCTTCCATAACAAAATTCCCATCCACACATGAAGATTGTCATCCCCCAGAAGATAGATGAGTCTTATGGGAACGTTTGATTACACCATGCTCTACTCAAATGCAGATGACTAATCCAGACACCTCTACCATATGCCCAAAGTTTTTACAAAATCTCAAAATGCCTATGTCCTCACCTTCACCCCCCTCATCTCTACTGAATACCTCATCCACCTCTATCAACCTAACCAAACCTTCCCCTACGCTTGGGACTTCACCAATACCCAGCCTGACACACCCACCTAAACCGTTAGATTTATCCAAAAATAAAGCCATCAATCCACCTAGGAGACAGATCCAATCTCCTCGAGTCCAATCTATGCCTCTGCCACAACTAAAACCCTTGCTCCCGATCACACCGGTACAACATACATGGTTTCAACCCTTGCCGTCACACCTACCTTCTATATTGGGGCCTCACCCCTCCACCTTGCCTCAATACACCATGCCTCCCACGTCTTCTTTAACATGACCTGCACCTTCTGCACCCATACAGAAATCCACAGGCATCTCAACACCGTGCCCCAAGTATCCTACCTACCTATCAACCCTAAGCAAACTCTATCATCGAAGGACTTGTTTGCTGTCACTCCTCTTTCCCTGTGGTTGTTTCCTACCACCACGTCATTTGTGGCCTGATCATCTAACCAGCTAAACATGACTTCTGCGTAGAAGAAGCCACGCCTAGTTAAACCTAATCATCAAAATCCCTTGCCTAAACCACCACCTGCACAAACCACTCGTACCCAACCATTACCAAAACAATCAATAATCTCACCCACTCAATCAATAGCCTCATCTTCATCTGAATTTGACCCACTCAAAGGATCTTATGCCAAGGTTCTTGCTATGTTGGTAGGGGATGTGACCATTTCCCTACCCCCACTCAGACCCTATGATCCATCTAAACCTTGACCTATAGGTTATGATGAATCCAAAATTTGTGCTTACCACTGCACACCAAGACACAATGTAGAAGGATGCAAAGCTTTGAAAGCCATCTTTCACCAGTTGCCTATCTCAGATAGAAAATCTAAGAAAGACAACTTACGGAGGGAAAAGCCCTTAGCTTCGATCCCTTCTCCTATACCACCTGTCCCCGCCTCACAAAAATCTATCATCATTGCAACCCCACCTCTCGAGAATAATGACTTATCCTTGCCATCTTCCTCATCTTGTATTCATGAGATCAACATGATTAGCATTGCTACTTGAGGTTAGAAAAACAATGGAAAAGCTAAAGAGAGCACACCTGTGGCCTCTCTTTCTCCTTCCGCATCCCGATTGCACCACCACCTAAAGTGGTTATTCATGGACCTGCCTATCCAGTCTCTGATGGAGTTGCCCATCGCACCATGATCAAACAACTTCACCAATCTCCTATAAAAATGATACTCTATGATCTCATTCAAACATCTGAATCTCATCGGAAAGCTCTAATTGAGATCCTCCAAGGGATAGAGGTCCTACCTAACAAAACCCTTCCCGTCGCCTCCATCTTAACACCCAACCATGTCGCCTCTCTCACCAAACAACCTACCTCCACAACCACCTCTGTCCCTGTACAGCAAGCCGCTGCTGTCATTTTTTCCGAAGAAGAAATTTTCGTCTTTGGTGCAGAAGATCCTGACCCCGCTCTTTTCATCTTGGCTTACATCCAGGACATCTGGGTATGTCGTGTTATGATTGACGGGGACACTAGTCTAAACATCGTCTCTTCTAAAGCCTTCCAATAGATGAATATCCCTCTTGGCTGCATGTGTGCCAACCCCACCATGTTGCGTTCATTCAATGATGCTATTACTTCTACCCTAGGCACCGTGATCCTTAACATTCGTGTAGGGCCACGTACCTTGTCCTTGAGGGAGAGTTCCAATACAACATGTTGTTAGGCCGCCCTTGGATTTGGGTTATGGGATGCGTTCCCTCCACCTTACATAGATGCATAAAATTTGAGTATGAGGGGAAGTCATACACCATCACAGCTGATGCTTCCCCCTTCAAAACCTAGAATATGTTATACCGCCCTAATGATGTGCTTGTACTAGTCAAGACACCCATTGATCCGACCCAACCATCTACTTCAACCACGCCTCAACCATCCACCTTAGCCGCACCCACACCTTCGACCAATGAAACCACCGACGTGAATACCTCTTCCTTCCCCGTGGACAACATCCCAACCTTGGATCCCTTGGTAGGTGTTTTTCAATGCCTTACACTAGGGGAGTACCACCTATACAACGTTAGCACCTTCTATACCCCACAAGAGTATGGACAGTTACATGCGCATCCTACCTATGACCATCGTGTGGGGGAGGTGATTTCCTACATACCATCTAATTGCCGCACTAACCTAACGTATGGGGGTGTCAACGCATCCTATGTCACCCCTGAACCTCCCCTTGGTGTGGTTCCCTTCTAATCTGATTTTCAATATCTAACCAACCGTCGTTTCACCCTCACCTTCCTGACTCGCTGTGCTTGGAAAGGTTTTGGTTTCGGTCTTTATGAACAAGTCCGACATACGATCATTCCCATGACTACATGCAAACACAAAGATTGTAGTGGTCTTGGATTTTCTGAACCACCTACACCGAAGAAACCTCATGTCAATTGTATCCAGGAAGATGACAAAGTCACCCCTTCCGAACCATCATCTCCCATTTTTCTATCTTCACCCACAGAGTTGATAGACCCGGAATCTATCCCTCCTAACTTTTTTTTTTCTTTCGTGAATGATATCTTCCTAGGTCCTCTCACGTATCAATGCGATGGTGAAGACCCATCTTCTCTCCCCCTTTTATATCCAGACATGATCGAAGAAGACTCGCCTTCGATTAATGTTGTGGAGTGCCAGGATGACGACTCCATCCTCACCTACCTTGGTGCGGACGACTCTTATATTCTATGCGCCTTACCATCTGAAACCCAAACCATGTTGAATGAGTCGACTATAGAAATCAACATCCACACGGAGGACGATCCTCACATTGTAAAGATCAGACAATCTCTCGATGCATTAGAACAAGCCACCTTTACTACCTTCCTCTGTGCCCGCAATCAAGCTTTCACTTGGTCCTACGCCGACATGCCAGGAATTGATCCTAACATTTCTGTCTGTAACATCACTTTGAAACCAGAATCTAAACCAGTTAAACAGAAACTGAGAAAAATGCATCCACACATTGCCCTCTTGGTTAAAGAAGAGCTTCAACAACTCCTTTTTGTTTCTTTCATCTTACTTATTGACTATCCTCAATGGATTTCGAATGTCGTACCTGTCACTAAAGCAACGGGGGGACTTCAGATATGTACGGATTTCTGAGACGTTAACCTCGCTTTCCCAAAGGAAGACTTCCCCCTACCTAGCATTGATCAACTTGTTGATCTCACTGTGGCCCATGAGATGCTTTCTCTCATGGATGGTTTCTCGGGATACAATCAAATTTTAGTAGCCCCGACCGATCAACATAAAACCACCTTCATTACCCCCTGGGGGACCTTCTGCTATCATGTCATGCAATTTGGCCTTAAGAATGCTGGTGCGACCTATCAGTGGGCTATGAATTACATTTTTCATGACATTATGCACACTATCCTCAAGGATTATGTTGATGATCTTCTTGGAAAATCCAAACATCGCAGTGAACATCTCGATGTTTTAACCATTATTTTCGATCGCCTATTACAATACTGTGTTCGTCTTCAACCAAAGAAATGTGTCTTTGGCGTCCTTTTAGGAAAAATCCTTGGATTTATCGTCTCTTTACATGGCATTGAGGTCGACCCAACTAAAGTCAAAGCTATCTTAGAAATACCCCCACCCATTAACCTAAAACAATTGCGTAGTTTGCAGGGCAAACTCCAATCTATCCGACATTTCATCTCACAACTCTCGAAATGATGTCAACCTTTCCATCATCTCCTTAAAAAGGACATTGTCTTTCAATGGAGTGAGGAGTGCCACCAAGCCTTTGAGGCTCTTAAAGCTTATCTCTGGCAGCCACCCATGCTTATCCCACCTTAGGATGATAGCACTTTCTACCTTTACCTTTCTGCCACCGACCATGCTGTAGGAGCCATGCTCGCACATCGTGACTCCGAGCATCGAGAGCAAGAAGTTTATTACATAAGCCATACTCTTGTAGATTATGAGACTAGGTATACAAACGTAGAAAAGTTGTGCCTAGCCCTATCATTCGTGGCCAACAAACTCTGACATTACCTCCTGAATCAAAAAACTTTTGTCATCACCAATGCTGATCCCATACATTATATGTACGCCAAACCTCATCTAAACCAACGCATCACCCGATGGCTTATGCTCCTCGCCGACCTCGACCTTAAGTTTGTACACCAAAAATTAGTCAAAGGAAAAACTATCACGGATCAACTCGCAAAAGCCCCTTTACCTAGGGAACAATTTACCAATTTTACTTTCCCTGATGAACTCATCGCAACCCTTTTGCTCAGTGATGTGTCTTATCCGATGACTCTCTTCTTCGATGGATCAAAATGTCAGCACGGTAGAGGGGTGGGCGTTGTTCTCATTCCTCTTGATGGTGAACCTATGCCTCTTTCATTCAGGCTTGATTTCCCCTACACTAACAATACAGTGGAATACGAGGCCCTTATTTTGGGTCTCCATGTTGCGTTACACTTAGGTGTGAAGTCTATTAACATTTTCGGTGACTCTCAATTGGTAGTAAATCAAGTTACTGGCATCTACCAATGTAAAAATGAGGAACTTCAAAAGTACAAATGTTACGTGGATTCACTTTTGACCTTATTTACTCATTATTCTATCCAAACCATTCCACACTCAACTAATAAATTTGTGGATACTATGGCTTGCTTGGCCTCGCAAATTCTTTCCTCACCAACTGACTCTGACATATTTGTCTTGGTCCAACAACTGTTTGCCCCATCTTACTTAGTCCCGGATGTTTGTATGGTAAATAATGTATTTGCTGATTCGCAGTACACCTGGTATCACCAATTTCACAACTACTTTACAACCTCTGTTCTCCCACCTAACCTTACTAGTAATGGCAAACACGCTTTTCTTAAAATTGTTTCTTGTTATGTCATCATGGGGGGATTCCTCTATAAACATGGCTTCGATGGTATCCTCCTTCGATGTCTAACCGGCACTGAAGTCACCCATACCATCCAACAAGTCCATGACGGAATTTGTGGTGGGCACTTTAGTAGCCTTGCCATGGCCAAGCATATCCTTCACCTAGGATATTATTGGCCTACTCTTAATAAAGACTATTGCGAATATGTTAAGCATTGTGTTATGTGTCAACAACATGCCAACCTTCAACATACTCCCAGCCACCCACTGCAGGTCGCACGAGATCTTTGGCCTTTCTCACAATGGGGTTTAGACCTTCTTGGTGAGATTCACCCGCCTTCTTCGTAACGTCACCGTTGAATCATCATGGTAACCGAATATTACACTAAATGGGTGGAGGCCGCTCCACTCATTTCAACCAAAAAAAAGAAAATCGTTGAGTTCATCAATCATCACATTATCTGTCGTTTTGGTGTTCCTCATCGCCTGATAACCGATAATGGCAAATCTTTCAAAAATAAGCTGTTACGAGCCCTTTGTGACAAATTTGGTATCAAACTTAGCTTCTCGTCACCCTACTATTCACAAGCAAATGGTCAAGCTGAATCTTCTAACAAAACCTTAACCAAAATTCTCATGAAATTCGTTAACGATTCTGGGAAAAATTGGCATGATCACATCCCCTTTGCCCTTTGGGCTTATCGTACCAACATTCATACTTCCACTAATGCCACACCATTCTCTTTGGTGTATGGTACCAAGGCTATCTTGCCTCTCGAAATATAAATCCCTTCCCTCAGAATATCTCTCCAGGATATTCTCACCAATGATGACTTCTGCCAAGAGTGGTTAGCCCAATTGGAGCTTCTTGACGAGCGTTGTTTTACAGCTCTTGACCACCTTCAAATTTATCAAAAGTGCATCAAGTGTGCTTATGATAAGCGAATTCATGAGCATACCTTTAAGATTGGTGATCTTGTACTCAAAGAGAATCAACATGTAACCAAAATAGAAAAGAGCAAATGTGAAAAATTTGCTCCTAATTGGATTGGGCCTTACATTATCACTCACAGTTACGGATCAGGTACTTATTGTTTAGCTTCGCTTAATGGTAAACTTGAGCTTGAACCCCTTAATGTCTTGCATCTTCGACCATTCTACTGTTGAATTTAGTGTTACATCACTTCTTATCTACCTTGCACTCGGCCCTTGAGCTCATTTACCACCTCATACACCTTGTTTCATGCATCTGAAAGTAGAATCAAACTCACGTGGTTTGATCATCACCTCCTCTTAAAGATGCCTTCCCCTTTTTAGTCTGGTCAATGACTTAAAATTATCAAAATAACAAGTTCTCAATCATACAATTCTGGGATATTCTTGAGTCAAACTTTTTGCAAAAACTAGATGCTTCATGCCAAACGGACATCTAGGCCTCTAAGCTATAAACTAGACTGCTCCCTCGAAGGATAGTTATGTGCAAAGCCACATCTGCTATTATAAGTAGACTGCTCCCTTGAAGGACAGCTATACAAAGTCAACCTCTAGATCAGAAGCTTCTCGCATTGATCAGCTTCATGAAGACCTCAAGAACAACAAAATGCATATCCCATATAGACTTCCTTCATCGATAAGTCTATATCCAGAAAAATAAAAGCAATATTCAAAAGCACTTTTGAGTCATGGACTTGTCTATTTAGGTTTGGTTCTCTTTCGTCAGAATAATCACCTTATAACAAGTTCTCTACAGCCTAGCTATACCATCCACCTCACCTCGCCATTCTTCAAAATAACAAAACTCAAGGGACGTGACGTATATCCGATATATTGTGATTATACAACTCTTTTCACCTATCGATTTCTCGCCTATGCAAGGTACCTAGGGATTCAAGCTCATCCTATGATAATACGTGGTTTGTTTAGCTCTTTCCAACTATGGGACACTTTTGCCTCTTTTACCCGAATCTAGGATTATGTGTTGACCTTAATCAGGGCACAGTTTCCTATGCTTGGGTAAGCTAACCCTCGCTTCACCTATACCCACACCAACACCAACAACATTACCCTACCAACATCAAACTTTTACCAACCAACAAATTGCTTAACCACAACCAAATTGCCTGAATTCACCTCTCCCTGGTCCTAAGGGAGAACTACATCAGTCTGAGGTCCCTCTTTGCTTTGTGCAATGGGCTATGTAGGCAGCACTTAGGAGACATGGGGTATCCCAAGGTTAGCTCGACCATCCCCTACCATAACCTATCATGTGTTGTGTTTTCCTTAAAAATATAAATATTTTCACATATTTATATTGATAACACTCACCAATCGGCCTGACCCAAGGCCGCAACCAACCAATTGGTCCGACCTAAGGCCGCAACCAACCAATCGGCCCGACCCAAGGCCGCAACCAACCAATTGGCCCGACCCACGGCAACACCCAACCAATCGGCCCAACCCAAGACTGCACTAATTAAGTACCTCGACTAAGGCCCATAAATTATGATTCTATCCACCCATCATGTAGCTGTTTGTTCAATCGAGCTCACTTGTTCATGTTTTAGCATGACTAGGATACTTGAATTGATCAGCTGACCAGCTTTGCCTAGACCGAGACCGTGACGTTTATCTCAACCAAACCAACCATTTGGTACTGCCGAACATGCCTAAACGTTCTGGTACCTTACCCGTTATATCCCCTGGAGCTACTTGCTATACCTTGGATACCAGGATTATATCAACCTTGTTTAGATAAACTATCGACCTTTGCCTATGAATTGCTTGTTTACTCTTCAAATCATGTACCCTAGTCACACTACTGCATTTCAACGTGCGTCTGCTTCCTTGAACTTACCCCACCATCTTACCATCATCTCATCATCATTCACCCTTTATCAACCCTATCCCTAATTTCACGTCGCCTCAATCTGTGATAGATTTGAGGGGGATTACCTATACCCTTAACTGGGGCAACCACTTCTTATTATTGTCAGTGCAGCTTTACAAGACAAGCTACACGACAACAAGTGGAAAATGTAGACACCAAATTTGGGTCTTACGACGCCCTGTGCCCCAAATCTCATCTTGCAACCTAACCCTACCTCACCACCTAAACCTTACACACATAATTAATTATTAATTACCTTATAATTAATAAATCCACATCTCCAACCCTGCCACCTCACCTCGCCACCTCACCATGACCTAGCCCTAACCCTAAACTAACCTAATTAAGACCTATAACTTGGTCCAGACCCACACCCATGACTCATCACCCCTCACCCACACCAAAACGAACCTAATAATGACTTGACCAAGCCCACAATTGACCCCTCAGGAGAAAAGGAGGGAAAGTTGGCTATTTTACTAAAAATAGCCAACTTTGACCTAACCGACATCGGTCCCTACGTGACCGGTGTCGGTTAGGTAACCACCATCGGTTCCATGTAAATCCCCTAACCAAAATAAAAGGATCCGAATTAATTTTGCAAGAGAGGGACAAGTAAGAGAGAGAAGAGGTTGTAGAGAGGAGTATTGAACCCAAGACTGTAACTGAGCAACTAGATCACGGTCACACTCATCCAAACATTGGGAGAGTCAGAGGATGGTTTCATCAGCTCACTTTCGATTGCCGGATCATCCCAACTGAGCCTTGCCTTCACCACTGCATTCCTTGGACCTGCATCCACATCAGAAACTAGTAAGTAGTCTCTTTTATTACCTTGTATGCTTCTAGACACTACTTTGTGAAATTTTGATTCATAGTGATTATAAGCTCACTCTCGGATCTACCACCCGGTAGCACCTTGCACCTAACCTTCATTCATCCATCTCTATATTGCCCCAAAGAAAGCTTTCTCACTCTCTGAGTCTTCTCTATCACCCTACTACTCCCCTCAACCATCTACCAACCTTCTAAACCCCGTAACCACCTTACACCCAACCTCCATTTAAAAGTCCCTAAATCACTGCCCCTACTGATATCGGTTATCCCCTACCGGTACCGGTTTTATAACCGCGGTCGGTTATCCAGTGATCGGCATCGGTCACTGTGACTTATACCAAAAACCAACCTTTCACCTATTTACCTCCAAAAAATCTCATATCCAGCCTTATCTATCCCTGTAACTTGATCTGAACGTATCAATAACTAGTGACCAAACAAACAACATGACATTTTATTATTGGTAGTTTAGTCTCTATTGCTTTTAGTAACGAGGTACCTAAATCATGATTTCGCAATAGCTTCTTTATTATCATTTGCATTAATTTGTATTAAAAGGGAATTGACCACCTTCGAAAGGAAGTCTAATATTTCCTGGGCCAAAGGTAGTTCCCTCACTTATTGATTAACGAAAATCTGGTGGTCTTTCATTCTTATTTACAGGTAGTCCTTCCCAGACAAAAAGAAGCTCTTCACAATCAGTCTGATCCCTCTATGGTACGTGCACACCTTTCCAACACTCAATAGGTATTCCTCTTAGCCCTAACCCTTATCTGTTTCTCAAGAGAATGAAAATATAGAAATAACTCTATTTTGTAACAAAATTCTGTGTGAAAAACCCTGCGCCCTCCTTTGAGCCCGTTTGTGCCAGGTCATCTTCAAACATAATTGAGTGTGCTGCGTATAACCAGTAAAAGTGCACCAATAAGGCACTGAATCCTTGTAACAAATTAGTGAGTGACATGTGGTAGAAACGACAAGTATTTGTACAGTTGGCCATCGTTTCGGCCAATCCGTATGCGCCACGTGTTTTGTGTGTGATGATAACTCTAACATCTTCTGACAGCCATATCTTTTACTACAGAGCTCATATTGGCACATGGCTAGACTTGTCAGAAAGCTGCTGACATCAACTACAATGCCAGAAATTCAAATTCAAATTTTAGTAGATCTGGTAGGTGAGAAATTGGAAAACGTCTTTTTGAGCATTGATGAGTAGATCTGATTTCTCCAACCACCCGATTTGATATGATCCACCCTCCTTTCTTCTTCAACACACCAAACAGGTGTGGGGAAGCATATTTAACAAATCTCCAGGTGGATTTGCAGGCATTAAATGCTTTTTGTTGGTGGTTGTGTTTCAAATTTGGGTTTTCCCTCCTTTCCTTCTTCCTCCATGGATTCATCTTTAAATGTAAGAGAAAGAATCATTTGTTATGTTGGACACTCTGGATCCATATGCATTTTGCTAAGGACTCCATAATTTCTATATTTTGAGTTGTAGACCTCTAGATCTAGCTCTTGCATGTGGATATCAACCTCCTTCATCATTGTAAAAAGTCTGTGCATTTCTAGAAGTAATAGAAGCATCATTTTGTGAGTATTCTCTATCCTAACGTGTTTACATTTCTCCTTCTTGCCTTTCCTTTTGTGTTGTGTGTTGGTTGTGCTATCTCATGTCCCTTGCAGTTCTATATTTAGTTGTGTTCCATGAGAATGATATGGTGAATATGTGTTTTGCTGTGCTACTTGTTCCTAGCCTCCTTTCATGCATTTTCTTTCATTCTTGCTCAGAACAGATAATATTCATCCATCTTTTCCGGTATTATCACCTTTTAGTGTAGTTTCCTTTCATGTCATCCTTTTGTCCCTGGTCCCTTGGCATTACTAACTCAGTTTCCCCTTTTAGCACTAGGAGTAGCAATAGAAGTAGATAGAAGAACCAAATTTCTCTGAAGATCCGTGCCAAGCACGCAAGGTCCCACAAGTTGGGGATGGTTCCATTGTGGTCTCAAACACCTCAACCCTTCTAAGATTCGAGATGTGGGTGGACATTTGAGAAACCAACAAACCAAATTTGGTACTTTTCTTGGAAACATTATCTGTAAGGAAGGATTGATGGTAGACCCAACCAAAATTACAATCATCTTGGGATTGGAGGAGCCAACCAATCAGAGTGAGGTGCACATATTCTTTGGACATACTAGTTATTACAGTAAATTTATTAAGGGGTATGTAAATATTTCTATGCCACTTGAAGAATTATTGAAGGAAAATGGAAAATTCTATTAGGGTGATACGCAACAACTAGCATTTGTTGCTTTACAAGAGAAGCTAACCACCACACCTATCTTGTGCTTCCCTTCTTGGAGCAAGCCATTTCATATCCATGTAGATGCTTTAGGAACTATGATTGGAGCCTTTTTAGTAGAGCCAGGGGAAGGTAATGTTGATCACCCCATTTGTTTTGCAAGCAGGAGGCTAACACCAACGGAGATTTTTTTTAAAAATACATAGCGCAAGGCATTGTCAATGGTGTACGTGCTTCACAAGTTTAGAAAATATTTTTTAGCAACACCATTTATTTTTTATACTGATCACATGACACTTAAATATCTGGTGAACAAGCCAATTTTAATAGGGCCTTTTTGTTGTTGTATCCTTTTATTCCAAGAGTTTGAGTTTTTAGTTATAGTCAAGCATGGAAAGGGAAATTCAGGATCAGATGACTTATCATAGATGAACTCTAGAAAGGACGCGCAAAGAATAAAATACACTATTTCAGATGCTCAGTTGTTCAAAATACACCACACACCAACTATCTTAGAGGACATTATGGTATTCTTATGCACAAGAATTGCATCTGAAGGTATGCCGACACTAGAAAAGAATCAACTAGAGATTCAAGTGATGCCCTAGTAGTTAGTTGGAGGAGACCTATATTAGATGGGTAGAGATGAAGTCTTGCACAAGTGTGTGTTAGAGCATGAGTGCGAATCCATAATAGAAGAGGCGCATGGTGGGATTGTAGGAGGACACTATGTAGGAGAAGTAACGAAGCGCAATATATTATTAGTAGGATTATGGTGGGAGATGCTCTATAGGGATACTAAGGAATTTTTCAAAGCATGTGATCATTTTCAAAGGATAGGCAAACCAAGAAATTGGGATGAAATACCATTGTGACCTATAACAAGCGCAAAACATTTTGAGAAGTGGGTATTTGAATTTTTTGGACCAATTAAACTAGTTGGGTGGAGGACAAGTGCACTTTACATTATCACATGCACGTATTACTTGAAAAGGTGGGTGGAAGTAATGCCTATAAAGGATTGTACTACAGCTACAAAAACAATATTCTTATGAGAAAACATCATTAATAGGTATGAATGT
The DNA here is from genome assembly GCA_019776745.2 of Taxus chinensis. Lineage (NCBI taxonomy): Eukaryota > Viridiplantae > Streptophyta > Pinopsida > Cupressales > Taxaceae > Taxus > Taxus chinensis. The sequence goes on from CM034151.1 coordinate 178,612,285, forward strand.
TCATTAAGCCTTATTAGTGATAGGGGAACTCATTTTCTAAATGAGACAATTTGAATACTCTTGGAAGAATTTATGGTAGAACATCATAAGAATACCCCCTATCACCCACAAGCCAATGGAACTACAAAGGATTTTAATGAGATCTTGGGGAAAACATTGATAAAAATATGTGATGTAGGAAGGAAAGATTGGGATGAAAAAGTATCAATAGTATTATTGGCATATAGAACTACATATAAAAGTTTGAATAAGGCTACACCTTTTTCAATTGGTACTTGGCGCAAAGGAAATTTTACCCGCAGAGTTCATGTTACCCTACCTGTGCATTGTGTGCGCATGGGGAGTTGTTGAAGAGAAGGAAGTTGAGGAACATATTGATAAATTAATACAATTAGTTTAGCGATGTGCCATTACGTTTTGGAGTCAGAAGACAAAAAAAGTAAGACAAAAGGCTTGACATGATAAACATATTAAGAATAAGTATTTTATTGTGGGGAATACGGTTCTTTCATCTGAATCCAAGTTTACGCGCCATCATGGGAAGCTAAAAGTGCATTGGTTGGGACCATTTCTAGTAACCAAGATCCTAAAATATAGATCTTATCAATTACAAGCATTGGATGACACTATCTTGTCTACTTACTTCAATGAGAGTAGGTTGAAACCCTACTATAAATAAGCTTCTTGTGTGTTTGTAATAATACAATATTGCCGCTTAGATTAGATTTCCCTTTATGTTTTGTTTTTATTTGTGTGGTTATAATAAGCACGTTCATGCACAGAAGCTGATTACTTTGTTTAAGAATGATGCACAGTGGAACACACATGATTTTAGTGTGGGTTAGACAAACAAAGGTGTACAGAAGATGATTAAGGTGTACATTAAAAGCAAGTACAAGTGTGCGTTATAAAATTGAAAACATATGAAGGCAATGTTCTTGTGTATGAATAATAAGGTGTGAAGGTATTTTAAAATGGTGGTGCTTGAAGATTGGTGGAATTACTCACATAAAACCACGTGAATGAATATATGTGCAGGGTAACCCAAGGGAGGAAACAAAAAGGTAAACTACTTAGCAAGTGGCACATGAGGATATGTGTGGTGTAATGAAGATGTACATAAGAGGGTCTGTAACTTGGGAAGTAGTAACACGCTATAAGGTTAAGGATTTCCGCATGTGAGAGGTACTCTTTGAGCTACGAAAAGGTGGGAAAATGTAGAAAAGTAGAAAATATTCATTAAAGTTGGGGAACTATGGTAGGTGAGTGCATTTAATGTGGTTGTAAATTAAAAAAAATATAAAAATGTGCGAATGAAGACATTATTACCTTACCTTGAAGAACTAGTGCATAAAGATCTCAATTGAGACAAATTATGAAGTGTGAAGAACGAAACTGAGATCTATGAACAAAGTATGAACCTGATTTGATTGAAGTAAAGAGAGAACAAACACAAAACCTTGATGATAGAGAGCTCCTTTTAAGAAGTGAAAGCTAGGCGAAGGGTTTAAAGGAAAGAAAATGAGTTAGGGTTTACTGGTGAAACTGTAGAGCTAGGGAAAAGATTCTCTCAGGTTGAGTTAGGGAACAAAGTATTGCAGGTTGAGATAGGCCAAAAAGTTGAAGAAAACAAATGCAAGGATTGATAAATAAGTTTGGATTTGACACTAGAGGTATGAACTAAGAAAGTGTTTGAATTTTGGCACACAGGGCTTCTAATTCATAGGATTAGGGGTTAAACCAGTTGGAAGGATAAAATGGAACCAAAAAGAGCACTGAAGAAAAAGAAGCCAACCACAGAGTCCCCTGAAGAATGGTTTTCTGAAATGAAATACCCCTAAGAAGTGATTGTAAGACAGCCATGGGAATCAAAACTCTATAAATGCAAGGTTAACAAGTACAATCACTGAATGTAGGGTCATGAGACTGACATTTATAAGTATGTGGTGAAATAATTGAGCCAAAGAATTGTAGAGGGACAAGTAGTCTTAGATGACAAGGTGTGTAAGGATTTGGAGACTTCAGGAGTGTTGAATTTGTTTGAGTTTCCTTATTTTAAGGGACCTCGTGCAAATGTACCAATGGTTGATGTCAAGGGTAAAATAAGACTATTTTTACTTTGCCAGGAGGAGGATGTGATTAATGACACAAATCATTCATAAGGTAACTGGGTTGCACAATAGTGGTGAGGAAATAATGTTGGAGTTTTGTGATGAGGCGGCCATAAAATCCACATCAGCGAAGTTCCAATATTAAAGGGGGAATCACACATCAAGCATTGTAAACATAATAGACCCAAGGACTAGAGTGGCTACACACCTAGTAAGCTGTAAGTTAGGGGCTTCTTAGAGGTGGACGGAAGTGAACAAGAAAGTTTTGCATATCGCACATAAGATGAAACAAAATACCCAATGCATCATTGTCTTGTACATAATTGAGGAGGTGAATGAACAAATAGACAAGGGGGAGAATATTACTTGGGGTTCCATTCTTTTGTTGATTTTATACAACATGTGGGCCCATAGAAAAGAAGTCAACAACAGAGAGGTTCGACAGGTATACTTGTGAGGGTGTGATCAGCAATCAATATAAAGTGAAAAGTGGTACAAAAGAATGCATGAAACATTCTAAAATGAGTGACATGTTTCAAGATAACTTCTAACACTCTTTGATAGGCAGGAAAAACTTGCTGTGATGTAACATTTCTACCTTGGAAGATTTTTGATGAATAATGGAGAAATGGGGCCATGGTGTGAGTTTTCGTTTTTGTTCACTGCAATGTATTTTAAGGGTGCATTGAAAAGGATAATGGATGTGTAACCGTTGAAGTTTAATGTAAATAAGATGTACTTAGACTTCCACGCCTTGCGAAAGATGTATGGTTATGATTCCAAGGTGCCATATGTGGAAACAGACAGTATGGGCCTTAACCCCATCGCAACCATGGTGGTTGAAAGGAGGCTTACATGGTGTATATATACCTATGCTCAAAGCTGAAAGATGGGAAAACCAAAGATGTGCACGAGCTTAAGATGCCATAACCTCCAAGGAAGAAGGTAAATATCCCAAAATGATTACATGAGGATACTTTGAATGAATATCCAACTGAGAGGCAGTTAGCTCATAGCATAAGGAAGAAGATGAGGGCGGAGCACCAAGAAGAAATTTCCTCACGTACACATGAGGATCCTGAGATTGAAAAAGAGCGTAAGCCAAGTCTAACGGAGGAAGACAAGCCCCACATAATTCATAATTTTTATGAGGAAGATGAAGAGTAGCTGGTAGAAGAGGAACTGTGCATAGAGCAAGAGAAGGAAGAAGAAGTGGAGGAACATGAGGTAGATCATGTATAAGAAAATCATGAAGGCCCTAAGCATGAAAAGGTTACATGTAAACCATAAGAAGAGGAGCGTAAGGGAAATGAAGAGCATGAAGGGGAGTAAGAAGAGAAAGAGGGTGGTGATGAAGAACAAAGGCTTGGGGAAGGCCAAGGCGCTAGAGTGGAGACAATACATGAGAAATTCAATACAACTCAAGAGACCTTGAGGAAACCACACATAAGAGGGAGGAAGCAATGACAACCTCCATAGGAACCCTCAATTTCCTACCTTAATGATCCAAAAAAGATAATAAGGGCCATATTTCAAATTTTTGTACCAAGAATAGACCTATTATGTTGGGAATTGTTTGATAAGGCCAAGGCCCTTTTATGCATAGTAAATATGCTCTCTTGGAACATGCAGATGCACATGGAGGAGTTAGAGTTTGAGGTGAGAAAAGATTCATTTTCAGAGATGAAACTGAAGAAGGAACTAGAAAGGGTGTTCCATGTAATTGAATCCACTAAGCTCTTAAATGAACAAGCATGAAACATGCTAAATAAAATGGCCACCGAAGTTGGGATAAGGAATATCGATAAATGGGAGAAAGTAAGGAGGATGCAACAGTATATAGAGAGAAAATGGTTGAGGAACCACCAAATTGTGGGTGCATTGAATGAAGAGAAGAAGAGAACAATCGAAACATACAATAAGGCTACTGATATTGTAAGAAATATCACACGCACGTGCCCAAAATTGGTAGCACAAGCCAAACTAGACCATGAAATAGAAATGGAGTATCTAGAGGAGATGGTACACTTGTTAGTAGTCAAGATGAGAAGTGGGCTAGGGCCTACAATAGAAGAATTAGAAAAGGTGGAAAAAAAGTGAATAATATGTCACTCTTAGCGCGTGGGTAAAAGAGGCCGCATAAATGCAGGATAATGTTTTTGATAACTGTCAAGAATTTACGATAATTTTGAATGCATGCATCATGGATGATGAGGTAGAATTACATAAATTACAAGCCACGATGAAGAAAAATAAGGATAAGCACAATAATTTGATGCAAGAAATTGCCAAAAAGTGCAAGATGATGAATGCCAAGCATGATAAAATTGAGGAAAGACTCAAATAAATCCAACCTATGGTAATACGTAGGATGGATAATCTAGAGGGTGTTGCCTCATACTTGGATGTGGTGGTTAAGGAGATGTAGGAGAAGATTGGTGAGATAAATCGGGGGGATATTCCATAAATTGTAGAGATGGCGCTAGACAAGGCCACTAAGGAGATTGAGGTATGGAATCAATTGGAGAGTGCAATAAATAGGGAATTCCTAGAACTCTTACCATCACCATAGGCCTAAATTTTGGATGCGTGCAAAGTGAACATACTTCATTCTTTGATTCCTATGGTTAATTTACCATTTCTTTATTCTTTATAGGTTCTTTTATTCTTTCTACTATTCTTTGAGGATCTATTATTTGATTCATGATATTATCGAGGACAGACAATACTCCTGGTTTGGGGTAATGTTGAGAAAATAAAATTTCTAAGTGTAAGCCATGTGTGGAGGTGGAAGACCAGGTGCAAAAGGGTGTGCATGAAATAAGAGGAAACAAATAAGGCCAAAGGAATGCACGGAAGCATGCATGGAAGCATAAAACAATTATGGAGATAATTCAATGCCCAAAAGGTATGCGCAAAAGAGGGGTGAGGAGACCAATGCATAAAGTTCCGCACATGCACACATGTTCTAGGAGTTAGCTGAATTCCCTATGAATACTAAAATATTAAAAACAGACATGACATAGCAAACAAGGCACATCCAAAAATAGACATGTGAAGGATAACACATCAAAAATAGATAAAGCACATGCGAGATAGATAAATGCCACACATGAAAAGAGCTAAATATAGGATGCAGACAAGATGAGATTGATCTATTTATAATGTGAGTTGGAGTTAAAGTAGGAGTCTAAGGGTATGCAATCTATATTTAGGATGGCCATTATTAGGATAAAATCAGGTAAGTAGTGAAGGAAAATATCTTACTATGCATAAATAGGTGTTGCAATTCTTTATAATAGGGGTAAGAGGATGGAGTGTGCATAGATAGATAGATGGAGATATGTAATGTATGCATGTAAGTGCGTAGTGATAAGTATTGTAAGCATGGATATAATTAGTGGGTATATGTAATAGAAAAAAATGTGCTTATGATGGACACCTGTGTATGGATTACTAGGGTTAGTAGAGATGGAAATTATGTAATGTGAATCCAAATACTGTTGTTATTTGTCTATGTTGATTATTTTCCTTACTACATGTGTTATCTTTTCTATACTTTGTTATTATATTCACCCATGATATAACGGTTAAGTATACAAACCACATATTTACAAGTGAAACAAAGGAGGAACTCGGTAGGTTGCACACGCTTCAGGTGAGCACTTAGACATCTGTCTAAGTGAAGTGCTAGCTCACCCAACCTTGTGAAGTATTGACAACTAGGCTTCAACAAAACTTGAATAACAATAATATTAGTAACTATCATGTAGTGAGCATAGAAGTATGCTTGTGTTAAACAAGTATATTCTAGAAAAGTATGCACCAATCAAATATGTGTCAAAAGTATGTTCCAAACACATATATGTTAAACCATATTTCCAATCAAGTATGTCCGAAACATGTATTCAATAGGTTAAATAGTTTATGAATAATATACGAGAGAGCAAAGTCTAAAATAATTAGACAAGTACATGTGATAAATCAAATAGAACATAGTTTAAACGTAAAATGTAACTACGAATCATGAAATTTAGTCATTTTTTAACATAATAAAATATTTAGAATAAAACACATGTCATGAAGTATCAGTTAGTGCAAGATATCTAGTATTGTATCACAAATGGATAAGGATGCAATTCATATAACATGATTTTTTTTTATGTAAGATGCAGACATGCCCCATTATATGGAAGTTTTCCCTTGGGTGTAGTACTTAGGTAATCAAAAATCAAACGCGTATGCTTCCATAGAAAATATACATCCTTGAACAACTAACTCATGTAAGTCTAGTGCATATTTTTATTTAGATAAGTGCTAAAACACAATAACATCAATATTTAAATCCATATAATAACAAAACAAGTGCCACAGGTCTTGATTTTGTATTTTTGGAATATTTGAATGTTTTTTTATTTACTTGAATATTTGGACATATGAATAAATATAAATATGCTAAATACCTTGGGCCATAATTTATAAATAATAGAGGAAATTATGATTCCCTCAATAATCACATCAAACCCCTGAAATGCACTATATTGTCAGGTTATGCATGTGTTAATTTCGAGAGGTGTTATAAGAATGAGTAGTTCTAAGTTGAGTAAATATTATCATAGAAAAAACCAATATATGATATAGAAGTTGTGCACACATAGTCTATTATTTTAATGGGAATAAAGGAAACATTGAAGGACCATCCTATGATCTTGTCAATGGGATGATCATATATGCCCTAAATTGATTGGTGCAATGCATGCTATGATTTTTAAAAGTAATAAGAATAGTAGGGTCATCATCTAAGCTTAAGAAGTGATCATGTGTAGTATAGTATTTATAAATATTGATGCTACTAATATGTGAGTATGCAAGCCTTGAGTCACGACTATCTATAATAACCCATAGCCTATGCCATGTATTGGGAAGGTGCATTGATGTCTCATATGGGTCATGCTCATTATTATAACACTATGTGTCATGCACAACTATTAAAAAAAAGGTGAAATCTAGGAGGATATGTTGTTAAACCTTGATCAAGATCAATCTTTATTGGTTGCTGTTGTAGAATATGTATAGGAATAAGATCAAGTATATGCTGATGATAAGGTTGAAAAGGTTATGAAGGTTACAATTGAGTGTCTGTTCATTTAGGTTAGGCCAAAATATAAATATGTGGTGTGATAGAATGAATGGGATACTCATATAGAATACTCATAATTATATTCACTTTTCTGTTGTGTACATATACTTTTAACATCTTGTAAAGTTGAAGGAATAAATATCATTAGGAGAATCCATGGACATAAAAGTTACATGTTGATTGTATTGTTAGAAGGTAACACTAAAAACCATGTGGAAATCTTCTTGGGTCCTAATTATAGAGGTAATATGATGCCTTTTAGCATATTTTTATTTTGTCCATCGAAGACATGATTTGTATTTGTTTTAACAATTAAATATTTTACACTATACCCAAGGGTAGTAAGGAGTGTCACAGTGCATATATTCTTCCTAGATCCATTTTCTACCATAAAATTGTACATCATATGTGAATCAACATGTGCTCGAATAAATATTGGTTTATTCAAATCCTTGTCATTATGAGGAATATATAAATCATCAAATGTAATCATGGGTGATAGTTTAGGTATTTTTGTATTCATGCTAACAATTCCATATATAAGGTGAGGATTGATATTATAAGAATGTGGAGGAGGCATTGTGTGATAGCCACATGTACCCCATTGCTTATTTATACGTCAACATGATTAGGTAGTGGATAGGTAAACATTTTGAGGTTTTAATTGGGTTGTGCTACTATAGTATTGGTAGGATTTTTAAAATATTCCACTGAAATGGTATTGTTGTCAATAAGGTCATGAATCTTGTGTTGTAACTTATGTTGGTTATTCTCCTACTCAATAGTAGTAGTCATAAGATGCTTTGTTATCAAACTTTGGATGATGTGGCTTACTATTGTTGATTTTATAAGTTGGAGGAAGATTTATAAGATTGCATTAAAGAAGATTTTGCAACACTTTGTAAAGAGGTTTTAGCAAAGTTTCCATTATCTTCGTGGAGCATTAGAAAGAACAAAGGGTGCAACCTATTGTGTTCAATTATTGACCCTATCATCCATATTTTTCATGTCATTAATATTAGCTTTATACAATGGTATGATTTTAAACTTAGCCCCACTTGATATAGGAGTGTCAGTGTCATATTTTGGCATGTTGTATGAATGGAGCTTAGTCTCATTTACCTTTTCCATTTGACATATGTATTCAAAGGATACAAAGGTATTGAACATGACCTTTTTCTTGAGTTGTGGAGCTAGGGTAGTAACGAATACATCTTGTGATTTTGTTTTGTCAATGTGTTTGGGATTTTGAGACACCATAGTCTTGTATCATAACACATAATTTACAAATTCTTCATTAGGTTGTTGCTTGATTTGGGAAATTTTTGCAAAGAAAACTCATTAACTAATGTTGATAGAAAAATGAGCTAGGAAGTTATTGACCAATGACCAAAATGAGTGTATAGAACCTTGAGGGAGAGTGTAAAAATAATATAGTGTATAATCCTTGAGAATTCATGGGAAGAGTTTGGATAATAATGTGTCATTACTTGCTTAGTCCATGTATGAAGTGACAAAGGATCTGATATGGTTTGTGGGATCATTCTTGCTATCATATAAGGAGATATTAGATGAAATAAACTCGACAAGTATTGTGTAACTAATAACTACAAGTGCTAATGGATTGTATGATAAAGCAATGGAAGTCATGGTATCATTCAACATCCCTTATGTTAAGAAATTGATGTGAATCCACCTGCAAGAGGTTGAAATACCTCCAAAAACACACATAAAAAACTTTGCAAATAAAACCAGGAGTTTTAAAATAGCTTACTTCTCATTCTAGAATTCACACTGATCTATTACATCATTACAATCCTCCTTTTATTTCAAGACTACTCTAAAACCCTAAAATGCCAACAAACTCTAAAATGCCAAAAAATCCTAAAATGAAAAACAACTCAGATTGACACCAAAACTTGTGTGCCAAATATGCATTCATAAATTAGGGCTCATGCAAAATTTGGACTTATTCTGAAAATTAGAATAAATGTTATTAAAGTTCTAAGACCTAGTCAAAAGTGGAAAACACATTTGGAGCCAAATTTAGGCCACTAGATGAAGGAATCCGAGCCCGAAAATGTGCCAAAATGGGTGCAACCTTATAGGAATAGTTGACCCCAACATAGTACTAATGTATATCTACCACCTTGTAAAATTTCAGGATGATCCAACGGTCGGATCAAAAGTTATGGTCTCTGCAAGTTATGCTCCCGCATCATTCTCCCTTGGTTTAAAAGAATTCAGCTCCTACGAATTCTGTTTACGGAACTCATCTAATTTTGCACTATCAATTTTCCTCAACTCCCACTCAGGAATCCAAGTATTTTCTTCTTGCTGCAAACCTTCCCACTGTACCAAATATCTGTTGCAGCTCCCATGTCTAGTAGTGATTGTCTTTTGGTCCAGGACACGCATTACTCTCTCCTTTTTCTTCTTCGGCAACTGTTGCTTCCAGTTTATTTCTTCCTCTACAAAATTTTCATCATGACCTGGAAGCTTATATAAGTAAGAAACATTAAAAACTGGTGAGATAGCAAAGTTTTCAGGTAGCTCCACCTTGTAGGCATTATCACTCATTTTCTTCAGAATCCTACATGGCCCAATCTTCTTATACTTGATTTTATTATATGTCCCCTTTGGAAACCTCTCTTTTCTAAGATGAACCATCACCATATCTCCTTCTTAAAATATACTTACTCTCCTACTAGCATGTACAGCTGTTTTATATTGTGCATTACTCACTTTTAGCTTTTCCCTCACTTCATCTTACAGCTGTAGAATGTGTTCTGCAAATGCTTCTGCATCATCATTGGTTTCATGTTCACCTGGTAGAACAATTAGATCTATGACCCCCTTGGGATTCCTACCATATATAATATGGAAAGGGGACCTCCCTGTTGATGTGTTTACCGAGCTGTTATATGCAAACTCAGGTTGACGTAAAGCTAAGTCCCATTGTTTTGGCTTTTCTCCAACTATACAACGTAGGAGATTTCCCAAGCTTCTGTTCACTACTTCCATATGCCCATCAGTTTGGGGGTGATATGCACTACTGAACTATAGTTGTGTCCCCAATTTCTTCCATAGAGTCCTCCAAAAGTTACTCAAAAACTTATTGTCCCGATCTGAAGTGATCGTTCTTGGAATTCCATGCAATCTAACCACTTCTATAAAAAACAAATCTGTAATTCTAGAAGCATCATTAGTTTTTTTTACAAGAAATGAAATGTGCCATCTTAGAGAATCTATCAACCACAACAAAGATAAAATCATTCCCTTGTTGTGTGTTAGGAATCCCCAACACAAAATCCATACTTAGATCAACCCATGGCCTTAAAGGGATAGGAAATGGCATATACAACCCAGTATTTTGTGCATGGCCCTTAGCCATTTGACACACTCTACATCTTGCTACAACCCTACTTATATCCCTCTTTACCTTTGGCCGACAATACTTTTCTACAACAAGAAAATTGTCTTACTTATACCAAAGTGTTAAGCCAACCCCCCACTATGCAATTCTCTTATAATATTTTCTCTCATTGAACCAACAAGGATGCACAATTGTTTCCCCCTAAACAAATAACCATCCTATATCAAATAATCAAAAGAATCACTACCTACTGTAGGCTCCTTAAGTTTTCTGACAACATCACCAAAATATGGATCACCTTCATACAATTCCTTAACTTCCTAAAACCCTAGTACTTTATTTTCCATTGTTGTCAAAAGGGCTACATGCCTACTCAAGGCATCAACAACTTGATTCTGCCTACAAGACTTATGCTTTAAAACAAAAGTATATTCTTGCAAGAATGAAACCCATTTTGCATGCCTAATATTTAGTTTCTTCTATGTGTTTACATACCTCAAGGCTTCATGGTCAGTGAAGAGTAAAAATTCCTTTGCTACCAAGTAATGTCTCCAGTTCCATAATGCCTGAACAATAGCTTAAAATTCCACATCATAAATAGAATATTTCCTCCTAACTTCATTTAGCTTTTCACTTAAGAATTCCATAGGTCACCCTCCTTTACTCAACAAAACTCCAATCCCAACATGTGAGGCATCATAGTCAACCTCGAAGACCTTGCTAAAATCTGGCAATACCAAAATAGGTGCTTCTGACACTTTCTTCTTCAACAATTAAAAACTATCTGTTGCTGTCTTGGTCCATACAAACTCCCTCCCTTTTGTACACTTTGTTATGGGTGCAGTAATGCTACTGAAATTCCTGATGAACTTCCTATAAAAAGTTTCCAATCCATGAAAACTACGAACCTCTGTCACACTCCTTGGAATAGGCCATTCCAGAATTACCTTCACTTTTTCCTCATCCATCCTCACTCCATCTTATGATATGAAAAATCCCAAAAAACAAGACTCTTCTGAAGGAATCTACACTTCTTTAAGTTTGCATATAGACTCTCTTTACGTAACAAGTCTAGCACCAATTTCAGATGTAACAAGTGTTCTTCCACTGTCTTACTGAATATCAAAATATCATCAAAATAGACAACAACAAACTTACCATTGTATTCTCAGAGTACTCTGTTCATCAACCTCATGAATGTACTGGGTGCATTAGATAGCCCAAATGGCATCACCATCCACTCGTATAATCCATCTTTTGTTTTGAAAGCAGTTTTCCATTCGTCCCCTTCACAGATTCGGATTTGGTAGTAACCAGTCCATTGGTCAATCTTGCTAAAATATCGGGCTCCCGCTAGCACATCCATCGTATCATCCAATCGCAGAATTGGGAACTGATACTTAATTGTGATCTTGTTTATGGCTCTACTTTATACAGACATTCTCCAATCTCCATCTTTTTTGGGAGTCAATAACGCTGGAGTTGCACATGGACTCATGCTTTCTCTCACTAACCCTTTCTGTATTAGTTCTATCACTTGTTTGTTCAACTCTTCACTCTGTGTCAGACTCATCCGATAGGCTGCCTGGTTTGGAATGGCCGATCCTCGGATCAAATCAATATGGTGTTGAATATCTCACTTTAGAGGTAACCCATCTGGTAGCTCATCTGGTATGACATCTTTGTATTCTTTTAGTATCTTTTCTGCTGCAACAGGTATATTAAATTCTTCTTTCTCTAGCTTCTTTGACATTAGTGCATAACAACATCTAGCTTCTTCCATTTCTGTAACAAACTCTTTTATAGCCAATAAGCCCTCACTCTTCTCTTCTTCCTTAAAGGGTAACAAGACCACCTTTACACCATCCTTCCAAAAGGTATATGTATTTTTCCCTCCATCATGTGTAACCTTTCTATTGTATTGCCAAGGCCTACCCAGTAATATATGACATGCATCCATTGGGATAACATCACACCACACCTCATCCTTGTAGGTATTCCCAATTGAAAACTTTATAAGGCATATTTTATCTATGGTTACTTCATTTCCTTTCTTGAACCATGAATTATGATAGGGATATGGGTGCTTCTCACATTTCAGATTTAGTTTATCAACCATCACAGTTGAAACCATATTTTCAAAACTACCACCATCAATAATAATTTTACATACCTTTCCTCCAGAGTTGCATCTTGTTCGAAATATATTTGTTCGAAGCCACGAATCAGCTCCAGAAACATCATGTTATTTCTCCTTCCTTGGGACAATCATCACCCTCCTTATCATGAGGGTTTCACCCAAGTCTGCAGCAACCTCCATTTCTTCTTCCTCTTCAGCCTCAACCAGATTCACTCGTGGTTTTTCTCCTTGCCATCTATCTTGTGTAGGATAGTGCGGACACTCAAAATCTCTGTGCCCCTCTTCACCACATCTGTAATGTGTATATTGTCTTTGGGGGCTATTCTAGCCCCATCCTCCATTATAACCTCTTCCCCTCTGAAACCCCCTACCTCTTTGGTAGTTACCATGGCTTTGACCAGAATCTTCATGCCCTTCTATATTAGAGGATTCACCTTTTGTAGATTCAAATCTACCCCTGCGCCTCATTAGAGATGATGATGGACCTCTCTTCACACCTCTTCTAAAATTATTCCTCTTGTTATTTTCCTCTGCCTTTAATGCAAGTTGATAAGCATCATCTAGGCTATGGATTTGGAGCATACTTAGCTCATCTTGTATGGTGTAACTCAACCCATTTATGTACCATGTAGCCTTTTTTTCTTCAGACTCTCCCTATTCCACCTTGATTGATAACTTATAAAATTCATTAGTATACTCCTCAATGCTGAGATCCTTCTGTCTTAGGTTTTGGAACCTTCGAAAGAGTGTCTGAGCATAATCTACAGGAAGAAACTATTCTTTGAGCTTCTTTACCATTTTATTCCAGTTTCGGATCTTGCCCTTTCCATTCCTTTGTCTTTCATTTTGTAGGTGATCCCACCAGATCAATGTATTTCCGACCAACTTAGTGCATGCAAACTTAACCTTCTTTTCCTCTGAAAGAGTTTTCCACTCAAAGAATTTTTCCATGCGATTTAACAAGTCAATCAACTCCTCTGGTCGTTACCCTCCACCATAATCAGGAACATTAATCTTGATGTTGTCATTCTTTCCCTCTAAATCCTTGATCAATATCTCCTCAAATGGTCTCTCATTCAAGGTTTTTTCCTCTCTGTCATTTTCTTCTTCATCTCCTCCTTCATTCATTAATGGAGGCTCTTCTTTAATATCACTATCTGGGTTTGCATCCCCATTTGTGTGTCTCCTTCTAAGGCTGGTAACTTCTCCCGTGAGCTCAACAACTTGTCTTTGTATCTTCTGCATATGCCTATTCATTTGGGCATAACCTCCCCTCCCGTGTCTAGCCATGGTTGTATAAAATAGATGTAAAAACTACACAAAAAACTATAATATGTTACCTTAACTATTTCCACAAGATCAAAATCTAGCTCTGATACCAATTGATGTGGATCCAGCTACAAGAGGTTGAAATACCTCCAAAAACACACATAAATAGCTTTGCAAATAAATCCAGGAGTTTCAAAATAGCTTACTTCTCATTCTAGAATTCACACTGATCTATTACATCATTACAATCCTCCTTTTATTTCAAGACTACTCTAAAACCCTAAAATGCCAACAAACGCTAAAATGCAAAACAACTCGGATTGATCCCAAAATTTTTGTTTCAAATATGCATTCATAAATTAGGGCTCACACAAAATTTGGACTTATTTTGAAAAGCACAACAAAAGTTATTAAATTTCTAAGACCTAGTCAAAAGCGGAAAACACATTCGGAGCCAATTTTAGGCCACTAGATGAAGGAATCTGAGCCCGAAAAGCATGCCAAAATGGGCACAACCTTGCAGGCATACATGACCCCAGCATAGTACTAATGTATATCTACCACCCTGTAAAATTTCAGGATGATGCAATGGTCGGATCAAAAGTTATGGTCTCTGCAAGTTATGCTCCCGCATCAGAACTCCAATTAAGCTTGAATACCTTATATTTATTGATCATAAACACCATTTTAGGGATTTGTAGCTACATTAGAAGTGTTAGGTGTAACCATAAAAAGGAGGTTATGTAATTGTGGTGATGATGACTTGGGGAGCCCTTTGGGATACCACCAGAATATGAAAACTAGGTTTAGGAAACAAATGTATAAGCACATGGGCTTGATCCCCTAGAATACAACCTCTAAATGGTGGATTTGTATTAGTCAATGGTTCATAGGTGTCATTCCAAAGCTTGACTTTGTCAGTTAGTGCATATTTTAATTTTTAGTAACATTCAACATTTTAAGGATTTGATTAGGGTTTTCTAAGATACATTGTCCTATCTCATTTAGTGTATCTTTATCAACATTAGAGGCATGATTATTAACCATTGCAAAAATTTGCATTACGATCTATGGAAGAACAAGCATTAATATTGACCATTTTGTAATGTAAAGAATACCCAAGAATGAGAGGGTTTTGATAAAACCCCTATGAGATAAAAAGTGGATAGAATATGATGGAAATATAAAATCCTAAGGGTGAAGAATGAAACCCTAGGTTAATTTGATATATAACTGAGTTCAACAAAATATAATGTAAAATTATGATTTATTATATAATTACTATAGTGTGCAATAGTGATAATTCAAACCAAAATAAATGATCTAAACAATCTTAAAGCATGTTCTCCTTACATATGCCATCGTATTTTCCAAATATGATAAATGGATGTATAATTAGGGTTTAGAACTTATAGATGAAACCATTCTGCCATGTTTAAATGGCGTGATAGAGCACTCAAAATGTGCGTAGAAGAAGATAAGGTGCCATAAAGTTGTTAGTTACATATCAATATTTGAAACTAAAAATACGATGGGTTCATGTGTGTATGGAAACATTTTACACCAAATCTATCCCCAAGGGTTACAAACCTATCTTCTATACCTACACATTGGATACAAATTATGAGATTATTTTTCTTATCTTTGGAGATATTATTTCTAGACTTGTCTTCAACTAATCATTGTGTTGTACTAAGATATAACTTCTTCTTAATTGAAACCTTAAAAATAGGTTAGCAACAATTGGGTTGGACTGCCTCACCAAACCATTACTGATATGATGAGTGTTGCGCTACAAACTGTTAGTGTGAGTTTTCCTATGTGTCCTTCTCTCATATTGGAGGGTCATCTCACATGGGTTAGGTTTAGGGTTTCATGTGTGTCATGCACTAGGGTTACTCAACACCCTATATGTACCCCTTTACTATTCATTTATGAGCATGCCAAGACACTCTGCTGTCTTTCCTCTATATGCAAGCTTTGTTTCTGTTGAGCAAGTTCTTCCATTACTGATCAATTCTTTCTTGCAATTGTTGGAGCTATCATGATTCCATTGGAGTGCAACTACTTCGTGGTGCCTCATTTTTGATTCGATTCTTGCAAACTCTTTTCATGGTATCAGAGCTGAGATTGGGTAAACGTGCACTCGTTATTTTTTAGTTGCGATTACTCTTTCTTGGTTTCATTCTTTTACTCTACATGCAAGTTTTTTGATCACTATTATGGAATTATTTTGCTAATCTCTCTAACAAGCTATTCTCGGAAAGTTGTGCATTTTTTGTGCCTTTTTTTTGTGCATGTGCAGGTTTTCATTTTTTCACCACTAGATTTCACTGGTTACAATCGTATTTAGTGGAAAACATTATCTTGAGGTTGGTTCCTTTTACGGTTTTATTCATATTACTACTAAAATATATATATTTTTTTGGAAATCTATGTTTTTTTGAAAATCTTTGTTTTTTGGATTGTATTTGCTTTGGCTTGTTTTGCTGTCCTGAGTGGCAACACTATTTCTTCTCTTGGTAAGTCCTGCACCCTATCAAGGCCTCCCACCTACCGCGCCCACTCCCTACGCACTGCAAACTCTGCCGTGTTTTTTTGGCTGGACCAACACTGCACTCTGCTGTTTTTTTTGGCTGGACCAAGCCCTTTGCTCCAGCCACCTCCTGCCATGGCCTTTTTTGGCTGCCTCCCAGTACCCTTTGCGCACTTGGCTTCCTTCAAAACCCTACCCATGTCTCTTCCTGGACCATGTACTTTTTGGACTGTCGAGACCCTTCTTCCTGCCATCTCCTGCAACCTTGTGCAAAACACAAAAAAAAAATGCAACAACAAACTTGGTAAGCTATTTTTTTTGGTACAGTTTTTGTAGTAAAATAATTAGAAACAAAAAAATTTACAAAAACTCCACGCGATTTTCAAGCTGGTAAGCTTTTAAAGACTTTAAAAGTTTTTTGTTATTTGGTAAAGTTTCTTTTTTTAAGTTTTTTAACAAAAGAAAAAATACTTTCCAATTTAAAATACTTTCCATTTTTTTAATCCTTTAAAACCATACATGGTAAGTTTTTATAAGGTTTTTGGTAAGTTCCTTAAGTTTCTATTTATTAAAAGCTTTTAAAATCAAACAAGCTGTGTGTATCCATTTGGTAAGTTTTTTTTTTTTTTTAAATTGCTTTATAGATCTGCATAGATCTTAAGCTTTCAATCTTTTAGATTTATTTAAATCAATCAATTATCTTAATTAGGATATAATTTTTCGATCTTAATTAGTTTTTGTAATCAATTAGATTTAATTTAATTAAATCTATTTTTAATAATTACAAATTAATTTGATCCTATCTCATTTATGATTTATTAAAAATCATCTTTCAATAACCTTTTTATCATTTAAAAAAAACTCCAATAGCTCTCAAAATAGCAAAATTGAGCGTTTCCAAATGGTAAAATTTAGGCATTATTGTCGATTTTTTTCTCTAATCGTGCACTCAAGTGTGCAACATCACTTTGAGCACCTTTCTCCTTCCGAGCATTTTTTCCAACATTCTGAAGATATCTCTGAACTCCTTGAGTTCATTTAAAACCTTGTATTTCATCCTTATTATTGCTTGCGACTAGTGAGCGTGTCCGCCACAATCTGCAGCAAGGGGGTTTCCTTTTACGACGTGAGATGTTTTTTCTCACCACCAGGGTTGGATTTTACCTCCTTTCTTATTTTTTGCTTGTGCTTGTTTACGGTGTCCTATTTGTTGCGCTCCACGAAACACTATTGTGGTCTCCTCTCTTGCGCATTATTATGCTGATTGCAAGATGAGTTACCAAGTGTTTCAAACCACATGCATGGACCTGATTGTAATCAACACACTAAACTATAAAGTGCCGAAAGAAAGGGGGGTTGTTATTGTCCTGGGTGGTTGTGTTTCTTTTCTGCATTTCTTTCTCTCTCTCACTATGGATGCACTTTCAATTCCTTTGCTTACGTCATTCAAATTTTTCGAATGGAGATCAAAAATAATAATGAAACTAAGGGGTAAAGGGTTATTCCGCATCACCATGGGAACTGAGACTGAACCAGATGATGAACTTGAAAAATCTAAGTGGTTAAACCGTAGTGATGAAGCTTTAGGTCTTCTTTGCATGTTTGTTTCTCCTGACTTTCTCTTCCACATTGAGGCATCTGAAACACCTAAATCTATGTGGAAAACACTGGATGTGATGTTTGGACAACTAGATGACATGAGAGCGCATGAGTTGGAAAATGAACTACTAGGGTTAAATCCTAGTGACTTTGAAAACCTACAAGCCTTCTTCTCGAAATTTGTCCACATTAGATTATTGTTAAAAGGATGTCAAGTAGAGAAGAAAGATTCTCAACTGATCTTGTCGATTCTCTCTAAGCTAGGTCCTGAATATTCTATCTTCGTGTCAACTTTCTACGCTACAAAAGCTACTTTGGGTGATACTTGGACTATGCCCTCCTTTGACTATTTTTCATCCCAACTCATTCGAGAACAGGAAAAACTCATTCAAATGGGGTCTCTCAAGTCCAAGTCACATGCCCTTGTAGCAAGTACTAGCAAGGGAAAGAAGACTGAAAAGAAGAAAGAAACAAAGGATCAACCTAAGAAAGAAACCAAGACCAAACCTAAAAATGACACAAACACTTCGACTTCTGAGCCTAAGGCACAGAAAAGCAAGTATTTGTGTTCCTATTGCAAGAAGTCTGGTCACGACGAGCAACACTATTTTTGGAAACAGATTGATCACTTATCTCATTTACTTGAGAAGAATAAAATAAGTGTTCCTGAATCCATAAAACAAAGTGCTCCGAAGGCCGAGTCTTCTGACTGCAAAAGGTGCTAAAAATGATAAGAAGAAAGGAAAGGCCCTTGTAGCCAGAGTTGCTCCTTCATCGACATGGATTATAGATTTTGGTGCCTCGCACCACATGGGTTCTTCGCATGTTGAGTTTTCCAACATCAAACCTTGTGGAATGTCCCAAATCATGATGGGTAATGACACATAAGTGTCAGTTTCTGGTAGTGGATCGGTAGAGATGGATGGGGGAACATTTAACCAAGTGTTGAGTGTTCCTGATCTCTCTACCAATCTCCTATCGGTTTACCAAATTACTCACCTTGGTGAAGGAATGCGAGTGGAATTTGGTCCTAACTCGGTGATTATTCATGAGCTTAACAATGACACTACAGTGGTTGAGGGAAAGGCAGATCACCGTTCGCAGTTGTACACCTTCTCCCACTTTACTTCTGATTCTATGCCCACTGCCTTTCTCACTCATGTAAATGAGGTTAGTAAGCTATGGCATGAGTGTTTTGGACATCTAAATTATCACTACCTCGAACAATTGAGCTAAAATGAAATGGTCAATGGGTTGCCTCGAGTCAATTTTTCTAAGGGTCCTTGTGAGGGTTGTACCCTTGGAAAGCATCCTGAAAAGAACTTTGACAAAGGAAAACCTTGGAGAGCCACTCTTCCTTTGGATCTTGTTCACAGTGATGTTTCTGGTCCATTTCCTTCTCCTTCGTTTACTAGAGCTCTTTATGTGCTAACCTTCATTGATGACTATTGGCGATATACTTGGGTATATTTTCTTAAGCTTAAGTCTGAAGTCTTTGAACATTTTTAGGACTTTAAGGCTCTTGCTGAGAAACAGGCAGAACGGTCTATCAAGGTTCTTCAAACTGACAATGGAGGTGAATATGTAAACAATAGGTTCATGGATTTCTATACTTCTGAAGGGATCTCTTTACAGCATACAGTTGCTTATAGCCCTTCGTAGAATGGAGTCACAGAAAGAAAGAACCGTACTCTAAAGGAGATGGCCACTTGTATGATTCACTCGAAGTCTCTTCCTTTGCAGTATTGGGCCGAAGCAGTGAATTGTGAAAATTACATTCAGAACTGTGTTCCACACAAGGCAGTAAGAGGGATGACACCCTTTGAAGCCTGGTTTGGACGCAAGCCTGATGTTGAGCACTTTCAAGTCTTTGGATCCAAGG
Organism: Taxus chinensis; assembly: GCA_019776745.2. Classification (NCBI taxonomy): domain Eukaryota; kingdom Viridiplantae; phylum Streptophyta; class Pinopsida; order Cupressales; family Taxaceae; genus Taxus; species Taxus chinensis. The sequence goes on from CM034151.1 coordinate 178,632,338, forward strand.
CTATGGCTCGGATTTCCAAGAAGAAACACAAGGCGTTGGAACCACAATCCAAACCTTGTATCTTTATAGGGTATCCTGATGGCATGAAGGGATATTTATTGATGAATCCTACTTCTCATGAGCTATATATTGAGAGAAGTGTTAAGCTCGATGAGTCTTCTTCGAAATTCTACTTCTCCACCTATTGAGGTTCTTCAACTCGTTGATTCATATTCTGACTCATCCGATGATGATGCTGCTGAGTGTGCTCCTCTTCCTGATCCTCCTCGACCATTAGACCTCCAAGTCTTCTGATTCTGACAATAGTGATGATGAGGACTATGTCCCTTCTCACTCAAGTGAAGAATCTTATAACTCTGAGCCTGATCCTCCCGGTCCCCTTTGGACCAAGAAAACTTTGCAAAGTGCTGGAGATTTAGTTGGAGATACTTCAGATATGAGATGTACTCACTCAGATTTCATTGGACCCCACTCTTTCTTCACCTCTGACTTCTGATCCATAGTCTTTCCGGGAGGCTTCTAGTAGTCCTGAGTGGGATTCTGCCATGGATGAGGAGTATTCCTCTCTCATGAAGAACGATACTTGGGATTTCACCACTCTTCCAAAAGGAAGAAAAATCATTCAATGTAAGTGGGTGTTCTGAACAAAGTATGGAGTAGATGGAGACGTCAAAAAGTTTAAAGTATGATTAGTAGATAAGGGTTTCTCCCAGATAACTAGGGTTAATTATACAGAAACCATTGCTCCAATTGCGAAGATGAATTCTATTCGACTGACCTTAGCCATTGCCGCAACGAACAGATGGAAAGTCCATCAAATGGATGTTAAGAGTGCCTTCCTTCATGGTGACCTAGAGGAAGAGAGCTATATGGAACAATATCCGGGTTATGTCTAAGACCCCTCCCTCATTTGTAAGTTAAATAAGTCTCTTTATGGGCATTAAACAAGCCCCTCAAGCTTGGTATGCCAAGATGGACTCCTTCTTACTTACATCAGGGTTTATTAGGTGTCACTCTGATCCAAATGTTTATATTCTACGGCAAGATGAATCCATACTCATTCTTGTTCTATATGTTGACGACTTGTTGATCATAGGAAAATATTCCTCTATTATTGATTCCATGAAGAACACCTTAGCCAACAAGTTTTCCATGAATGACTTAGGTCTGCTTCATTATTTCCTTGGGATCCAGATTTCACAATCTAACTCGGGAATCTTAATTTCACAGCCTAAGTATGCTCTTGATTTGCTATCTCATTTTCAGATATCTGATTGCAAGTCTTCTCCTACTCCTTTTCTTTATGGGGTTAAGTTGGTTTCAGATTGCTCTACTCCCTTGGTTGATGGTACCCGTTATCAAAAGTTTGTGGGGAGCCTAATTTACTTGACTCACACTAGACAGAATTTATCGTATGCTATTGGGATCGTGTCCAAATTCATGCAGGAGCCACATGAGCTGCATTGGAAAGCAGCTAAATGGATCCTTCATTATGTTTGTGGCACCTATGTTGATGGCATTCACTATCATGGAGGGGTAGATATTGACTTGATTGGGTTCACAGATTCTGATTGGGCTGGTGACTTAGATCATCAGAAATATACTTCTGGCTACAATTTCTCTCTTGGTTCGGGTCCTATTAGTTGGTTTAGCAAGAAGTAGAATGCAATTGCGATATCATCTACAGAGGCAAAATACAGCGGAGCAGTTAACACTGCCATAAAAGCTATTTGGCTACAGGGTATTCTGACAGAGTTTGGCATCCACTTTCGCTGGCCTACCATTATCTAATGTGATAACACGAGCACAATCTCTATTTACAAAAATCTAGTTCAACATCAGTGGACGAAGCACATTGAGATCCATATGCACTTCATACGGGAGCTTATTAATGATGGTATCATTGACATTCAGTACATTCAGACAGTTGATCAGATTACAAATTTATTCACCAAACCCTTCACTGAGATGAAGTTTCTTCACTTACGGTCTCTTCTTGGGGTGAGGTCTTCTGCAGCTGCTCATCTTCTTCGGGCTATGTATTCCTTCTTTTCTTCTTCTTCTTCTAGGAAGATTGTGTTTGTATATGGGCACCTTATCAGGCCTTTAGTTGCCAGGCCCCCATTGACACATCTTTCTTAGTTTTTTAGGAGTGTCTTCTCTTCTCCATCTGACTCATCCTTGCCACTAACCCTAACTTCAATGAAGGGGGGGTGTTAGTGTGAGTTATCCTATGTGTTCTCCTCTCATGTTGGAGGGTCATCTGACATGGGTTAGGTTTAGGGTTTCATGTGTGTCATGCACTAGGGTTACTCAGTACCCTATATATACCCCTTTCACTATTCATTTATGAGCATGCCAAGACACTCCGCTATCTTTCCTCTATATGCAAGCTTTGTTTCTGTTGAGCAAGTTCTTCCATTACTGATCAATTCTTTCTTGCAATCGCTGGAGCTATCACGATTCCTTTGGAGTGCAACTACTTCATGGTTCCTCATTTCCAATTCGATTCTCGCAAACTCTTTTCACAAACCACTACTTCAAAGAGGGATAAAGCCACATGTAGTTATCCCAACCCTATGATGAGACCATATATGATATAGAATAAAATAATAGATGATAGATCCATTTATTTTATCCTCACACTTGATAGCATGTACTTGATACTTCATTTGTGGCTCATGGTTGATCAAGGTAAGAAATATCGATGTATTCAAAATTTCAGTAACTTTTTGTTGTGATAATGTTCTTTTGAATTAGATGCTTCAACCCATTTTCACTTTTTATTAGAGTGGTTGAAGTAGAGTATTCCTAGATGCATATAATAGCTTAGGGTAGATGTTTTTATATATGTGAATATTTGAATGATCTCCCTCTCTACCAACCTAATAGTAAAAATTAAGATGAATAATATAAATTATGCATTTGAAAAGATGTTTATTAGAAATGCAAGGGACATGTTGGTGGTAAGTGATACAAGCTTGAGGCCAAACCTGTCTAGGACCTATGAACCTGTTCAGGGTATGCAAGGAATTAGTTTTGAGACAAGTATAAGTTTGTAGATATGTGAGTTGTAGTAGGTGTAATGATTTTGTAGGAGATGATATAGATAATATTGGACATCTATTGAAATTGGGATACAAGAAAATGTAGAAGGACACTTTATGTAGTCATTTATGTATGAATGGGATTATTTTCTAGATAAGTGCTAAATGTCATATTGCTAAGTTCTCTAACCATAATTTGGGTACTACAAGTAACATATATAAATAATTGATGTTATAGACATTGATGTTAATATTCAATAGTACATAATAACCATACCTAAAATGTAATTTATAACACGTGCATGTAATAAGAACATGAACATGATACCAACACATGTACCAAAATATTCCACAAATCATTATGAAACATATTAATAATCTATATTCTAAAATTTCAAATAGTCATAAAACGTCCACTATCCAAAGTCAATTATACCATCTCTAGGTTATATAACAATCCAAAATAAGAAAAATTGACGTAAGAGGGGTCATGTTCTTGAATCAATCAACCAAATTAGTAATCAAGATCATCCAAAACATGCACTATTTAAGAAGGCAAAATTTTCATTCAACACCAAATTGCTTCTCAAGACTGAATCAAGGGATAAGATCACATGTCACCTACTTAAAATCATCATACAAACATGTTTAATATCTTTAATAAAAATAAAAAATTCACTTATTATCATTTACTTGATTGACCTTGTTATCTTGTTTATAGCCCTTCTTAATGTCAAATATTTTTGTTTAGAGCCCTTCCGAAGGAGCCAAATCCCACTTCCAACCTTTTTAGATACACATTAATATTTTTTAAATTATTCCAAAGTTTTAGAACCCAAATCTCAACCCAAGTCAATGTATCCTTTCTCTACCGTTTTCTTCACTAGCCTTCTTAGTAACCTTGTTTTGCTACAAATATTATTGTATAAAACAAACCACTGATTTCCTTGAAGAAATAATCATACTTTTAGATACCCATTATCATATTTTAGCTTCATGTAAGTTTCATAGGCCAACTCTTTATCTATTTCTCACAACTCAACTTCCTCCTTTCCAATTAGGTCTATCTAGTCTCTAGGTCTTCTCAAACTGATTTTTCTAGGGTTTCATTATTTTCATCTAGTTACAATTTACCAAATCACCTTATACACCTTGAAAAGGTCTAAATATTCATGCTATTACTTCTCCAATTCTCAAATTTTCATTTTCAACTTTAAATCCACCTTTCTTGTCATTTTGCCTACCTTTCTTGTCATTTTGCCTACCTTTGCTCTTACTAGTCTTGACTCAATTTTTCAACTTCAATATCTATAAAACTAGTAGTTCATTCTTAAAAAATTGTTTCCACCTTAATAACTTATCTTTATTCCTATGTACTTCTTAGTTACAAGACTTCATCATAAGTTTTGACTCCTTATAGAGTTTTGCTTCAATCGCAAGTTTTTAACTATCAAGTATGCTAAGGTAGAGGACTAGATATTCTTGCTATAGGTCTAGAACCTTATTAATGTCTCTGAAAAATCTACTTTTATCCTTCTCTAGGATATGATATATCCAACCATTAATACTTGATGTAAGGAACCTATGTGAAAATGTATTTTCAACCTATTTCTCTAGTTGTTTAGACTATTACAAGACTAGACAATAGAATGTATTTTAAGTTTCTCCTCGAGAACTTCATATTTATCTCATTCATAAATTTTCCCTCTTATTAGGTATGTTCTCACCATACTATCAAGTTCCAATATGTCTAAACAAGAAGTTTACATGTATTTTCAATTTTCTTCTCCTAAACCCTCAAAACAGGGTACTTGTACACAATCAGACCCGCTTTCTTGGTTTTTGACCTACCAAAACTATTCCTTTATTTATGAAATTCCTCAAAAAATTTTACTACCCTTGTGAGTCCTTCCTCTCTAAGTTTTAACAATATTTATTGGATATATTTCAAATTATGCTATTTTCTCTATTTTAAAAACCCTAGGCCTGTCATATACAGTCTAGGAACACTTACTTTGTCTTAATTTTCATTTGTATTCTTAATAAATTTTGTTAAGGATCCAAGGGATTATATAGGGACTGTGCCAACTCCATCAACCTTATTCTAATTTTTTTCAATACTTTAAAAAAAGAGATAAAGCTTCAAACTTGTTCTATCAATCCTCAACAAGATTGTGCACACACAATTTACTAGTTTTTGACTCTTTTACAAATGTTCACTTCAATATGATCTTAGGTATGAATAAAAAACCTTATTGAGTATTTTAACATGATCCTCACTTATTATAAACCTTACAAAATCACTTCAAATGTTCAAAATATTTGATAATGCAAACCTCTTATCTAATCTCACAATGTCAAAGTTCTTGCATGGAAAAGGCTCTATTATGGAACAACCACCTTCAAACAACTTATTTCCATTCTTCATGGACATGGAAAACCTTATATTAACTTGTATAAACATTAATTAACTAAATACAAATAATATTCATTCACAATTTTAGATTCATTCATCATTACATAAAATTGTGCTCAAGAAAACCTCTTCATTTATCAAATCAATGAGATATACATGAATTCCTGATCCCTTGGCTCTATAATCACTCTTTTCCTCCTACAAAACCTATCTCAATCCACTCTCTCCTCTTCATTCGAATGTTACAATAATGAAAGGAAAGAAGGTAGTTAAGTTTCACTTTTACCTAACTTAACTATGATAAGAATGACCATAGTGAACAAAGGCAAGTAAGGAGCATGAATACTCATATTTTCGGTGTATTAATGCTCCATTACCACATTTATGACACTTATTCCACCTAACATAACTCCTATACCCCTAACATAACATAATCTAATTAAAATATTTGAATTGTGGTTTTGGAGGGAAATTCCAAATTCCAATTATTACATAGCAAGAAAAGGTCCAAATGGACTTGAAATATGCCAAGACATCTAAGAGGACCCCTAATAAAAAAACACCTAAGAAAACCATTTTTTTTCTAATTTACATGAAATGATGCTCTTGCATCAAAAATTTACAAATCCAACAACAAAAATGAAGGAAGGGTTCACATTGGGGTATGTAAAATGTATAATGTTTTTGGCACATTAAATCTAAAGGAATTGTCAAAATTATCTTTGGAAGGGAAAAGTTTCACTTTGAACTTGAATTTTGAAAGGTTAAAAATAAAAATTTCCCCTCCCTTGAGAATACAAATCTAAATTAAATATTGTGTTTGCAAATTGAAGAAAAATAAGGTACTTACTAACTTCATAAGTGAAGTAATTGAAATTACCATACTCTACGTGGTTGTGTGGGTTAATGTGCAGCTAAAGACACTTGACTTAAATTTAAGAACATTGATAAAAAAATTAAAATATGCATATCCACTAAATCTTTGGTCAATCCAAGGAGCTTCTTGAGAAGATATTTTATTTCAAACCTGACTAAAAGAAGGAGATGATTATGTTGATATTAACATGATGCTGGTTTGGATGTGATAAACGAAGGTTATCTCAAAAAAAGTAGTGATGAGTATATATAAAATAATTCAAGTGTCACTTGACCCAAATATCCTCAACATGGAATGAGAGGAATGGTGTCCCAAAGTGTCACTATACCCATACTAAAACCATCCACTTGTCTAACCACACTATTATAGATGAATCTAAATTCCAAATAGGAAAAATTGAAAGGGAATAAAATAAACTCATGTCCCCAAAAGGCATTGTATTAGTGCTTTTGGAATTTTGAAAATTCATAAACAATGATTCTCATGCTCATACTGCTACTATGCCAATTTGGTAATGTACATGCATGCAAAATAAAAAATGCACAACTTGATATTAGAGATTTGAATTGAAATTGTTGACATGCCCCATGATTTTTTTCATAAGATGAAATAAATACTATGTTGAAATTATGTATCTATCCATGAACCTATATCATAGACCTCTAAAAAATATGTCTTTCCCCTAAAAATTGTTTAGATTGAATTTTTGCGAATGATTTTTTATCTATAGTTATAAGTATGTGCCTATAGAATGTCCCATTGCATTTCATAATTTATAATTCTACATGTGTGCTTGAATTTAATTGATATTATTGTAATAACCCTATTGAATTCTCCCTCTTTTATAGTGAGTGAGATAGACTATAGATCTCTCAACTCAAAATAATGAAATGTTTCCATGTTAGATATAACATACAATAATTTCTGGAACATAAAATATAACTATAGATGGTCATCATGTAGAACTTGGCCCTATAAGGGAGTGCATGCTATAAATATTAGAACAAGTACATATCACACACAACAAACATATAAGTACAATAATAAATGTCACACACAATGTTGTATATAAGGCCAGGGGATGCATACAAGGGACACATAAGTGTCACACACTTAAAAAAAATCCAAAAATTACACACAAGAAAGGATACCAATGCCACAAAAAAGGGACACCAATTTTTTGTATCCACATATAAAAAGTCAAGGAACACATACAGTAAGAACACAATATGTAAGACATACAATAAACAAGTAAATAATAGTAAGAGTTGCATGGATCCAAAGTCACCATTCTACACAATCCACATGTGTCTGTGTTGAAAATTATAATAGAAGTATAGTATAGTATAAATAATAAGCATGAGTGAGATAACAAAAAGTAGTGAATTTATATGTAAATAGAAGGATAACACCTGATAGTGTAGAAGATACCCCCAATCTAGCAAGGACACTGAGTGAATAGTAAATATTGCATGTATGATCATATAAAACCATTTTCTATCCTATGTTATGCTCACATACCTTATGAAGCACATGTGTGTATAGAATATAAAATGTTCTATCTATAAAATGACATGAAAAACAACATATGCAAAGTAGAAACTACTAAAATAAATCATGTTTAGGTCCTAATTTTTTATTTTGGGAATACTTGATTGTTTTTATTTTTTTAGAAAATATTGCAAAAACTTCTACCCTATGATGTGATCAAAAAGGAAAGTATAGGACTCATAAGTGTAGGAGGATTGAACTCAAGAGAATATTATACACATTATAAGTGGTATGTGTCACTTTAAATTGAGGTTGTGGGAAATAATTAGGAGGTGGATTTCTCATAGGAAGATACTATACGTACCCAAAAATGTAGGTACTCTACTGCCGGAGAGAGGTTACAGAAAACCCAATGATGATTCAGATCTCTTTGCAAGGTGTTCAGAATATAGAAAAGCTCGCTAAGTATACATTTTCATCCTAAAAAGCCTTGTCCAGATTTTGCATGTTTTGTTCTAACCACTTCTCCCCTTTTCCTTGCATTTTAGTCTTTAAGTTACAGTACTACCACCTTGCCTGGGCGGCAGTCCCGTGTCTGCTACCCAAAACAGGGCGGCGGTCCTATGCACGTTTTCCAGAACATTTTGACACTTTCGTCAACATAAAAATTTAATTTGCATATGCATTTCTCAACCACTCTTTCTTGCATTTATGTTTTAGCCGCCTGGTAAATAGTGATTTCTCTTTGTTTATATTTGAAGAGTTCAATTCAAACTTACCCTCTGGTAAATCTATATTCTATAAATACCCAGCTTGTTTATAAGCAAATGGCCCCTCTCCCTCTATGAACTATTATTCAGTGTGTTTTGAAGTTCTTCCATAAGTTTCAATAGGTTTAGATTTTGCATGAATTCTCAGCCTCTCCTTTCTACTTTAGAGATCATTTGATCTTAACACTATCATTTTGCTCCATTGCTATTTGTTGTCCTCTCAAAATTCCCCCTCTTTTGAAAGTCAAAAAATTGAATTTTTTTGAGTTAACACCTTTTTGTGATGTTCTAGTGAAGAGAAAAGTTGAGGAGTTGGGGAAAATTCACCTTTTTTTGAGTCATTTGAGTGACTTGTGGGTCTGTCGGACATTTTTTTCCCATATGTCCCGAGTTCTTCCGGGCTCTCTTTTCCCCGATCGGCCATTTTCTCTAAAAATTTGTTAAACTGTGGGCCTGTCGGACATTTTTGTCCCATATGTCCCAAGTTCTTCTGGGCTCTCTATTCCCCAATCAACTGTTTTCTCTGAAAATTTGTTAAACTATGGGCCTGTCGGAAGTTTTTGTTCCATATGTCCCAAGTTCTTCTAGGCTCTCTATTGCTTGATCACCCGCATCAGCGACATCAGGCCCTTCGCATACTTTGGTCTTACTTGTCCCAAAAGCATTTGTGCATTTCGTCCCCTCATCGCCCACATTGGCCGGATCGCGCTTTCGCGTCCCTCATGTCCCAAATGTACCAAAGGCCATCTGGGCTAATTTTTTCTGCTCTTCCCTATGCTTGCCTTTTGAGTCAGTGCATATGAATTTAATGTGCATTTATAACCTTCTCTCTCCTAAAATAGTTATTTAATGGAGCTACCCTCTACCCATTTTTTCACACTACTTACTTGCTACCATTCACTCAGATCTTCGCAATCTCGACCACCTACTCATGCTCCTTTTCCCCTTGCATTTTTTATTATAGATTTAGGATGTGAAGGTTATTTTTCTAAACACTGTCAACATGAAGATCAAATTTCAAGGTCAGGAGCATGTTTCACCACTCAATTCTTCTCTTCCTAATATCGGGGATAGTGAGGTTCATCACCTAGATTTTGGTGATTTCTGGAGCACGTTGATTGACCCAAATCCCTCTCCCATTTTGCAAATGATCAATGATAGTGGCCTTGCATTTGCTGCGGGTTTCCCGATCTCGGTATAGTGTGCTAACACTGTACTCACCTGCGGAGCTCACTTCAACACTGACATGAGTGAATTGACCAATGTGCATGGGGAGCTAATCACCAAACTAGACGCTGTTGCCATTGCCGCCACCCTACGGATCCCCGAAATGGACAACTCTGTGGTTATCTCTCAAACTCAAAAACAAACTCTTTTTGAGAAAGACAGTGATAAATACAAAGGAAGGGTAGCAAAGTCATGGTTGAAGAACCCTAAAAAATGGGCATCTCGACTTTCCAAGGCTCTGTTTAGGGCTGATTTCAATGAAGAACTATCTGATTTCATCATCTTGTTGGCTCGTGTCATGGGCTTACCCTCTACTAGTGAGTTTCACTTTTGGATGTGCCTGCCCATCAACATCGTCTGTGAAGGTACCCAGAACATCAATTGGGCAGAGATCATTTGCATGAATTTGACAGAGCAGTTGTCCAATGTGCAACAAACCAAGAAGTTCTACATGACTTCTTATCTTATGTATACCCTAGCAGCATCCCAACAATGGTTTGGTTTCACATACATTGAGGGTCAGAAGGGTGATCCCATCTATGCTTACTGCCCTCAGTTCACCCTTGAAACCAGCAATCATAACTTTAGGAGGGTGAATGATGCTTTTACCATGTACATTGTGAGGCTTCTGGAAAGTGATACTGCTAGAAGATTTTCTGATGAAGCCATGAACCTGATAGCAAAGTATGGAGCTTTCTTCATTCAATTCAGAAGGTTTTCGTATATCAGGTTAGCCGGTTACGAGAACACTCCTCTCAAACTCCCTATGTTTTGTAATGATAAGATGGCTTTGATTGAGGTATGTAGACAATTGGATAAGTTGCATAGGACCTGCAGGGACAAGAAAATCTCTGGGCTGCATTTCCCCATATCCTTGGGTAACTATACATGTAAAACAACTTTGGATGCTCAGAACATAGAAAGGGCCCTTGCTCCCATCACTGTCCACTTCTTCAGGCCCAGAACCTATTTTGATTTGAAGAAATTCATTGAGCTAAATCTCAGAATCAACTATCATCACAGAGCAGATACCAAGGACTACTGGGCTGATTGCACAGATGACTTTGAGGCAAGACGGAGGCATTATGGAAGATTCTCCCTCCAGCTAATAAAGGAGCTCAACCTATATCAGATTCCTGAAGGGCTTCAAGATGACAATGCAGACCTATTGTCATATGAATATGATACTTTGATCAAGCATACTCCCCCAAAGGATCTAGACTGGTTCAAAAGGGAGAAAGATGATTTAGCTGAGATTCTAGCCCCTGTCCTGGTAAGAACCAAGGTCTGGTTTGACAGAAGGGTTCAAGAGCTAAGGAAGAATTCAAGAGAGTCTTCCTCCAAAGACACTTCAACACCGAGGAAGGAGTCACATACACCTAGCTCGGAGGTACCTGCACGAACTCCTCCTCCTTCATCAAGTAAAGAACCTGAATCATCCACCCCTTCCTCATCTACTCAGGTATATCAGAAGAAGGTGAAGGAGGTCAAAAAGGAGCCTATTGAGGAAGATCCCCTGTTAAAACATTCAGAATTACCTTTGGGGCCAGAGAACATCATTGTTCTCAGTGAAAGTGAGGATAGTGAAGTGCCAGTCCCTGCAAGAGCTTCAGAAGCCACAATGGATAAAGAGAAGGAAATTCATAACACTGAGCCTCCAAGTACCGTTGATTCCTCTGTCCAAGAAGCCTCATCTACTCCACTCACATCTCTACTAGAGGCAACAATGGTAAATACTTTAAGTGCCATGAGTTCTCTTACTCTTGGTTCTCTTGCTCCTCCTCCTTCTTCTTCCTCCACTTTTGCATGGGTGCAACCTTTTGTTGACAGTAGGAAGAGGAAGTCTTCTTCTCGATTGACAGGGCCAAATTTTGATGCTGTGGCAGCCTTGTTGGGCACTACTCCTTCTGCTCTTGCAAAGAGAGCTAAAACAACTTCAGGGATAGTGACCAATGACCAAGGCCAGGAATTTCTTGAGGTAGCAAAGCCTAAGATTGATAAGGTAGAATAAGATTTACTAGCCTCTGATTTGGAACTTTTGAGGATCCCAATGGGAGAATCTACCCCTGAAAGTGAAATACATAACCTTCAGGAAACAGTAACCAGGGTTATTGGGAGAGTAGAAAAATGCAAGCAGACTATAGAGCAGCTGGAAGAGCAAGCTCAAGTGCTTTCTAGTTTCATCAAGTCATTGCTGTCTAAGGACAAGGTTCTAGATCCTACCCCACTGACTACCCTTCCACCACCTGTGATTCTTAGTCAAGATGAAGTCTAGAGCATTAAAGACATACACAGGTATTCCATCTACGGGAGAGCTATGGAAGCCATGGTGGATGACATGATCATTGCAGGTTTGAATTTCATTGGAGAAGCCTTCAAACTCAATGAGAAGGTAACTAATCTAAAACAAAAGCTCTCCTCCACAATTGGAACTATGGATAATGAACTTAAACTTTGGAGCAGCTGCATAGTAGACCTTTGCCTGATGGGATAGACTGATGAAAATATATTGATGGCAAGTAAAGTTTTTGATGATGCCAAAGATAATTTATCAAGGTCATGGGTTTTCAGTGTGGAGTGGAAAATAAAAGTGCTGGAGGAGGCTTTAGGAGAATTGAGGAGTAGTTGGCAGAAAGGAGAAGCCTTCAAAACTTGTGTGGTATCTACTTTTAAGGATATTCACTGTCACCTCCATGACGAGACTTCAGGTGTGCCTTTCTCCCTCCAAGAAATTAAGACTCAATTCAGGGCTTTTGTTAAGGAAAACTTGTTCAAGGAGGACTCAATTACCAAATAGAAGATAAAGGAGATTTTCTCCCTTCAGTATGCTATTGAGGAAGCTAATAAAGAATATCATGCACACACCGAGTTTTATAAGGAGATGGAGAAATGTATGGGATCTTGGACCCAAGCTACTGCCAACACATCAGTCCCACGAGGTTGAGACATAGCGGAAGCATTGAAAAATTTTAGACAACGGATCCTCAAGTTGGTGGGCCCTCCCCAATCATAAGCATTTGTTTTCCCTCCTAGCTTCTCCTTTCCTTATTTTTCTCAATTCGGGCTTATTGTAATTATTTGAGGGTTTTGTGTCAAGCATCCCCTTAACTAAAAATTTTAGTTAAAAGAAGTAGTTACCAATTGTAACTAATTTGTAAAGTTATATAATGGGCTCTCTACGCCATTTAGAGGGGCTGGAACTTGGTTTATTTTTGAATGTGCAAGGAGTAAAAAAGTGATCAATACAAAATATTTTTCTTTCCATATCTATCTGGTCTTGTTCTTTCATTACTATCTGTTGAATATTTTTGAATCATTTGTCTATATTACTTCAAGAAGCTTTGTATTCTTGTAGATGTAATTTCTGGAACTTTGTGTCTTTAAAATAACATCTTATTGTCTCAAATGCAAATGGTTTTGTTCCAAATAATTTCATTCTGGCATGCATAAGGAATTATTTTGTTATCTATAATTCTTGAGAGTGCCTTTCTACTCATTTCTGATACTTCATTCCTCTATACTTTTGTATTGATGATCCGTTCTATTTTAACACTTTCATGATATCCAAGTTCCCCATTAAAACTATGCATTGTACATATGTAAATAAGCTTTGTCTTTAAATAAGGGAACCTCTCCCATTAAAGAGGAGGGACTTTCTGTCCCCTGACTGTTGTTCTCTTTGAAGTCCTTTTTGACGACCAACAGTTTTTGGTGACTCTACTAGGGAATTCATTTTTCTTAACGTATTCTAGTTCTATAAACGATTTCTTGATCATCCTTTGATCTGACGACTCTACGTTTTACTCACGGAAGGAGGGCCCTTGGTATTGAAGATTCTCAGTTTCAGCTTTTGGAACAACAAGGTTTTCCTTTTCCTTCAACAGGAAGGAATAGAAGAGCTTGTTCAACAAGCACTCCTCCTGTTGAAGATAGAACCCCTATAGGTGGTATCCCTCTAGAGCAACTCAGCCCTAATCTCTGTGCTCTGATTCTTGATGGTGTTTCGGTTCCCCTTCAAGGCATATTTCTAAGGCTGGTAACGCCATTACCTTGGGGCCATCGTGTTGGGCCTCTCGCCCTTCCTCAGCCTTTGCATGAGTTACCCAGAGGTAACAGGAAGAAATTCCCCAAGTTCAGAGGTGATGGCAAGGTACATCCTGATGAACATATCGCAGCCTTCATAGTTGCATGTGGAGTTCTCGGAGTTGAACATGAAGATGTCTTGGTGAGGATTTTTGTAGAGACTTTACAAGATAATGCAGTAGATTGGTTCTATCACCTTCCAGCTAGGGCCATTACCAGTTGGACCACGATGAGAACAATATTTGAGAACCGTTTCAAACCTGTAGAGGACGTACATGCTTTACTGGCCCAGATTTCTCAAATAAAGAAGGAATCACAAGAACCCATGAGGGAATTTGTGGCTAGATTCAACAAGTTGATTAACAAAATCCCACCAGACACTCAACCTGTAGATCAAATTCAAAAATATTTCTTCCTGAATGCTCAATTACCTGAAGTTAGCTATGCATTGAGAAGAGCCAATCTCGCAACATTGGCCGAGGATCAAACTCTTGTTGTTAGCGTCGAAGATGATTTGATTATGTCTGGGAATTTGAAAAGAGACCCTTCTAAATCTAGGTCTTCTTCTTCCTCCTCTTCCACTCCCGGGCCTAATACTGATCCATTAGTACAAAAGCTTGCAAATGACCTCATTGCCATCAAGAAACAATTGGCTCAGCATGCCCCCTATGTAGATGTTCCAAGGAGGAACTTTCAGCCTAGAAATCATTTTCTTGCTTCTCAGACAAGGCTAGCACTTGAGGGGCCACCCATCAAGGTTCCTATTAATGCAACCTGTGAGGTTGAAGAACCTGAAGATGAAGAGGTTAATGAAGATTGTGAAGAACTTGAAGAAGAAGTTGATGGAGAGATGGAGGAACTTGAGGGATCTCGAGTTAATTTCTTCACTACTGAAGGTGTTGATGAAGAATATGATTATGATGAAGTCGTAACAGATATGAATAGTGAATCATATGCTAGCATGACTCGAGAGTAGACAAATAAAAGGGAGAAAGTGATGCAGCCCGCTAAAATATCCAAGGAGCATCCCATGACTATCCCTGTTATTGCAAAAAGGGGATCTCCTATCCCCACTACATCCACACAGAAGGTGAGTTCTGCCAATTCTGCTTTTCCTAATTCTACTACTAAAATTTCTTCTTCTACAACTCCTAAATCTGACAAACCTAAGATTCCTAGTGATGATAGCCCATCCACCTCTAGATCTTTCGATATCATTGATCACCTAAAAAAGACAAAGGTTCAAATTTCAGAGGCTGAGTATTATCAAACCCATCCTAAAGCTTTTGCCAAAATGGTTCACTTTGTCAATTCTCAATCCAAAGCTTCCTCTAAAGGCCTTTTACCTACTCCATCCTCCACACCCCAACCCAATCTGGTAGCTACCGTCACCTCACCTAATGAGAAGATCAAACCATTTTATGTGACCCTTCTTATAGTAGGCCATAAACTCAGCAACTGTGTCATAGATTCAGGAGCATCAGATAATGTAATGCCTACCAAAGTAGCCCATGCTTTGGGTCTAACTCTCACACGCACTTATGGGTCTTGTTATTCCATGGAGAGTAAGGAAGTGCCCCTAGTTGGAAGAATTAAAGATGCACAAGTAGCTTTTGCTACTTTACCTGAGAAAAAGGTCTTGGCTACTATCCTAGTAGTGGATATCCCTCCTTCATATGGTATGTTGTTAAGTAGGAACTTCTATAAGGATGTAGGAGGAGAAATTCAAATGGATTGGTCACATGCCCTCATACCAGTTAATGGAAAAATGAAGAAGCTATTGCTCGAAAAGCAATCTGAGTATATTGTACAAAAGATGGATGATCCCAAAGCACAAATACTTTATGAGGATATTGGGCATGGTAATTATATGATTATGTCTCCAGAGGAAACTCAGCTTCCCAAAGGAGTACTTCATGATCCTAATGGGGTTTGGAATTTAGAATTTGATGGAAGTTGTTCCTTGGCTGGTTCTGGAGCTAGCGTAGTATTGATGTCTCCTGAGGGAAAAGTTCATCCTTTCTCATTCAAACTACAATTTGAAAATACTAATAATACAACAGAGTATGAAGCTCTCATTCTTGGGCTTAATATGGCAAAAGAAAAAGGTGTGAAGAATCTTCTAGCTCGCGGAGATGTAGAACTAGTTGTTAAACAAGTCAGAAACCTTTTTCAAGTAAAGAATAGAAGGTTGAAGCATTACAGGAATCAGGTTTGGGATTCTATTGAATTTCTTGACACTTTTTCCATTGAAGCAATGCCTAGGGAAAAGAACACCAGGGCTAATTCACTAGCTGTCTCAGGATCATTGCTAATACCTCATCCTGACTTTTCTCAAGATAGGTTTACCATTGAGATGATCCATAGGCCCAGTGTACCTGATAACGCAAGTAACTAGAAAGTTTTCAATGATGATCAACATTTGCTTTCTTTCTTAGAGCTCAAGGATAACTTTGAACAATTGTACTTTGAAGGAAGTGACAATTTGCCTCGTGAGAGTGTGTCTTCCAATGAAGAGGATGTCAAAGAGGAAATAGATCAAGATGGGTGCATCAAACTCAAAGGTAACAAGATTCCTAAAGGGCTGGTGAGTTTAGAAGAATTGTTTGATAAACATGACAGGTATGTTAAGTCTAAAGCTTCTACTGGATCACAACAATCTGTTGAGTATGAAAAAACTAATATTGGGAGTTTTGTTGACCCCAAGTTTGTGAATGTTGGAAAATGTTGTACACCAGAAGAAAAGAAGAGGGTGATCAACCTTTTAAAGAAGTATAAGGATGTTCTGGCATATTCATATGAGGATCTAAAAGCCTTCCAACCAAAGGAGATGCAGCATTTCATCCCTCTCAAACCTGGGATTAAACCTTTCAAGCAAAAGCAAAGGCAATACAATCCTAAGATAGCTGACACTATTTTTCAGGAAATACAAAAGTTTTTGAAAGCCAAAATTATTTTTCCCATTCACCATTCAACATGGATTTCCAACATTGTACCTGTCAGGAAGAAAAATGGTGAGATTCGTATTTGTGTTGACTTCAGAAATCTGAATCAGGCTTCTTTGAAGGACAACTATCCTCTGCCCATGATGGATCAAGTCTTGCAAGCTGTTACGGGGTCTGAAATGTTGTCCATGCTTGATGGCTTCTCAGGGTATAATCAAGTAGAAGTCAATACCACAGATCAGCACAAGACGACCTTCACCACCCCTTGGGGTACTTTTTCCTACAAAAGGATGCCTTTTGGACTCATTAATGCCGGTGCCACTTTTCAAAGGGCTATGGACTTGGCTTTTGGAAGCTTGAAAGGGAAATGTATTGTTGTATATTTAGATGATCTAACCATGTTTTCCAAAACTAGGGTAGATCATTTTCAGCATCTGGAAACAGTTCTCTTGAAATGCAGAGAACATGGGATCTCTTTGAATCCTAAAAAATCTATCTTTTGTGTCACAGAGGGAAAATTGTTAGGGCATGTTGTCTCTAAAGATGGCATCAAAATTGATCCTGAACGAGTTCAAGCTATTCAGTAGATTCCTCTTCCAACCAGTAAGAAGGGAGTGCATTCTTTCTTCGGTAAGATCAACTTTCTGAGAAGATTCATCCCTGATTTTGTAGAGCTAACCTTGAATATCTCCCAAATGATGAAAGGAAAACAAACATTTGGCTGGTCTTCTGAAGGAAAAGAAGCCTTTGAAGGTATTAAAAAGGCTATTGCTAGAACTCCTATCCTAGCATGTCCAAATTTTAGCAAAGATTTTATTATCTATTGCTATGCCACAGATAACACCCTGGCTGTTGTTTTGACTCAGAAAGATTCTAATGATCATGAACTCCCAATTACATTCATGAGCTACATTCTTAAAAAAATGATGAGTTGAAATACACAATAATAGAGAAACATGCTTTTGCAGTGGTTAAAGCTGTCAAGCAGTTTCATTTTTATATTCTTAACTCTCACTCCACAGTACTTGTGCCTGACACAACTATCAAGTCTATTCTCACGCAGCAAGAGTTTGGATCCAAGAGAGGGAATTGGGTGGAAAAGGTTCAAGAATATGATATTGACATCAGACCAACCAAACTAGTCCGTGGAAAAGGCTTGTGTGAACTCATCGTTGAAGGAGCTGGCCATGAGTTACCTAAGGATGAAGTTGATATTCCTACTGTTCTGTTTCTTAGCTCAATTGATGAATGGTATGTTGATATCACACATTTTCTCACCTATGGAGAATGTCCCTCTCATTTGACTGCCAAGGAGAAAATAGCTATTAAGTTAAGATCAGCCCAGTATGTATTATGGGAGAATGCATTGTTCAAGCATGGGATGGATGGAATATTTCTGAAATGCATGGATAAGGAAAAACATAAGAAGCTTCTTTCAGCTTTCCATGATCAAGCATGTGGAGGCCATTACTCATCTACTGTCACTGCTCATAAGATTCTTCATGTAGGATACTATTGGCCTACCTTGTTCAAAGATGCATCAAAGTGGGTTGATAAATGTGAAGCTTGTCAGACCTTTATGGGAAGGCCCAAGTTGGCTACCTTGCCCCTTAAAATATTTGTGATTGAAGAACCCTTTCAATAATGGGGTTTAGATTTTATTGGAACACTTAATCCATCTTCAAGTGCCAGACATACTCACGTGTTGACTGCCACAGATTATTTTACTAAGTGGGTAGAAGCCATCCTAGTAAAGAGTACTACTTCTGAAGTAGTATGCAATTTTATCAAAGAGAACATCTTGGTAAGGTTTGGTGTGCCAAACAAGATTGTGACTGATAATGCTTCAAATTTTTATTCAATGCTGAAATGATGGATTTTTGTTATGGATATGGCATCTCCCTGAATCACTCTTTAGATTATTATCCCCAAGGGAATGGGCAGGCATAATCAAGAAATAAAAATCTGGTTGCCATAATAAGGAAATTGGTTAATGAATCCTAGAGGAATTGGCATAAGAAAATTTATGATGCTCTTTGGGTAGATATGATTACACCTAAAAGGGCTATTGGGATGTCCCCTTTCCAAGTGGTGTATGGTGTGGAAGCTCAATTACCAGTAACAGTGGAGCTACCAGCCTTGTATTTAATGAAAGCTATTGAAGACACCAGCTTTAATGATTCTTTAGATAAAAGGATCATGTATCTTCATAAGTTGAATGAAGACAGATTACAGGTTGCTGATACAATATTTGCTCACCAACATAAGGTAAAAGCTTTGTTTCACAAGAAGGCCAGGTCCAAGGATTTCAAAGTTGGAAACATTGTTTAGCTGTGGGATAAAAGACATGAACCTTGTGGCAGCCATGGTAAGTTTGATTCTCTTTGGCTTGGACCTTTCAAGATCAGGCACTTTGCTGGTGAGAATTCTTTCTACCTTGATTACATGGATGGTTCTTCTCTCCCACTTCCTTATAGTGGGCAGTACCTGAAATTGTTTAATTCCTAGGTGGATGGGAGGTCTTTTGTATATTGTGTATAGTGTGTGTTTTCCTTCCCTTTCTTTTTGGTGTGTGTTCTTTCCTTGTTGGGGGTGTTGTTTTCTGTATTGGTTTAATTTTTGACTCTGTGGCCCAATGGATAAGGCACTAGTCTTCTTCCCCTAGTTTTCAGAGAGTTCTTGCCTTGTCTCATTCTTTGAATCCAGCCAAGTCATCCCTAGAAAGAGCCAGCTGTTGTCCTCTCAAAATTTCCCCTCTTTCAAAAGTCAAAAATTGAATTTTTTTGAGTTAACACCTTTCTATAGTGAAGAGAAAAGTTGAGAAGTTAGAAAAATTTCACGTTTTTTTGAGTCATTTGAGTGATTTGCGGGTCTGTTGGATATTTTTGTCCCATGTGTCCCAAGTTCTTCTGGGCTCTCTGTTCCCCGATGGCCATTTTCTCTGAAAATATGTTAACTTTCTGTTGGACATTTTTGTCATATGTCGGAACTTTTTATTCCAAATGTTCTAATCTGTTAAACTACGGGCCTGTCAGAAGTTTTTGTTCCATATGTCCCAAGTTCTTTTGGGCTCTCTATTCCCTAATCACCCGCATCGGCCACATTGGGCCCTTCGCGTACTTTGGTCTTACTTGTCCCAAAAGTGTTTGTGCATTTTTTCCCCACATCCCCTGCATCAGTCGGATCGCGCTTTCGTGTCCCTCATGTCCCAAATGTACCAAAGGCCATCCGGGCTAATTTTTTCTGCTCTTCCTGATGCTTTCCTTTTGAGTCAATGCATATGAATTTAATGTGCATTTATAACATTCTCTCTCCTAAAATGATTATTTAATGGGGCTACCCTCTACCCATTTTTGCACATTGCTTACTTGCTACCATTCACTCATATCCTTGCAATTAAAACCGTCTGCTCGCATCCCCATTTCCCTTGCATTTTTATTGTAGATTCAAGCTGTAAGGGTTATTTCTCTAAACACTGTCAGTATGAAGATCAAGTTTCAAGGTCAGGAGCATGTTTCACCCCTCGAGTCTTCTATTCCTGATATCGGGGATAGTGAGGTTTGTCACTTGGATTTTGGTGATTTCTGGAGCAGGTTGACTGACCCAAATCCCTCTCCCATGGTGCAAATGATCAATGATAGTGGCCTTGCATTTTCTGTGGGTTTCCTGATCTTGTACAGTGTGCTGACACTGTACTCTTCCTGGAGCTCACTTCAACCCCGACACGAGTGAATTGACCAATGTGCATGGGGAGCTAATCACCAAACTAGATGTTGCTGCCATTGCCGCTACCCTACGGATCCCCGAAATGGAAAACTCTGTGGTTATCTCTCAAACTCAAGCACAAACTCTCTTTGAGTAAGACAGTGAGAAATACAAAGCAAGGGTAGCAAAGTCGTGGTTGAAGAACCCTAAAAAAGGGGCATCTTGACTTTCCAAAGCTCTGTTTAGGGCTGATTTCAATGAAGAGCTATCTGATTTCATCATCTTGTTGGCTCGTGTCATGGGCTTACCCTCTACCAGTGAGTTTCACTTTTGGATGTGCCCACTCATCAACATCATCTGTGAAGGTACCCAGAACATCAATTGGGTAGAGATCATTTGCATGAATTTGACAGAGCAGTTGTCCAATGTGCAACAAACCAAGAAGTTCTACATGACTTCTTATCTTATGTATACCCTAGCAGCATCCCGACAATGGTTTGGTTTCACATACATTGAGGGTCAGAAGGGTGATCCCATCTATGCTTACTACCCTCAGTTCACCCTTGAAACCAGCAATCATAACTTTAGGAGGGTGAATGATGCTTTTACCATGTACATTGTGAGGCTTCTGGAAAGTGATACTGCTAGAAGATTTTCTGATGAAGCCATGAACCTGATAGCAAAGTATGGAGCTTTCTTCATTCAATTCAAAAGGTTTTCGTATATCAGGTTAGCCGGTTACGAGAACACTCCTCTCAAACTCCCTATGTTTTGTAATGATAAGATGGCTTTGATTGAGGTATGTAGACAATTGGATAAGTTGCATAGGACCTGCAGGGACAAGAAAATCTCTGGGCTGCATTTCCCCATATCCTTGGGTAACTATACATGTAAAACAACTTTGGATGCTCAGAACATAGAAAGGGCCCTTGCTCCCATCACTATCCACTTCTTCAGGCCCAAAACCTGTTTTGATTTGAAGAAATTCATTGAGCTAAATCTCAGAATCAACTATCATCACAGAGCAGATACCTAGGACTACTGGGCTGATTGCATAGATGAATTTGAAGCAAGACGGAGGTATTATGGAAGATTCTCCCTCCAGCTAATAAAGGATCTCAACCTATATCAGATTCCTGAAGGGCTTCAAGATGACAACATAGACCTATTATCATATGAATATGATACTTTGATCAAGCATACTCCCTTAGAGGATCTAGACTGGTTCAAAAGGGAGAAAGATGATTTAGCTGAGATTCTAGCCCCTGTCCTGGTAAGAACCAAGGTCTGGTTTGACAGAAGGGTTCAAGAGCTGAGGAATAATTTAGGAGAGTCTTCCTCCAAAGACACTTCAACACCGAGGAAGGAGTCACATACACCTAGCTCAGAGGTACCTGCATGAACTCCTCCTCCTTCATCAAGTAAAGAACCTGAATCATCCACCCCTTCCTCATCTACTCAGGTATATCAGAAGAAGGTGAAGGAGGTCAAAAAGGAGCCTATTGAGGAAGATCCCCTGTTAAAACATTCATAATTACCTTCAGGGCCAGAGAACATCATTGTTCTCAGTGAAAGTGAGGATAGTGAAGTGTCAGTCCCTGCAGGAGCTTCAGAAGCCACAATGGATAAAGAGAAGGAAATTCATAACACTGAGCCTCCAAGTACCGTTGATTCCTCTATCCAAGAAGCCTCATCTACTCCACTCACATCTCTACTGGAGGCAACAGTGGTAAATACTTTAAGTGCCATGAGTTCTCTTACTCTTAGTTCTCTTACTCCTCCTTCTTCCTCCACTTTTGCATGGGTGCAACCTTTTGTTGACAGTAGGAAGAGGAAGTCTTCTTCTTGATTGACAGGGCCAAATTTTGATGTTGTGGCGGCCTTGTTGGGCACTACTCCTTCTGCTCCTACAAAGAGAGCTAAAACAACTTCAAGGATAGTGACAGATGACCAAGGCCAGTAATTTCTTGAGGTAGCAAAGCCTAAGGTTGATAAGGTAGAACAGGATTTACTAGCCTCTGATCTGGAACTTTTGAGGATCTCAATGAGAGAATCTACCCCTGAAAGTGAAATACATAACCTTCAAGAAACAGTAACCAGGGTTATTGGGAGAGTAGAAAAAGGAAAGTAGACTATAGAGCAGCTGGAAGAGCAAGCTCAAGTGCTTTCTGGTTTCATTAAGTCATTGAGGACAAGGTTCTAGATCCTACCCCACTGATTGCCCTTCCACCACATGTGATTCTTAGTCAAGATGAAGTCTAGAGCATTAAAGACACACACATGTATTCCATCTATGGGAGAGCTATGGAAGCCATGGTGGACGACATGATCATTACAGGTTTGAATTTCATCAGAGAAGCCTTTAAACTCAATGAGAAGGTAACTAATCTAAAACAAAAGCTCTCCTCCGCAATTGGAACTATGGATAAAGAACTTGAATTTTGGAGCAACCGCATAGTAGATCTTCACCTGATGGGACAGACTGATGAAAATATATTGATGGCAAGTAAATTTTTTGATGATGCCAAAGATAATTTGTCAAGGTCATGGATTTTCAGTGTGGAGTGGAAAATAAAAGTGCTGGAGGATGCTTTAGGAGAATTGAGGAGTAGTTGGCAGAAAGGATAAGCCTTCAAAATTTGTGTGGTATCTGCTTTTAAGGATATTCACTATCACCTCCACGATGAGAATTCAGGTGTGCCTTTCTCCCTCCAAGAAATTAAGACTCAATTCAAGGCTTTTGTTTAGGAAAAATTGTTCAAGGAGGACTCAATTACTAAAGAGAAGATAAAGGAGATTTTCTCCCTTTAGTCTGTTATTGAGGAAGCTAATAAAGAATATCCGTTCTATTTTAACACTTTCATGATATCCAAGTTCCCCATTAAAACTATGCATTATACATATGTAAATAAGCTTTGTCTTTAAATAAGGGAACCTATCCCATTAAAGAGGAGGGAATTGCTGTCCCCTAACTGTTGTTCTCTTTAAATTCTTTTTTGACGACCAACACTATCCTACACAGTCAGCTTAGCATATGATAGTTTTAGTTCTAGATTAGAGTTCATTTGATAATCTTAGAGTTGTATGTTGTTGTTTTGTCACAAGAAATAGATCCCATAATTCTCGGTATATTTGCATTGTATCCCCACAATATATCATGCTAGGAATCACATAGTCAAGCTCTATTCACTTGCACTATCCCTCTCTTACTTGCATTCTATTCAGTTTATATCCAAAGTTGCCATTTTTTGAGTATCTTCTTTTGTTGACGCTATCACATTCACACTTTTCTGGATTCACGAGAACATGAAGGAACACAGAGATCACACTGAGGGGATGAGTCATGACACAACTGGATTTACCACTATTATGTAAAAATCCAGGTTTGAGCTATCAAATTTATAGCTACAATATATCAAATAGAGTAGCAAATCATTTTATTTTAGTTAAAGCTTGCTTTCAGTATTACCAGGGAAGTTATGGGGAATGATAGCTTCTGAGAAGCTGGGATTTATTCCTCACTTCTGAGGTAAGATTGAAGGTCTTTCGATTAGATTAGTTAGTTATTTAAATATTTAAGATAAATTCACAAGTGCATAGGAAAATAGCTATATCAGGATAACTTGCTTGTTTTAATTCTGTTATTAGATTAATTTTCCATTATCTGAATATATTAGAATAACTGCTCTTTTAATTTTGTTCAAATACGCATCATTGAAAATACAAAAATAAAAGGAATATAAGCATAGTGTAGATATATCTTTCATAGCTAGTTTACTCATTTTAGTTAAGGTTGAATCATCTCTTGCATGATTTACGGGACCCAGAGAGCCCAGGGATTACGTATTCAAGCATGTAGTACCTTAGCCAAATCTCTTCACAACATTAATGGATATAGATCAAGGGCTTAGGAGTTAGGTCTTCCAAATGACAATAAACCCACAAGAAATTAGTGAACAATTGAGACAATTGAATATTGAAGACAACAAAGCATACATATTCTAGCCAAGTCAACCCAACTATAGACTACCTTGATAGGATATCCGCATGACCATACAAGAACCTGAAAGAGAAAAAATATTTGGTTGTGATCCATTAGTTCCATAGTGTATAGCCCACACTTTACACACACAAATACAACAGTAAAATACGAGGATAATTTTTTTTTGACTTACATTGCTCACTGCACACAACACAACATGGGCTTCAAGTCCATAACTTGACTCACATACGATAATCACAAACATCATCGACTCACATAGACACACAAAAACAACGTAGGCATGCTGACGCTACACTTTTCCCAATGGAAGGTTACTAGTAAAGAACCAACCACAAGAACATGGCTTTAGGAACGACGAACCCACAACACATCATTTCCTTAAATGTATTTTTGGTTAAAGTTAACATTCCAAGGACATTACAAGCAAGGATAAATTTTCTTAAGTTTATTCCGCGGTTGAAAATACAATTCAACCTTCTCAAGTTGGCTTCTTATACTTTATATAAATTTCCACAACTGACATACATATTTGGCATAAATCAAATTGCATACAAAGTACTTAATTATCCTATTATTATGTAAAAATATTCTTCTCCAACGTTTATTTGATGTCTACAATTTTACCCTTACAACTCAAGTGAAAGTGACTTGATGTCCAAAATGCAATGAAAGGATTTGACGGAGATTTAGATACAAGGCAGCTTTTCACCAAAATATTTCTCGATTCACACTATATTTATTTCCCTACCATTGTTATTATAATTTGAAAACTTATTGAATTCCTATAAGATTTATATATATATGTATATATGTATATATCTTTTGTTTTCTCAAAGTTTGGTCGCACTAAGGAACTTATATTCTTTACAATGCATGATAAAGTTTAATTCAGTTATAAGGACTCCAAGATTGACCTTAATCCTAATCTCCAATATTGTGTGCAACATTTATATAATATTCTCTTACATCGCAATAAGATCTCGTTCTTAGTGTTGTTTAGAAATCAGGAGTTACATAAGCATTTGACTAACATATTGAAGGGGTACATGACCGGAAGAATTGTAACTATACAGGAACCACGTTCAAGAAAATACCAAGATGTTATTTTGATAGAAACCAAGGTATCACCGCTGAATCGTTCCTTCAAACAATGACTCGTAAGGTGACTTCTAAGGCGGACTTCAACACTCAGCCTGGTGTCGGACCTGAAGAGAGGACATTCTTCTCATGATTACCAAATCTAGAAGGAAACTGCATACTCTGGGTAGGTTGGACCATGTCATTCCTAAAATATGGGTTCACGACAAGGTCGCTAAACCTAATGATTATGACAGTAAAATCCGACTAGGGGTTTTATTTACCTAACCTAGGAGGTTTCATCGAGTGCAAAGTTTAAGGTTGTTCTATGGTTTTAAATTTATTATATGGTAAAGAGGGATCACACATGCAGGAAAGCTATGCACGAGTATTTTATTAGGGTTGAGTGTTCCCATTATAACTCTTTATTATGTTTGCAAGTTAAGAACCCAGTAAATTAATTTAATCATTTATTGAATACTGAGGAGATACTACTATATATTAACTTCAATTTCAATTTACTATATATAAATCAAACCCCTTTTTTTTTGTCCATACACAACTAAAAATCAAATTGAACTGGTTATTAGAGGCACATTTCCTAAGTTATCCCTAAAACTAGCATCTCATGCATATTAACAAATTTCAAATATAACTTTTATGTAACAAGAGACTACATTAGACAGTTATTCATTTTACAATGACCTATAAAAATTACAATAATAATAATTAAATTACACATCACCTTTTTTTTTGTCATCATTCTTCCATCCTACAAAACCCACGTGAGCATGATATCAGTGATAAATCACTGGCATGACATCCACCCTAATCAATCATAATTCTCATTTTTTAGTTTCCTATTTACATATGACAATAATTACAATTTGTAATCGAAATAAAAAGGTCTTGAAACATGTATTCATTGCATTTTATTTTTCTTCATTTTATAAACCTAGGAGAGAGAAAGAGAAAGGAAGAGAGAGAAAACATCATTTTGTCAAAAGTTCCAATACACACTACAAGTTTCATTATAGTGTTTTAAATAGTTATTTACGTGTGTTAGAAGTTTCCAGGGGGATTTGGCAACCCTACGAGGGTCCACAGTTTTCTACTTTTACATTTTCTCACTAGCTACAAAACGTACAAAACGAGCTTGGAGGCTAAGAAACTACTTCCAAAGGTTATCTTCTAATGAGCACACACACCACGATTAACTTTCTACGTGTCCCCAGATATACCAAGAATTCATAGCAATTGATGGAATTGAAAAAGAGTGAATGGTTTGCGTTTAGCGGCTAGTTTTCTGGGGCCATTGGTCATAGTTCACCAGCTGTAAAAAAGACAAAAGTTAGCTCGAGTGGCCTAGAAAACCATGTCCAAAACGACGTTTGATGGATGTGCACGCAACGAGACTCTTCCTACTAGTTCTCCTATATAAGGAGAATTTTTCAGAGTGGACGGGACTGAGAACTAGAAAACCACTTTCATACGGCGGAAAGTTTTCTGGAGCGACAAGAAGAAATTGGTCCAGTTTAACCTCGTCAAACTGCGATTGGAGGCCTACAAAATGGCTTCGCCAAACTATCCCAAAAAGTGATCTTTCCTATGTTGAATGTTCCATGCATTTGTCTAGTATAAACGCTAGAGGTTTGCAAAGACAGAATGTGATTTCTCTTTTCAGGTTTCAAATGGCGGTCCAAAATGAAAGCCAACTTTCTAGTTTTAACAACTCTCTATTGATGTAAACTGATGTAACATGGCTCCTATAAGAGCGTCAAAAGGATGTCATATGATCATTTCATGTCAAACCAAAAATCAAGGTGACTTCTCGTATACCAAGGTGCATGAATGAAACTTCACATCTCGTTTCCAGAGTTGCGAAGGGTACTTAGTGAGTCTTCGAAAAATGCAAAAAATTAACCATTTTAAGCAGGAAGAAGGTCAACTTAATCAATGGGGAGTCAAATTAGTCAGGTCAATAAAATGATATTGGAGCCATCAAGAAGGGTAAGATTTTTCTAGATCATTTCAAAGCGAGGGTGATAGATCATGGTTTAAAGTAGATGAGTTAAAAAGACTTCAAGAGTTACGACACGACGCTTTATTGTTTTGCAATGAGTTAAAGGGATATTTAATTGTATTAAAAATCTAATAATTTAAAATTCGATTTAGTTGCAAAAGAGAACTAAAACATGAGAATTATGAGAGGTAAGGGAAGAAGAACCATGCATGGGAACAATGAGCGAAACGGGAATAAGGTGCTCCAAGTGGTTTACACTCGCGATCCGTTGAGACCACCATTGATGTCACATGATGCCAGATAATCACATGCAAACCAAACCATTTTTTTTGCCCCCATGTCTCATCCCAATCCCTGAGACAACATTTTCTATGTCAAACAGATCAAACACCTTTTCAACAAGTCAATTTTGTGCATATCCCAATTTAAAACGCTTATTTTGGCGCAGTTGAGAGGGTGTTTAAAAAAATTGTTAAGTGTTGCTTTATCACTGCCAAATCCATTTCCTTCAAAGTTTCAAAGGCCTTTACAACAAGCTCATCTATGAATACCCTGAAATCATTGCATTCCATGAGACTGAAATATCTGAGGCATTTTGTCGAATAGTTCGCAGGATTCCACATATTGCAAATGTATTTGCTAGGGCGCTTGGAACTAAAACATTCAAAAATACCTTCTCCATAATGCTTTGACAGATGTGCATACTCTGTTTCAAAGCTTCCATTTTGATAGCAGCTGGGAGGTTGCTGGAAAAAATGCTGTGGAGTCTGGCTTAACACGTACCAAATGCATTTGCTTGAATGTTTCTAAAGCCTTTTTAACAAACTCATTTTTTTTTCACAAATCCCTGTTCCAAAGCTTCCACATTTACACACTAGTCTGACAGGGCACTTACAACTATTTTAATACTGGTAAAATCCCCCTCCCTTTTTGGCACAGCTTGGGAGGAGTTGGCATAAAGAACAAAACAAAACAAAACAAAAAAAGGCAGATTTCCAATATGTTTTGCTGGATATCCATACGCTGTTCTAAAGCTCCCACTTGACAGCGGCTGGAAGGTTTGGCTTACACGTAACAACACATTTGCTTGGAAGTTTAAAAATCCTTTCAACAAATGCATTTGTGCATATCCTGCCCTTGTGGCATTATATCCAATAGTTCACAGGCCTCCTATAAGTCTATTTTTGCGCAAACATGTCTACTAGGGTAGTAGCAACTACAACATCTGAAAAAAACACCTCTCTAGCTCATGTTTTGGCAGCCGTCCACGCGGAAAAGGGAGCTTGAGTTTTGACGCCGGGCTGAGAGGATGCTGGCACAGGCCGTAAAAGAAAACATGGCAAATCCATGGGATGACATTTGGCGAGGCATCTCCTTGAAAGAAAGCAAGAAAAACACCCAAAGAGCATTGATTTGAGAAAAAAGAACTGCAAACCACCTTTCTTTCAGGCATTTACACAGAACAGATTGGAGTTTCCCCCCATGGCGGCGGTAACTACACACTCTCTCTCTACATAGCCAAAACGATGGAAGAAAACCCAATTTTTCCCTAATTCACCCTAAGAAGAATATCACGGCTTTTTTTTTAATTTTATTTTTAATTTCTTTTAAATTTATTTATTTATTTATTTTGTTTGTTTGTTTTAACTAAATAGGAATACAAACCCTGAACGAGGTAAAATGTTGACGAGCATAAATAATGATGATCGCCCTATTCATAATAACAACACAATTTTATTAATAATAATAATAATAATAATCACACCTCGACATTATAAATTATAATATTATTATGACATTATTTTTATGATTTTACGGCTAAACAATGATAATAGTTATTAATCCTATTAATGTCGAAGACCCGACAAACTCGAAGAGCCGAGAACCAATCCTTTTCCTTAACCGGATAGTCATCCATGACGCTACGAGGTCCGCAGTTGGGATGTCGACAACGACCTGAAGGGCAAGAAGGAGAGGGAAGGTGAAAAAAATCTTCACTACGACTTGGACAAGATCAACAACAGTCAACGAGAGCACATGCACACCAGTCTCCCAGGATTAGAAACAAGGTCGTCATGCCAAGAATAGGGGGAACATCTGACAAGGCATTACACATTGCCAAACTTAGGAGACCTTCTCATTGACATAGACATAAGATTACATATACAAGTTTCCAGAACACCCGTAAGGTATTATGAGAAGATCGAACAACTCCTGATATTAAATATAGAAGCCAAAAAGGCTTATGACTATTAAATAGTCGAAAGAAGAGATTGATTCTTCACATGACCATAACAGGTCCACAATAACCACAAACTCATGGTTTTGATCCCCAAGTCCTACAACCCAACGGGCCTGTAAGTTAGTTAAATATTGACACCAGTTTACGTACGCTAGTATTTAGATCCTTGCCAATCCCGCCAGATATCATAACGTAATTTTCCACATTAAAAATAGAAGCCAATCAAGATAATATTTTCTAGGCTAGACCAGAAAACCACCCATAGTTTCTTATAATTCCACTACACCTCTCACTACCCTTTTCCATGACCTTATCTAGAAATATACACGAAACACCTACAGGTCATTTTCCATGTATCCAACAGCCAATAGATAGGATCTCGGCAGAGCTCGACATTGATTGGAGCCTCTGAGTAGCTATTATATCTGAATGATCCATTACACCAATTCAGGTTAGGAGAGATTTCTTTGCCTTAGATTCACGGATCCCTTTATTGCGTGTTAAGTATATAAGATTTCCCAACTAGTTTGTCTATATCCACATACATTTCATTTCCACCGGCTGTCTTGGCATGACCTCAGGAGTTCGGGTACGAAGAAGGGCTACTTGTAGATTCTCATGCTCGCATGTCACTTTTCTATCATATAGATACCTAGGATAAGTCCTTTGTAAGGTTGTACATGTATATATAACATGATTAGACTTAATAGGAATGGGTGTAGAAACTTTTTTTTCTTTAGCAACAATAATAGGTGGCATAGCTGGTAAAGAAGCCTCATAAGGGATACCTTGAACTATAACAACTTTATTGTAATTAATGCATTAAAAAATGAATGGATAATTCAAGGAATAAACCTAAGCCTATAAATCTAAGGGTATCATAGGAGCATGCCACATGTCCCAAGAATATCAATAAGAAATGTGTAGCTCTAGTAGTGTATCCCAAGTTAAGAGTGAGAACAATGTGTTTGATAGACTGATTAGAATATTGTGCATTGAATTTTAGATGTTTTTTAGTGTAAGCATTGTGAGATTGCACATTTTGTGCTTAAAACCACTACTAACCAATACATTGTGGATAGGTTGATTGAAAATACTTGAACGCAAAGTGTATGAGAAATTACATCATCATTGATTTTATCATTATCATTAAATTTAATGAGGGGCATGGAGGGGAAAGAGTAAGTAACCGTACCAATGATAAAATCAAGTGGATGATTGTATGTATCCGAAATAGGTTGTCTTATATGCATTATGAATCTATGTGTCACTTTTAGATTCAGAAGTGTGTTGAGTACAGAGTGATTCATTGAAGATACCAAGATTATGATTCTCATTGACTTGAGGCTAGATTTCTTTGGATTATAATAAAAATCAATAAATATTAGTATCAATAAAATGTTGAATAACATTATGAAGCTTGTAACATTTATTAGTGGAATTCCTAATACATCTATGGTAATCATGATAGGCATTACCATCAAAACATTTAGCTTGAGGCTTGATCATATCATGACCTGTAGGTAAAGGGAGTGATATAAGGTTACATTTTATTTTTGGTAATATTTAACATGGTGGAGGAGGAAACCATGTGAATTTAATTAAAAGAGGATCTTGTAGTTAAAGCTTTATAGGATGAGATATAACATTAGCGGTGGATTTAACTTCAATTTTGTTATCATAGGTTTTGTTTTCGTAATTAGATTTTCCTTGGAACTTAGATGTAGATGCATTAGGTGAGGTAGAACTATACTTAAGGTTGTTTAATGTTAGATTTTGGCCTATCTTTCTTTAAAATTATGACATATATTAAATTAAAAGATCATTTTTTTTGAAAAATGCTAGATTATTGCAAGGAAGATATGAGAATTTGAGTAAATAGATCCTAAAGTTTTTTATTCACAAGTATATTTCTCTTTGTTGTAAGTATCATCTTGTAACAAAAGACATAATCTCTAAATATTTTACTAAATCCTTATTGAATTTTAGCCATGTGAGCATAGGACACGTTATCACCAATTTTAATATAGAAGTGTGAAATACATTGATTACCCAATGGATTGAAATCCCTCATGGATTGAATAAGAAGGTAAAAGAACCATTGTAAAACATAATTACTTGATACTTCTAGGGAAAATATTAGTGATAAGTTTATAATTGTGAGAATAATATAAGAAAGAAACATGAAAAGAGTGAATGTGTTGCTTAGGATCACCTTAACCCTCATAAATAAGAAGATTAGGGGAGACAAATCATAAGAGTAAAGGGCACGATGAAACATCACGTGCAAGTGAATTATGAAGTAATTTATTATAATCCATGATATTATAAGCTATAGACACACCCCTCTCTAATTGCAACACCTTATTCTATAAAGCATGATTGATATTCTAAAGGGAATGTGTAGTAGAGGAATAATACATAAGACATGTAGGAAGTGTAGTAGAAGTTGGAATATGAATTTTAATTTACTAAATGGATGTAGGAATAATAAATGAGGAAATATTAGATGTAGAAATATGAGATGTAGTGTAACACTCAAAAATAAAAATAAAATCATGAGATTATTGAGATTTACCATTAGGAGAAACCTTAAAGGATAAATTACATCAAGGTCTTGATGGAAAAATATAATGTTTTAACCTAATCATAGGAAACATCATTAATATCATTATAATTGATTTCATTAGAGCCCTCAAGGAGAAAAAGGTCAACTTATTTTTCAGAAGGGTCTTGGTTAGAGCACAAATATTGTTCACCATCATGAATATTCTCAATAACAAGAGATACATCATGAATATGAAGAGAGGAGGAATAAATATGATTCCTATAATTTTTTGATGTGTATGAGACTTGGATATCCTAAATTGGTGTATGATTAATCTGATTACTATGTAATAAGGGCATATAATCAAGCCATGCATGTAAAAGGAAACCTTGTGGTTTTACAATAGAAGAAATGATTTGGAATAGGGTGACCTAAGCTAAATAGATTGATAATTCAATCAATAAACGTGTTCACCAAACAATTTACCATAAAATTAGATAAGTGTGTGGATGGGTGGTCTGTAGTTATTTAAATTTGGGCCAAGGTTAGAAATAAGATGCATATTTAGATTATTAATTAGGAATTAACAATTAGATTTGAAACACACATATAAAGTATTGAAATTTAGATCAATTAGAACATGTCATAAATATAGATAGATATATAACAAGTAGTGTATTTATCATTTTGATTGGTCCGAAAATCGATATGGGTGTGACAAGATGAAGAACTACCTATAAACCTTCTATAGATTGTTTCGCTCGGAATGTTTCGGCTTCTGGGAATAGAGTTGCTTCTATCCTTTCATTCCTTTTAGAAACAGATAAGGGTTAGGACTAAGAGGAATACCTGTGGAATGTCGAGATGGTGTGCACGTACCGTAGAGAAAGATCAGGTTGATTATGAAGAACTCCTTTTTGTCTTGGAAGGACTACCTGCAAATAAGAACACAAGACCACAAGATTTTGATTAAACAATAAATGAGGGAACTGCCTTGGGCCCAGGAAATATAAAACTTCCTTTCGAAGGTGGTCAGTTCCCCTGCTGATATGAATTAACACAAAAGACTGTAAAATATCAATTAAATTATTTTGTTGAAATGGGTAGGGAAAGGCTGGTTTCTGGTTGTAGTCAGGATAACCGATACCGGTTACTAGTAACCGATGTCGGTAGGGTTTAGGATCTGTAGGTTGGTTGTTTTGTGGGGTGGTTGTGCTGTAAGGTAGCTATGTTGTTTATAAGGCTGTTTTTATGGGTGATATTAGGAAATGAGGTGATGATAGGTAAAAGAATGATAGTTAGATGCAATGGCACGCTGGGTAGTGGATTCAGGAATGGATTTATGAGGACTGTGATTCAAAAAGCATAAGAAATGTTATAACAGAGGACATGCAAGATGTGACTTACTGGTTTTTGACAAGATGCAAGTTGATCTCCTTTGCTGCAAACTCTTCTGGTTTCTCCACTCGTCTCTGCTCGATCAAGTCAAGATCTGGACTCTGTTGATCGCTCCCAATGATCTTTGTTGATTCCAAAAATCCTTCCACCTTTGATTTTGGTTCGGGGAGCCCATTTACAGGGAACCGATTGCGGTTACGTAACTGACGGCGGTCGAGTAGGAACCGGCATCGGTGAGGAAAAAGTAGGCTATTTTTAGTAAAATAGCCCACCTTCCCTGCTTTTCTCCCGAGAGATCAGTTGCGGGCTTGGTCAAGTGACTAGAAGGTCGGTTTTAGGTGTGAGAAAGGGGTCCTTAGTCATGGGTGTAGATGTGGACCAAGTTATAGGTCTTAATTAGGTTAGTTTAGGGTTAGGGATAGGTCATGATGAGGTGGCAAAATGAGGTGGCAGGTATGGTGATGTGGATTTATCAATTACAAGGTAATTAATAAATAATTGTGTAAGGTTTAGGTGATGAGGTTAGGTTGTGAAATGAGATGCGGGTCACAAGGGGTCGTAAGACACAAATTTGGTGTCTACATTAGCCCCTTATTGTCGTGTAGCTTGTTTTATAAAGCTGCACGGACAATAATATGAAGTGGTTTCTCCTGTTAAGGATATAGGTAATCCCCCTCAAATCTATCACAGATTTAGAGAACGGGAAATCAGGGATAGGGTTGATAAAGGGTGAATGGTGTAGATAGGATGGTAAGATGGTGGGGTAGGTCCAAGGAAGCAGACGCATGTTGAAATGTGATAGTGCGATTAGGGTACATGATTTGACGAGCAAACCGGCAATGCATAGGCAAAGGTCGATAGTTTATCCAAACAAGGGTGATATAATCCTGGTATCCAAGGCATAGGAAGTAGCTCCAGGGTATATAACAGGTAAGGTACAGGAACGTTTAGGCATGTTCGGCAGTATTAAATGGTTGGTTTGGTTGAGATAAACGTCACGGTCTAGGTATGGGCAAAGTTGGTCGACAGATCAAGTCAAGGACCTTAATCATGCTAAAACACGAATAGGTGAGCTCGATTGAACAAAAAACTACAGGATGGGTGGATAAAAGTGTATGGTGTTGATTTGGGGTTAGATATTGAAGTGGTACGGCCGTGGGTCGGGCCAAGTTGTTGGGTTGCGGCCTTGGGTCAGGCCAGAAGGGTAGAGTGAGGCCTTGGGTCGGGCCAAATGGGTAGGGTGAGGCCTTGGGTCAGGCCAGATGGGTAGGGTGAGGCCTTGGGTCGGGCTAGATGGGTAGGGTGAGGCCTTGGGTCGGGCCAAATGGGTAGGGTGAGGCCTTGGGTCGGGCCAAATGGTTAGGGCGAGGCCTTGGGTCAGGCCAAATGGTTGGTTGCGGCCTTGGGTCGGGCCGGAGTAGTTGGTTGCGGCCTTGGGTCGGGCCAAATGGATAGGGCGAGGCCTTGGGTCAGGCCAAATGGTTGGTTGCGGCCTTGGGTCGGGCCGGAGTAGTTAGGGCGAGGCCTTGGGTCAGGTCAAATGGTTGGTTGCGGCCTTGGGTCGGGCCAAATGGTTAGGGCGAGGCCTTGGGTCAGGCCAAATGGTTGGTTGCGGCCTTGGGTCAGGCCGGAGTAGTTGGTTGAGGCCTTGGGTCGGGCCGGAGTAGTTGGTTGAGGCCTTGGGTCGAGCCAAATGGTTAGGGCGAGGCCTTGGGTCAGGCCAAATGGTTGGTTGTGGCCTTGGGTCGGGCCGAAGTAGTTGGTTGAGGCCTTGGGTCAGGCCAAATGGTTAGGGCGAGGCCTTGGGTCAGGCCAAATGGTTGGTTGCGGCCTTGGGTCGGGCCGGAGTAGTTGGTTGAGGCCTTGGGTCGGGCCAAATGGTTGGTCGCGGCCTTGGGTCGGGCCGGAGGAATCAAAAACGGCTAAAGAGCAATGGAGCGTATAGGTGATGTGGTAAATAGGCAATGTGGTGGGAAAGAGAAAGTAGTGAATAAGGGCAAAAAGTTGGGTGAAAAAGGAAGAAACCGATATCGGTTATCTATAACCGCTGCCGGTTAGATAACCGATGCCGGTTCCTTAGGGCACGCTTTGACCGGTATCAATTCGATGTAAAAACCTATAAAAAGAAAAATACGGCCAGTCATTGTCACTTGTCTAATTTGAAAATCGATTTGAGTTGTCTGACGTGGTGCGTGAGGTGGCGTTATTTGAGTGGAGGAGTGAGTTGTTAGCGGCCCCGAGTGAGGAGGAGGCAATAGGTGATTGGTTGAGGACCCAGAAGAGGACATTTGGAGCCATGGCACAGCCAGGAGGAGCAGGAGGAGCTGGACCAGCTAGACCACCACCACCCATCCCACCATGACGACCCCCTGTATTGTGTTTATTTGATGTTATTATGTTAAATGTGGGGTTTGGGTAGGAATTCACATTTTGTAGGAAATAATTAGAAAATGGAAATAATTTGAAAAAGGGAGAGGGTAGATAGGCTAAATAGGCTAAGGCGGCTAGGTGGGTAGGTTTTTAGGGTGTTTGGGTGGGTATGTTGGCAGAAAATTGGAAAAGGGTAGGTTGGGAGCCGCGCGGGGGTTCGGCTCCGGGAAAATACAACGACCGATGTCGGTTGCTAGGCGACCGACATCGTCGGTTCGTTTTGTTTTGTTTTGTTTTTGTTTTGTATTTTGTTTTTGGGTATTTTGTTTTTGTGTTGTTTGTTTTTGTATTTTTTTGTTTTGTTTTGTTTTTGTATTGTTTTGGGTTTTGTTTGGTTTGTGTATTGTTTTGTTTGTTTTTGTTTTGTTTTGTTTTGTTTTTGTTTTGTATTTTGTTTTTGTTTGGGTTTTGTTTGGTTTTGTATTTTGTTTGTGTGGTTAGGGTATTGGTTGCGGGGTTTCGGTGTGGGTGTGAAGAGGGAGGGGGATAGTGGAGAAGAGGGATGGGTAGAGGGGCGGGTTTAGAGAGTCGGGGTGTGGTCGGGGGGATAAAAGGGGGTATAGGTAGATATCATGATAAAGAGTAGGGCTAATGTAGTGGGTGGGTTTTACAGGCACGTCAGCAGCTGACGATGCGGGACAGGATGCCCCTTGCTGTTGGTGCGGATGTGACCACATGTGTCCGCAGCGCATTGGGCTATCATGCGCGAGGTGGGACTCGGTGGAGTCTAGAGATATAGATCGATCGATAGAGATCATAGCTTGATGGTTGCCCTCATCGAGAGATGGGATCCGGCAACCAATGTGTTCCATCTCCCGACTGGGGAGATGACTATCACATTAGAGGATGTGTATCGCATTCTTCGACTGCCGATCGAGGGAGAGGCAGTCTTCCAGGTAGATTCTGAGACAGCCATGGACAGCATCCTACAGGTTTTTAGAGATGCAGCCGTGTTACTTACCTATCACAGTGCGAGTATCGGGTATGGTGACATGTACCGTGCGCATCGACATGAGACACGACTTGCCATGCTGATGATGATCGGGATCACCTGCTTCACCCTCCCGGACTCAGAGGGAGGCCGCTTTCCACGTGCATTGATGGGGGTGCTGCTTGAGATGGTGGAGGAGCACACCTGTTACGCTTGGGCACCAGTATACCTGGTGCAGTTATACAGGGAGCTATGGGGCTATCGCCGGATGAGGCGATTTGGGATTTGCTCTACATTTTTACTTCACTGTTGGGCATATGAGCACATCATATGCATCAGACCAGTAGGGTTACCTCAGCAGCCAGGGCCATAGGTCATATACAGATATGACTTTCAGAGGTGGTTGGGGTCGTGGAGCAGCCACGAGCAGTGCTTGCAGGGCGGGATGTCGCCTATTATAGACATTTGTTAGAGGGCCTGACAGCGGTAGATATTATATGGAGACCTTACAGAGGTCATCATCCTCGCAGAGGAGCCCGCTTACAGTTGCGCCTGATCCAGTACACATTCTGGATAGCAGGACGGAGGCTGGGAGAGTACGAGAGGATACCTCTAAAGAGGGTACACAGGCAGACGGGGCTGCGACAGGACGAGCTACCTCCCTTCCCTCAGTATAGGAGGGATGATGTAGAGGCCCCACTGCTTGTACCATATCCCTTGGACCCAGAGTGGGTTGCTGAGAGGCCAGTAAGTGATGGTGGATGATGCTGGTTGTACGGGAGCATACATGGTTTGGTGGGCTGGTCAGAGAGCAGCTAGGATAGCACCGCCTGCACAGCCAGACTTGGCTGCAGTGATAGCAGAGTGAGATCAGCTCAGGGGCCAGGTGCAGCTATTACAGGGGCAGTTGGCTGCTGCACAGGCACAGATAGGTGTCCTACAGGGGTAGCTAGCCCAGGCGCAGGTACAGGCACAGGCACCACCACCAGCAGCGGCACAGCCCCAGGCACAGGCACAGGCACAGGCACAGGCACCACCACCAGCAGCGGTACAGCCATAGCCCCAGGCACAGGTACAGATACCACCACCGGTAGCGGCACAGCCACAGCCCCAGGCACAGGGGGTACTGGTAGTAGGAGTTCGGGGACCAGCCCCAGTACCTACGGTGGCACGGGATAGATATATGGAGGCGAGAGCGGAGGCCCGGTACTATCAGGATGTTCTTGATAGTACCGGAGCTGAGTATCAGCCATATGCAGCTTATAGAGCAGAGACCTCCCATAGTCAGAGATCGCAGGGAGGTGCAGCCACAGCCGGTGTGTCTGTTACAGGTAGGAGGCGGGAGGCAGGACAGGGACCAGCAGGCAGACAGGCAGAGGGAGGTGGAGAGAGCTGAGGGATCCCTGCATAGTTTTTGTATATGGACATGGGCACCGGTCTGCGAACCGGTTGTGTTGATAGAGGCCTGCGTGCCTACATTTATTCATTTATCCATTCATTTATTCATTATATACCGGCCTGCGAGCCGAGTACGGGTTGTACAGTTGATACCGGCCTGCGAGCCGAGTATATTTTTGATATGAGGGACCGGCCTGCGAGCCGAGTCGAGATTATTGTCATTGATTGCGGCCTGCGTGCCGGCTTTGTTGTATTATGAGATCACAGAGGTCCGATGCAGGGCATATTGTATATTTGAAACTTGTATATATATATAGAGATGATGTTTTGA
This sequence comes from Taxus chinensis, assembly GCA_019776745.2. Classification (NCBI taxonomy): domain Eukaryota; kingdom Viridiplantae; phylum Streptophyta; class Pinopsida; order Cupressales; family Taxaceae; genus Taxus; species Taxus chinensis. Next base: position 178,671,280 of record CM034151.1, read on the forward strand.
TCCACATGTAGTGTTTAAAATGTTTTTAAGTATTTCGTCAATGGTTTGTGATATAGAATGTATGATGAGTTTAATTGACATGTTGATATATGGATGATGTTGATGTCTTTTGCACGTATATATGGATGACATGTTATATGATGAAATGTTGCATGTTTTTGTGCTGGTTTTGGGACATTGTTATATATGTATCTGATGAGTTGGATCCAAATGATGTATAGATAGATAGTTTTTTTTTTTTTTTGTTTTGTTTTGGTATCCTTAGTTGATGGCTTGTTTGTTTTTGTAAAATAGATGATGTTAATGAAATTGTAATGATATGTGTGGTGGATGGACAAATATGGATAATGGTGTTGTTATGCAGGAAAAGAGGCGGGCACGACAAAAATTAGGTAAAAAACGAAGAAAAGAACCATGTTTCAAAAAGGCAGGTGTGTAACCGATATCGGTTAGGGAACCGATGTCGGTAGCTGATAGACCGGTATCGGTCATATAACCGATACCGGTTATTTAGGGATGAGCTTTTCTAAAAATAGAAAAGCTAGGGTGGCAACTTAAGTTCTAATTTTGAGAGCCATGCAAGAAGTTAAATACGCGAACGCGATGCTTTTTGACGACTGGGACAGGTATTTGCATGAGAGATTTGAGTGATAAGGAGAAAAGAGACAGGGTATTGCATGAGAGATTTAGGTGATAAGAAAAGAGACAGGGGAAGTGAATGCGATCTGAGATTCAGACGGTAGAAAGGTGAATTTGAAAAAGAGTGGTGATCATGACAGAACGAGGAGAAGCATCCAGCAGGCAGGGACGAGAGGGAAGACAAGTGCCACCGCAAGCTGCTGCAACCCAAGAGGTAAACGTTTTGGTTGTGATTTGATTTTTGCATGTTTTGTGAATAGGAGGAGGGAGATTAAGTGGGTAGATATGAGAAAGAAAACATGATAGCAAGGGTTATAGATGAGGTGAGTGTTACGGGGTAGGTAATCAGGGGTTTCAGGTATGTTTGTATGTACAGAAAGGAATAAACGCTCAAATTATTGTCGTAGGTGGTGTATTTAGGCAGGCTGTATTAAGGTAACAGTGACCGATATCGGTTAGGGATAACCGGTATCGGTTACTCAACCGGTACCGGTTAGCTGTAAACGATACCGGTTACTGTAGGAATTTCCAGAATTTGAGAAAAAACCCGGGGGGATTTGAGGAATTGAATGGTTGTTTGTTATTTGGATGTATGCAGGCAGAGGCAGGGTTGAGGATGAATGATAGTGTTCCAGCGCTGTTGTCACGAATCCGAGCGGATGTAACGCCAGCTGAATGGACATTGATAAATCGTTTGGGGTTAAGTGGAATCCGCTATTATTCACGAATCGCACGTAACCATGCTATGTTACAGGCGTTGATTGAGAGATGGAATCCTGAGAAAAATACCTTCTATCTGCCAACAGGGGAGATGACAGTAACATTGGAAGATGTGTTCCGTATTTTGAGGCTCCCTATTACAGGAAAACTAGTATATCAGGCATTACCTAGCGTGGCGCGGGGAGCGATAACAACAGTATTTGGTCCATACGCGCGAGATTTGACACAACGAGGTTTGTCATTCACATATGGGATAATGTATGCAGCACACCCTGAGGAGACAAGGTTAGCAGTGATATTAATGATAGCGGTAGGGTATTATTCATTACCGAGGGCAGAAGGGGGAAGATTTCCAAAGGCATTGATGTGTGTTATTTGGGAGATGATAGAAAGGAACGTGACTTTTGTATGGGCACCTGCATATTTGGCGGAGCTATACAGGGGTTTATGGGCTTGTAGGTGAAATCACAGGACTACATTGGATGGTTCATACTTATTACACTGTTGGGCCTATGAGCACATTGTTTGTGCGTGACCAATAGGCCGACCCATCCAGTCAGGAGAGACCAGAGTACAGAGGTTGGGGTTCAGACGATGGGTCCAGACAGAACAAGAGGCAAGATCCCAGGCCGTGACGGGTGACATTGAGTATTATAGGCAGGTATGGGAGAGGGTGACGATTGTGGATATCTGTTGGAGGCCTTACGGGAACTATATGGTAACAGAGAACATAGCTGAGGAGTTGAGGGGTGTAGAGCGATTGAGGTGGATCGCGGGGCACAGGCCAGGTGAGTATGAGAGGATTCCTATAGATCGCATGTGGCGATAATTTGGATTGGTGCAAGACATACCGCAGGCTTATAGACCATATATGAGGATCGACGCAGAGGCAGCATTCTCACCTCCCCGACCAACACCTCCAGAAGGGCCAGAGGAGATAGCAGCCGATCGCAGTGTAATGGATGCAGGAACGACAGAGGCCTATAGGTTATGGTGGGTAGCAGAGCTGCGAGGTGTACGTGATCGCCCTGACATAGCTGTGATTACAGTGGAGAGAGATCGTCTGCAGAGTTTAGTTCAGCAGCTCCAAACGCAGGTGAATGAGACAAGAGGATTGTTAGGGGTTGCGGAGTCACGAGCACAGGGACTAGAGGTTGGATTCCTCCATGCGAGGGAGCGTATTCATATGTTACAGGAGAGATTAGCAGATCAGTGGGCGGTACCAATAGCCGTGGTACCGTTGAGGACAGAGAGGCCTGGTGAGCGGCGTCGTCGATCACGATCATCCCCTAGTTCGGGATGAGGCGTGAGGGTCTAAGTAAATGTTAGCAAGGTATAAGAATAAATAAGGATGTCGACCTGCGTGTCGATGATAGAGAAGATTTATGTGTTTAACATCTAAATAAAGCTGAATATGTATGTTGATTTTAGTTATGATAATAATAAGAATGTTTGTGTTTTGATTTTCGGTGTTTTGAAAAAGGATAAAGAGGAATGTGATGAAATAGAAATATACAAAAAATATTTATATTTACTACACATGATAGGTTATGGTAGGGGATGGTCGAGCTAACCTTGGGAGACCCCATGTCTCCGAAGTGCTGCCTACATAGCCCATTGCACAAAGCAAGGAGGGGCCTCAGACCGATGTAGTTCTCCCTTAGGACCAGGGAGAGGTGAATTCAGGCAATTTAGGTATGGTTAGGTGATTGGTTGGTTGGTAAAAGTATTGATAGTAATATTGGTAAGGTAAGGTTGATGGTGTTGGTAATGAATTGGTGATGTTGTAAAAGGTATAAGGGAAGCGAAAGTTAGCCTACCCAAGTGGTAGGGAATCATGTCCTGATTAAGATCAACACACAATCCTAGATGCAAGGCAAAGAGGAAAGAGTGCTCCACAGGTGAACAGAGCAAAACAAACCACACAACATAGAACGAACTTGAAGCCCTAGGTACCGGTGCATAGATGAGAAGTCAATAGGTGAAAAGAGTTGTATGATCACAACATATCAGGTGTACATCACGTCCCTTGAGTTGAAACAAATGGTGAGGTGAGGTGAATGGTATAGTTGAGGTACGGAGAACTTATTACAAAGTGAGTGTTCTGACGAAAGAGAACCTACCCTAAATAGACAAGTCCATGACGCAAAAGTTCTTTTGAATGAGGCTTTTATTTTATTGAATATAGACTGATCGATGCGGGAAGTCTACAAGGGATATTGATTGTATTATTCTTGAGGTCTTCACAAAGCTGATCAATGCGAGAAGCTTCTGATAAAGGCTGACTGTGTATAGCTGTCCTTCGAGGGAGCAGTCTATTTATAGTAGCAGATATGATTTTAGTGCATAGCTGTCCTTCGGGGGAGCAGTCTATATATAATAGCAGCAATAGTTCGGCATATAGTTGTCCTTCGAGGGAGCAGTCTATATATAATTTAGATGACTAGATGTTCTTTTGGCGTGAAGCATCTAGTTTTGTAGGAAGTTTGACTCAAGAAAATCCCATAAGAATACGGTGTTATTTTAATACTTTGAAGTCATGGACTAGACTAAAAAGGGGAAGGCATCGTTGAGGGGAGGTGAGAAGTGAGCTTGATTTTATTTTGAGATGTAGGAAAACAAAGTGTATGTAGCGGTAAATGAGCTCAAGGGACGAGCAGTAGGTAGATAAGAAGTGATATAACACTAAATTCAACAGTAGAATGGTCGAAGATGCAAGGCATTAAGGGGTTCAGGCTCAGGTTTACCATTAAGCGAAGCTAAACGATAAGTGCCTGATCCATAAGTGTGAGTGATTATATAAGGCCCGATCCAATTAGGAGCAAATTTTCCACGTTTGCTCTTTTCTAGTTTGGTTACATGTTGATTCTCTTTGAGGACAAGATCACCAACCTTAAAGGTACGCTCATGAAGTCGCTTATCATAAGCACGCTTGATACGTTTTTGATAGATTTGAAGGTGATCGAGAGCTGTAAGACGACGTTCGTCAAGAAGCTCCAATTGGGCTAACCGCTCTTGGCGGAAATCATCGTTGGTGAGAATATCCTGAAGAGATATCCTGAGGGAGGGTATTTGTATTTCGAGAGGCAAGACAGCCTCGGTACCATATACCAAAGAAAAAGGTGTAGCATTAGTAGAGGTACGAATGCTAGTACGATAAGCCCAAAGGGCAAAGGGGATGTGATCGTGCCAATTTCTTCCAGACTCATTGACAACTTTCATGAGGATTTTGGTTAGGGTTTTATTAGAGGATTCGGCTTGTCCATTTGCTTGTGGATAGTAGGGTGATGAGAAGCTAAGTTTAATACCAAAGTTGTCACAAAGGTCTTGCAATAACTTATTTTTGAAAGATTTTCCATTATCTGTTATCAGGCGATGAGGAACACCAAAACGACAGATAATGTGGTGGTTAATGAACTCTACAATTTTTTCTTTTTTGGTTGAAATGAGTGGAATAGCCTCCACCCATTTTGTGTAATATTCGGTTGCGGTGATAATCCATCGGTGACGTTGCGAAGAGGACGGGTGAATCTCACCAATAAGGTCTAAACCCCATTGTGAGAAAGGCCAAAGATCTCGGGCGACCTGTAGCGGGTGGCTAGGAGTATGTTGAAGGTTGGCGTGTTGTTGACACATAACACAACGCTTAACATATTCGTAGCAATCGTTATTGAGAGTAGGCCAATAATAACCAAGGCGAAGGATTCGTTTGGCCACGGCAAGGCCACTAAAATGTCCGCCACAGATACCGTCATGGACCTGTTGGATGGTATGGGTGACCTCCGCGCCGGTGAGACATCGAAGGAGGATGCCATCAAAGCCACGTTTATAAAGGAGTCCCCCCATAACTACATAACGAGAAACGTTTTTAAGAAAAGCGCGTTTGCCAGTACTAGTAAGGTCAGAAGGGAGAACAGAGGTTGTAAGGTAGTCGTGAAATTGGTGGTACCAGGTATCCTGCGAATTAGGAGACACAGTATTTATCATACAAACTACCGGGGTTGAGTAGGATGGGGCAAAAAGTTGTTGGACCAAGACGAATAATTCAGAGTCAGTTGATGAAGCTGGAATTTGCGAGGCTAAGCAAGCCATAGTATCCGCAAATTTGTTAGTGGAGCGGGGAATGGTTTGGATAGAATAGTGAGTAAATAAGGCTAGAAGTGAATCCACGTAGTGTTTGTACTTTTGAAGTTCCTCATTTTTACATTGGTAGATGCCCATAACTTGATTGACTACCAATTGAGAGTCGCCAAAAATATTGATAGATTTGATACCTAAGTGTAACGCAACTTGGAGACCCAGAACAAGGGCCTCGTATTCCGCTGTATTATTAGTGCAAGGGAAATCGAGTCGGAATGAAAGAGGCATGGGCTCAGCGTCGAGAGGAATGAGAACAACGCCGGCTCCTCCACCACGGTGGCATTTGGATCCATCGAAGAAGAGGGTCATTGGATACGACTCCTCCTTGAGGGAAAGAGTAGCGATGAGTTCGTCTGGGAATGTAAAATTGGTAAATTGTTCCCCAGGTAAAGGGGCCTCCGCAAGTTGGTCTGCAAGAGTTTGTCCTTTGATTGATTTCTGGTGGACAAACTCAAGGTCGAGGTCGGCGAGGAGCATGAGCCATCTGGCGATGCGTTGGTTTAGATGAGGTTTGGCATACATGTAATGGATGGGGTCCGTGTTGGTGATGACGAAAGTTTTGTGATTCAGAAGGTAGTGTCGGAGTTTGGTAGCCACGAATGATAGGGCTAGGCACAACTTTTCTACATGTGTATACCTAGTCTCATAGTCCACCAAAGTACGACTTATATAATAAACGGCTTGTTCTCGATTCTCAGAGTCGCGATGTGCAAGCATGGCCCCTACAGCGTGGTCAGTGGCGGAAAGGTAAAGGTAGAAAGGGCGGTCGTCTTGAGGTGGGATAAGCACGGGTGGCTGCAAGAGATAAGTTTTGAGAGCTTCAAAGGCTTGGTGGCACTCTTCGCTCCATTGAAAATCAATGTCCTTTTTAAGAAGGTGATGAAAAGGTTGACATCGATCCGAGAGTTGGGAGATGAAACGTCGGATAGATTGGAGCTTACCTTGTAAACTACGCAATTGTTTGAGATTGGTAGGTGGGGGCATTTCTAGGATAGCCTTGACTTTAGACGGGTCAACCTCAATGCCACGCAAAGAGACGATGAAGCCAAGAAGTTTTCCCGAAAGGACACCAAAGACACATTTCTTTGGTTGAAGGCGGACAGAATATTGTAACAGGTGATCAAAAATAATGGTTAAAACATCGAGATGTTCACTACGATGTTTAGATTTGCCAAGAAGATCGTCAACGTAATCTTCAAGGATAGTGTGCATAATGTCATGAAAAATGTAGGTCATAGCCCGCTGATAGGTTGCACCAGCATTCTTAAGGCCAAATGGCATTACACGGTAACAGAAGGTTCCCCAAGGAGTTATGAAGGTAGTTTTATGTTGATCGGCGGGGGCAACCAAAATTTGGTTATATCCCGAGAAACCATCCATGAGAGAGAGCATCTCATGGCCTGCAGTGAGATCTACAAGTTGGTCAATGCTAGGCAGGGGGAAGTCATCCTTAGGGCAAGCGAGGTTAAGATCCCAGAAATCCGTGCATATCCGAAGTCCCCCCGTCGCTTTAGTGACAGGTACGATGTTAGAAATCCATTGAGGATAGTCAATAGGCAGAATGAAGGAAACAGAAAGGAGTCGTTGAAGCTCCTCTTTGACCAAGAGGGCAATGCGTGGATGCATTTTTCTCAATTTCTGTTTAATTGGCTTGGAATCAGGGTTTAGAGTGATGTTATGGACGGCAATGGTAGGATCAATTCCTGGCATGTCAGCGTAGGACCAAGCGAAAGCTTGGTTGCGAGCACGGAGAAAGGTAGTAAAGGAGACTTGTTCTGATGCGTTAAGGGATTGTCCGATCTTCACAATGTGAGGATCCTCCTCCGTGTGGATGTTGATTTCTATAGTAGATTCATTCAGCATGGTTTGGGTTTCAGATGGTAAGGCGTGTTGAATATAGGAGTCGTCCGCGCCAAGGTAAGTGAGGATGGAGTCATCATCCTGGCACTCAACAACATTAATCGAAGGTGAATCCTCTTCGATCATGTCTGGATACAGAAGGGGGATAGAAGAGGGGTCCTCATTATCGCGTTGATAATTGAGAGGACCTAGGAAGATAGCATTTATGAAAAAAAAAAGTTAGGAGGGATAGATTCGGAATCTATTGACTCTGTGGGTGACGAAGGCAAAATGGGTGATGATGGTTCGGTAGGGGTGACGTCGTTGTCTTCTAGAAGACAACTGACACGAGGTTCCTCCTGATGTCAGTGTTTTAGGAAAACCGAGACCACTGCGATCATTGTGTTTGCGTGTAGTCACGGGAATGAGTGTATGTCGGCCTTGTTCATAAAGACCAAAACCAAAGCCTTTCCAAGCACAGCGAGTCAAGAAGGTGAGGGCGAAACGACGATTTGTCAAGTATTGAAAATCGGATTGGAAGGGAACCACACCAAGAGGGGGTTCAGGGGTAATGGAGGATGCGTCAACACCCCCATACGTTAGGTTGGTGCGGCAATGGGGTGGTCCGTAAGAGATTACTTCCCCCACACGACGGTCATAGGTAGGATGTGCATGTACCTGTCCGTATTCCTGTGGGGTATGGAAAGAACTAACGTTATATAGGCGATACTCCCCCAGCGTAAGGCGTTGAAAAACATCTACTAAGGGGTCAGCGATTGGGATGTTAGCTGCGGGAAGGGAAGTGGTTTTTGCAACGGTGGTTTCATCAGTTGAAGGCGTAGGTGCGGTTGAGGTGGATGGTTGAGGCACAGTTGAAGAGGATGGTTGGGTTGAATGAACGGGTGTCTTGATTGGTACAAGCACATCGTTTGGACGGTATAACATATTGCAGGTTTTAAAGGGGGGAGGATCAGCTTTTACGGTGTAAGACTTCCCCTCGTACTCAAATTTTATGCATCTATGTAATGTTGAGGGAACGCATCCCATAGCCCTGATCCAAGGACGACCCAGCAATATATTATATTGGAACTCTCCCTCAAGGACATAGAAGAGTTCGGGTAAAGTACGTGGTCCTACCCGAATGTTGAGGATCACGGTGCCTAAGGTAGAGGTAACAGCGTCATTGAATGACCGCAACATGATGGGATTGGCACACATGTAGCTAGAAGGGATATTCATTTGTTGGAAGGCTTTTGAAGAGATGATGTTTAGGCTAGCGCCCCCGTCAATCATAACACGACGTACCCGAATGTCCCGGACGTAAGCGGAGATGAAAAGGGCAGGGTCAGGGTCTTCTGTACCAAAGTCAACAATTTCATCTTCAGAGAAACTGACTGCAGCAGCTTGTGGTACAGAGGCAGAAGTGGTTGGGGCAGTGGGTTGTTTGGTGAGAGAGGCAACGTGATTGGGTGTTAGAATGGAGGCAACGGGCAGGGTTTCATTAGGTAAGACCTCGATCCCTTGAAGAATTTCAACGAGAGCTTGTCGATGAGATTCAGAAGTCTGAATGAGATCATATAGCGTCATTTTTACGGGTGATTGGTGAAGCTGTTTGATCATGGCTCGATGGGCAACTCCATTAGAGACGGGGTAAGCGGGTCCACGAATAACCACTTTGGGTGGTGGTGCAATCGGGATGCTGGATGGAGAAAGAGAGGACGCATGTGTGCTATCTTTCGCTTTCTCATTGTTTTTCTGCGCTCGAGTAGCAACACTAATCATATTAATCTCATAAACCTGAGATGAGGAAGAGGTTTGGGATAAATCATGGTCTTCAAGAGGTGGGGTTGTAATAATGATGGATCTTGGTGAGGCGGGGACAGATGGTATAGGAGAGGGAATTGAAGCTAAAGGTCTCTCCTTTCGTAAGTTGTCTTTCTTAACCTTTTTATCGGGGAGAGGTGACTGACGAAGGATGGTTTTTAAAGCTTTGCATCCCTCCACATCGTGTCCTGGTGTGCGGTGATAAGTGCGGATTTTAGACTCATCGTAACCTATAGGCCGAGGTTTAGACGGGTCATAAGGTCTAAGTGAGGGTAGAGAAATGGTCGCATTCTCCACCAACATAGCAAGGATTTTGGCGTAAGATCCTTTGAGTGGGTCAAAATCGGAGGAGGATGAGGGTATTGGTTGTGCGGGTTTCGGTAATGTTTGGGCGTGGTTGGTTCGTACGGGTGGTGGTTTAGCCAAGGGGTGTTGACACGTGGTTTTCACTAAACGTGGTTTCTTTGGCGCATGAGCTACGTTCGGCTGGTTAGATGATGAGGCTACAGATGACGTGGTAGCGGGAAACAACCACGGAGAAAGGGGAGTGACAGAAAATAAATCCTTTGATGATGGAGTTTGTTTAGGTTTAATGGGTGGACAGGATACGTGGGGTGATAATGTTGATATACCCTTAGATCTCTGTATAGGTGCAGAAGGCGTAGGTCGTTTTGAAGAAAATACAGGAGGTATGATATATTGATGCAAGGTGGAAGGATGAGGTCCTAATATGGAAGGCAGGTGTGACGATGATGGTTTTGATTGTGATAAAGGCACGGATTGAGTTTGTCTCCTAGGTGGCAGGGCGGCTTTATTTTTGGATAAATCAAGTCGCTTAGGCGGGTGCGTTAGACTGGGCATTGGTGAGGTCCCAAGTGTAGGGGAAAATTTGGTTAGGTTAATAGAGGTGGATGGGCTACTTGGTATAAATACGGGGGGTGAGACTGAGGACATAGGCATTTTGAGTTTCTGTAAACACTTAGGATATATGGTAGAGGTGTCTGGATCGGTCATCTGCATTTGAGTAGAATAGGGGGTACTCAAACGTTCCCACAGGATTCGTCTATCCTCTGGAGAATGACAGTCTTCAGGTGTGAATTGCAAATTTTGTACGGAAGAAAGGTGGGTTGTGATTCCAATCCACTGTGGGTGGGATACAGGGGGTAAATGAGGCACTGTATCAATAGAGGTTAAGAGGTCGACCGGTCTTTGAAAAGATTTAGGCGATGAAGACTAATAGGTAAGAGGGCATGTTCGAGAGGATCTGTCATGGTTAAAGAATTTGGTGATGTCGGTGCAAGAGATTTCTTGTCTAAGGATGTCAAAAGGAGTGGCGTACCTTCCTCTTGTGCAACAAGAGTGGTAGAAGGAGAAGTTTGGGAAATAGATAGATTAGATAACATCTGTTCGCAGTCTTGTAGGGATGTGGTATAAGAAGACTCATTGATGGGAAGAGAAGTCTGGGCAGTTAACTCCTTTATGGGTAAAGGAATGATTTCTGCTTTGGCTTGATGGTGGTAAAGGAGGTTCGGGCTCTTGTGTTAGTGAAGAGGCTTGATTCAAAATTTTCTCGATAGAGGCTTTTGGCTGGGTATCGAAGACTGCATGGATCTCATGAACACTTTCCTCGGCTAAGATGTCCTGGTTTGTGTTACTGTTGGAAGAGTGGTTTGGGAATGGTTTGTTGAAGATTTTCAAATTCCGGTTGGCAGGGGCATTAGGATTATCGAGGGTTATATCGCCTGCGTCAACCATTTCCTGCACTATGTTTTTCAACATCTTGCAGTTTTCATGACTATGTCCTTTTACACGGTGAAAGTTACAGAAGTCATTTTCTTTGTACCAGGAAGGTATAGCGCGGGTGGAGTCAAACCCGGAGTGAGGTTTAACAGGAGGCAAGGTGATAGCTCCGGCTTTGAGCAATTTTTCCAAGATAACACCATAGGTTTCTCCCAAGGGAGTGTAATTGATGGGCTCTGCTTTATACTTATAGGTGGTTTTTGGTGGGGTATTAGACGGTGTTTGAGATTTAACCATCACCGCGTGGACAGCTCCTTTTGATTTAGAAGAAGTGGACGCGTGAGGAGTGGTGGTGTTTGGTTTATTGGTAGAGTCCGGAGTTCGGAAATTGGGGTTTTTGTTGCGCAACCGCAATTTCTCTTCTTCTAAGGCTCGAATTTCTAATTTCCGAGCCATGGTAAAGGCTTCATCAAATGTGCGGAAAGTTTGAATTTGAAGAGTAGGAGAAATGTGCTTAGCACATGCCCGCGTAAAAAGTTCGATAAGTTCAGCCTGAGGCAAGGCATATGTAAGTTGGTTGATAAGGCCACGCCATCGTCCAACGAAATCTGCGATAGATTCGTCTTCGAATTGTCGGATGGCATAGAGGTCGGTGATAGATACTTTCTTAGCTATGTTAATGGAGAAGTGATCCAAGAAAGATTGGGCTAATTGGTTAAAAGAGAAGACTGAGTGCTGGGCTAAAGCACTGTACCACTCCAAGGCGGGTCCTGATAAGGACATGGGAAATGTGCGGAGTAACAAGGCATCATCATGGGCAATCAAATAACAAGCATGTCTAAATGATCGCAAGTGTTGTTGAGGATCTTCTTTACTGTTAAAACGGGTAAATTTTGGTAATTCCCATTGAGGAGGATACGAATGAAGGGGGACAGACGGGTGAATAGGCTCCCGACAAACTTGCTCGTATGTCAAGGCGCTACGACTTCCTGAAACAGAAGCCTCCAGGTTTTGCATTTTGTCCATCATTTGTTTAATGAAATCCGTGGTTGGATGAGATGATGGTGCGATTGTGGTAAACGGAGGCAAATTGGGCCAAGGGCCTCCGCTGGACAATGATGGGGTTAAGTGTTGATAAGGTATGGAGGATGAATATGTTGAGGCGACCGAATAGGGATGTCCCATATAGGATGTTGAGGTCACTGGATACGTGTATGGGAATGAAAAGGTAGGCGGAGCTTGAGAAGGAAAGCTCGTGTGGATAGGTGGCAGAGAGCAAGTCAGGAACGGAGCAGTCTGCAAGAGAGATGAGGTAGGGGCAGTCGGTGGTAATGATATGTGGGGTCCAAGATTAGCCAAAGGAAAGCCAATCTGAGTCGCATGAACCTCTGAAGCTGTCGGATTGGGAGACGGGGCTAAAGGTGCAGGAAGCAAGGCAGTGTTATCAGGCGGAGTGGGAGCTAAATGAGCAGCTATACTAATAGGCATGCCAACAAGGAGCTGACCATCAGGCGTACGGTCAGGGGCATGAGACAAATAGTATTGTACAGCACTAGGATTAGCATCTAGAAACTTGGCAAAGTCCTTATCTCCCACAGGAATTTTAGGAACCTCGCTGGTATCCGTAGGATTCCCCACAGAATGTGAAGGGGGTGATTCAGGAAAAGAAACAGAGCAAGCATGTGAAACCATGGCGGCGGCTTGCTTTCGAGTGATAACAACCATGGACAGGTGTTCACAGTAGGGTTTCAATCTGTCAGGAACAGAAACAAACTCAGACTGGTGAAATTGGTAGGTTGCTGGTTTGTCAGGAATCGGGAAAGACAGTAACCGATATCGGTCTAGTAACCGATGTCGGTTATACTATAGCCGATGTCGGTCAGGTAACCGATGTCGGTGTAAGAAGTCTGGGCTAACAAGATATAAAAGGCTGCTAATTTGATTTTTAACAACGTTTAGTATACTTGTCCAATTATTGATCACAGAAGACAGAGTATGAGAAAGAAAACAGAACTAAAAACAAGCAAGATGCACACGCAAATCCAGAGATTAACCCTAGGGTTAATTTTAATTATTGTGGGCTTATGCCTTTAGACGTAGAATGATGTCAGAATCCTAAACAAAAGACTTAGGGGAAATGTCAAATTTGTTTTGGCTTATAAGGTTACCTCAATCGGGCGGAGGAATACCGCGGAAAAAGGGGGGATGTTTGAGCTGTTGTGTTAATTGTGAAGTGATTCGGTATGTGTTGTGCAGTGAAAGTAAGATTAATTTCTTGTCAATACCGTGGATATCACCCCCACGTGTACGACCTGTTACTTAATCTATGTTCACTAAAATTGAAAACAGCAAGCAATAATGCAATGCACGTGTTTTAAACCCAAATCGAAAATGATATTCGATGAAGCAAAAGAGATGACTTTCACTAATGCGAGATGTAAAAGCAAAGCAAGTTCTTTTACCAAAATAATAAAATACCTTGTGAATATCTTAAGAAGAAGAAAACAGCAAGTATGTTTCCTATATGAAAGCAAGCAAGAAAGAAAGAAACCCAAAATGGGTCCCACCGGGCGTGCCAAAATGTTTCGCTCGGAATGTTTCGGCTTCTGGGAATAGAGTTGCTTCTATCCTTTCATTCCTTTTAGAAACAGATAAGGGTTAGGACTAGGAGGAATACCTGTGGAATGTCGAGATGGTGTGCGCGTACCGTAGAGAAAGATCAGGTTGACTATGAAGAACTCCTTTTTGTCTTGGAAGGACTACCTGCAAATAAGAACACAAGACCACAAGATTTTGATTAAACAATAAATGAGGGAACTGCCTTGGGCCCAGGAAATATAAAACTTCCTTTCGAAGGTGGTCAGTTCCCCTGCCGATATGAATTAACACAAAAGACTGTAAAATATCAATTAAATTATTTTGTTGAAACGGGTAGGGAAAGGCTGGTTTCTGGTTGTAGTCAGGATAACCGATACCGGTTACTAGTAACCGATGTCGGTAGGGTTTAGGATCTGTAGGTTGGTTGTTTTGTGGGGTGGTTGTGCTGTAGGGTAGCTATGTTGTTTATAAGGCTGTTTTTATGGGTGATATTAGGAAATGAGGTGATGAGAGGTAAAAGAATGATAGTTAGATGCAATGGCACGCTGGGTAGTGGATTCAGGAATGGATTTATGAGGACTGTGATTCAAAAAGCATAAGAAATGTTATAACAGAGGACATGCAAGATGTGACTTACTGGTTTTTGACAAAGATGCAAGTTGATCTCCTTTGCTGCAAACTCTTCTGGTTTCTCCACTCGTCTCTGCTCGATCAAGTCAAGATCTGGACTCTGTTGATCGCTCCCAATGATCTCTGTTGATTCCAAAAATCCTTCCACCTTTGATTTTGGTTCGGGGAGCCCATTTACAGGGAACCGATGGCGGTTACGTAACCGACGGCGGTCGAGTAGGAACCGGCATCGGTGAGGAAAAAGTAGGCTATTTTTAGTAAAATAGCCCACCTTCCCTGCTTTTCTCCCGAGAGATCAGTTGCGGGCTTGGTCAAGTGACTAGAAGGTCGGTTTTGGGTGCGAGAAAGGGGTCCTTAGTCATGGGTGTAGATGTGGACCAAGTTATAGGTCTTAATTAGGTTAGTTTAGGGTTAGGGCTAGGTCATGATGAGGTGGCAAAATGAGGTGGCAGGTATGGTGATGTGGATTTATCAATTACAAGGTAATTAATAAATAATTGTGTAAGGTTTAGGTGATGAGGTTAGGTTGCGAAATGAGATGCGGGTCGACATAATACTACTTGGATGAAACTATATTTGATAACTTGAACACTTGATATTTTTTTGTATTGAATTGGATTTTTGGGCTCTTGATTTGGTAATATTTACTCTTAGACTTAGATTAGAGGGTTTCTCATATGTGTCAGTTATTATCATAATCTATATTGTCGCTTTAGAGAACATTAAGAGAGATTTGCTTTTGTTTTGAGTGATGTGTTCTTGAAAAGCTATTGGGAATGTAAGATGAGTAAATGAGTGTCTTATACTTTCTTATATAAGGTTTCGTGCATACAATTCACATTAAGGCCAACCTATAGTGGATATGTCAAACCGTTTTAATATACAAATTAGAAAACTTATCAGTAGGTATTCTAGGATGGGACCTTTTTTCCTAGGACTAGACCATTTTATAGTATTTCTTGTTGTATTGTTTGGTCCAATAGTGAGGGACCATGTTGTGGATATATGTGCATGAAAATCATGAACAATGGACTATTTGTAACTAATATGAACATTTATGTAAGTGGATAAGAAGTGTAATTAAGAGAGCAACTCTTGTAATAAGACTAAGGATGGACTAGGATATAGAAATTAAGCTCATAATAGGTGAAAAATTCAAGATTAAAGGGATTAAATAAATACTAACATTACCAAGTGCTAAATTTCCATATATAGGTGTCTACAAAATGGTTGTCTACGGTATTTCTACACATTTCAAATGGATTAAGAGTTTAGGAAAAAACACTATATGAAAATTAGCACTCCTAAAATTGTATATCATTTAGATCAAAGGAGATCAATGCAGAAATTCATTTATGTTTATTCTGATCTCTTCCAGCTTGAGAAATATCTACAGTTATTGTCACTTTTTGGATAACTATCATATGTATTAACTTCTATAAGAATCATTTAGTTATTGAGTATAATACCAATATGAAGATTGATTAATTAATGAATAGTATTTTTTTTTTGTGTTTTTGGTATTACTAGTTTTTTAGTTAAATTTTTTTTTTTTAGAATTCTATTTTTAGACTAGAAGTGCCAATTACAGTGCAGTTCACTGGATGTGCACTTAATTGAGTTTAAATCATTATACATTCATCACCAAGAGGTGGGGCAAAATTTATATGTTTATATGAATACATTTAGTCTTATATTTTTCCATTTATATTATTAAAAGAGACTGAGGCACCTAGGTTGACTAGGATGCATGATAAGTGTGCATGTGTAACTTAAACAAAATTTTGTTTCTTGCATGTTGAACACATATTAGTAGTGGATGATATTCGTTTTTATATTGGGTCTATTTTTTGTCTTATTTATTTGAATTCAATTCACTTAAAAGGTTTAAGATTCATTATTGGTCTTTTAATTTTCATACAAGTTGATATTAATCTTGTTGTAATGGAAACAATAGCCTTGTTTATTGTTTAATTGTTTTGATCCAAAGTGGGGCGAGTTTTTCCAAGTGGTTTTTATTTTTGACATGTTTTTCACTATGATTTTATTTTCAGGTATTTAATTATATGGACTAGAAATATTTTCATTTAGTATGTGAAGTTTCTATCAATCTCACTTACAAGCAAACTAGTTCAATCGTTAGTTACTACGAACAAGATTGGATGATCAATAGCTTTGTTTAGAGATTATTTCAGGTCTGATTTGCATTATTTCCACATCAAAAAACTTCAACATTGAAATTATCCTTATATTCAATAAACTAAGTATGAGTCTATTTTACATCAAATTTCCTTGGACACACCGAGATATATCTTTGTCAACCTGGTGCATGAAAAATAGTTATATATCATCACATGATCTTCTATCTATAGGATGAAACATATATAAAAAATTTACTTAATTATATCATTTTTCATGTTTTACTATCAAAGTTAGTGATTCAAATAAACCATTTTATTTCTTATCATCAATGTGTATTGTCATTGCAATTTTGACCTATTTTCTAATAATGTCATGATTCTTTTATCCATGCTTACATGAAACCTTGTTTCCTTCTATTGTAAATACAATTTCAATTGAAGGGATTTGTGGTGGAAAACTTGTGATTTTTCTTCTTAAAAATACCAATGTGTAGATGATAAAAAAATGACCAATGTGCAACGCTATCCATTTTTTATTAGCTTGCGTGAATGCAAAGAATACAAATCAAGAATGAAACATGGAAATATGAAATTTATGTGAGAATTCACAGTGCACCTTGGTTTTACCAATAATTCGATTATGTATTTGTTATGGCATGATTATTCAAACCGAATCATGGACCAGGATACCTATATACCTATTAAATCTATATATTGGTATTCATAAAATTATAGACACCAAAATTGGGTCACACTTCCCTAGGTCCCTCGACAAATAACCAACTCGAACACACTCACCTAACCATGGCCCCTTTCACCCCACTCTAATATTAATTTAATTAATTTGATTAAATTAATTTATGATCTCACAAATATTTATTATTTAAATATCCTAATTGGATAATACCCACACCACCACCTCACCTATACACCTCATCTAGCCACCTCACCCTAAGACCTATTCTTAGTATGTTTCCATAACTAACTAAGACCTACCTAAACCCTAAAAATCAAAGCCTACATTCCCTCTAACCACATTCCCACCCGTTAGAAAGGAAGCTTCCATTCTAATCCGTGGAAGAAAATGAATGAGATCTAAGAAAATCAAAGGGATCTACCCATTTTAGAAAACCTAGGAAATCCCACCCTAACCGATGCCGGTTACCCTAAACCACCACTGGTCAACTCAAAACCATTGTCAGTTACCATTTAATCCCCAAAACAACCTTATTTTGAGGTTGGCACATCTTCTGAGGGCAAGAGATGAAACTAGAGCTGCATGCAAGCAGAACCAACATTTGTACACACATCAGAGCATCCACAACCAACACCAAAAGCAATCACAAAGCCATTTTCCTTCACAGGAGCATCCAAGGAAGTGTCAACACCACACCAAGTTCCTTCCATTTGATCACCTACTATTGCCAACCAGACATCAAGCTTGTATAACAGTAAGTGTTTTGTTAACCAACACTTGTCCATTGTCATTTTAGTAGACTCTTTTACTTTTGTTATTAGTTTCTACTCCCATTCCCATTCCCCCACCATTTACCTCCATGCAAACTTGACCATTCCTTCACCCACTCCATTAAACTACTCATACCTAGATTTTAATTACCCCTGAGTATACCTAAGACCCACACAGACCTTGCCATTACCATTTACATTCCCAGTTAGCCTTATATCTGCACTCACCTCAAATTTTTATTGAGTTTCCTATACCACAACCATAGCATCGCCGGTTACCCACAACCATCGCCGGTTCACCTAAACTGACATCGGTCATACCAGACCGATGTCGTCTCTGTGTTTTTACCCTCAGACCAAGAACAAAGCTTAAAACCTCCACCCAATACCAAAAATAGCCTAGAACCTGACCTTGACCAATACCAGTACCCTTACAGAGATCTTGACCTTTAGATTCAATCATAGCTTAGCCTGTTGTGAATGAATTTTCTTATTGTAATTGAATGAGATACCTAAATCATTTTAACTACAGTAGGATTTCCTTTATTGTTAACATTAAGTTGTTTTAAATAGTGGATTGACAACCATCTAGGGAGTATCACACTTCCCAGATCTAGCATACGCTAGGCAGTCCACTGCATATATTGTTTAAATTTTATTTGGTGGTCTTGTTTTCCATTTCAGGTAGTTCCTCCAAGAAAAAAGGAAGCTCTCATGATCAGCTGTGGATCAAGAAGTCATACGCACACAACAACCTACAACCAACATTTTAATAGGTATTCCTCCTAGCTCTTTACCCTTATCTATTTCATCAACATTCAAAGAAACACTCTAGAATCAGGTGAAACATTTTGGCATGCCCGGTGGGACCCATTCAGGGTTCTTTTGCATTTCTTCATTTCTAGGTGAAAATTTGCATGTTTGTTTCCTTTCTAAAAGGTTCTCACATTAAATTTCTCCCTTGGAACCTTCTCTTCTTCTATTGTCTAAAATCAATCGTATTTTGGTGCTTTAAAACGAACATTTATTTCCTTTCATTAGTATCACATTAGTGAAAGAGCATCCCTTCTCCTGTTCATCTTTTTATGTCATCAAATTCAACATTTCGATTTGGGTTTTAAAAATAATTTCATTTCATTCTACTTTTCTACATTAGCTCACATTAATTGAGGGCAACCTATATGCTGGAAGTCATGCCCAGCTGATGGTTGACAAATGAATCGTAGAAAAGCACTTCCTTTCTCTTTCTCTCTCTCTGAGTCTTACCAAACATCACAAAATTGAAAATACACACATTCTTAAACAACATATCTCCTGGAAGAAGCTGTAGGTGATCACATGATCATGACACAGTAGGCACCCAACTCACTGCTTCTGTCGAGTCATACTTCAGAGAAAGGCCCGCCCCTGCCATAACATACCTGAAACCTCTCCTTGTAGATATCCTTCTTCATAGGAAGCCATCCTCACCAAAAAATTCTATTCTAAAGTTCATGAGTCAGTCCTTAAATAGCATAAGCTAAACAAACATAATAGAAAAAGCACTCTTAGGATCAAATTTTTCTTAGTGTTTCTACTTGGCTTGCGTTTTGAGGTGAGAGGACACGTTCTTCATTTTCTTATTTCCCCTTGCACACTCCTCATCATAGTTGGTGTATTCCAACTTCATCTGAGTGTTCTTGGACCCTATTCTCATCATTCTCAGAATTCTGGGTTTGATTCCATATTTTATTTTAACTCACAACCACTTTTTCTTCATCTTTGTTTCAATTTCATAGTAACCAGTGTCGGTCCAGCGACCATCGTCAGTTACCCTCTGACTATCATCAGTTTTACCCAACTGACATCGGTTTACTATTCTTTTGGTTAACCTACCCAAAAGGACACCTGCTTCACCTTCTTTACTGTTCAGAGTCTCTGTCACTCTCATCATATTCACTTTCCTGGTAAATTCCATCAGCATCTTGCATACTTGGAAAATTATTGGCCTTTTACCTTGTTTTGACAAACTGTCCATTTTCCACAGTGACCGACCATGGTTAACTGTGACCGGCATTGGTTTACCCTAACTGACATCGGTTAGCCTGTGTAATTCTCCAACTAACATTTTAACCCCAATCCACCTACCACCACCTGTTTCTCCTATCCCTGTTGTATTTCTGTGTCATTTATAGAAAACAGTCCTACCATGTCAGTACTTGTTCACATGGTGCTAACGTATTGCCAGGTAAATGCCCTCGTATTCCATGCCAGTTGTCAACCACTCCCACCTAGTCCTTCACCACCTTCTATTTTATCACCCATGGATCCTACCCAACCTATCACTATCGCCACAGGGGATGAGGAGTTCACACGACTCCTTGACCAAAACCCTACCACCTTGCAGTTTTATTTTTCCCACTCGTCCACTTATGATGCCTCGGATCAGTTGATATATGGCATGCCTGTATCTATCCCCCTTGACACTTGCTCCTACTTCTGCTCCAGCCTCTGCTAGCTCCATGCTGCCCGCACCTGCCTTGCCCCCAGTTGTTTCGTAGCTAGGCCCTATACATGCTATGACCGCCACGTCTACCACATCTATTGCACCCGCTACATCCACTATCCCTTCGCCAACCACCAAGAACATAACCTCATCCACACCTATTGTCTCGCATATACCTATAGCTACACAACCACCCCTGGTGTCGGTGACCCCTACCCCTTTTCAAAACATCATCCTTTCTATTCCATAGTCCTTAGCCCCCATTGCTACTAGGGTCACCATGACCCTTCCACCTCCATATACGTACTATCAGCAGCCTCCTGTTTCATCTATCAGTCATTCTGGGTATGTACCCCCTATCTCACTCCCTCCTCCTCAATCTACCTATATGGCAGCACCATATACTGGAATGCCACCTCCATCATATGTCCAACACCAACCTCCTTACGCTACAGGAGGTACCCATACATCACAACCTACCAATGACCTAATCAAGTTAATGATGGACAAGATGTAGACACTGGAAGCATCAGTTTCTGGCACATGCAACTCTCTCACCTACGATGAGATTTGTAATGAGCCTATCCACCCATCCATTCCTATCCATCCATATCCCATGCATTGGGAAATTCCTAAATTTAACTGCATCAACAACAAAGAGGATCCGCAACAACATTTGCAGTCTTTCAAACACAGGTTGTTATCTGATCTGCCATGATGACGCTTTGCTCTTGAGGACCTTTCCCATGTCTCTGACTGGGCCCACATTAGACTGGTATAGTGGGTTACCTAGACATTCTATCTTCTCATTCAATCAGGTAGCCCAAGCCTTCTTGGATCACTTCTCCATCAATGTTGTTAAGAAGGTTACCATGACTGACCTCTACTCTACACGTCAATATGACGACAAATCTATCGCAGATTTTGTCACTCGTTGGCATAGCCTGATCAATCAACTCACATTCCAACTACCACAAACCAAACTCATAGAGCTCTTCACGCGGGCTTGTGCTAGACATATCTCACAACCCTGTAGGTGCAGACTTTCTGAACCTTTGATGAAGCATTCACCATGGCACAAAAGCTAGAGATTTGGGCCATCGAAGAAAATAAAATCTAACTACGCAATAAAAACTTGACATTTAAGTCAAATGATACCTCTTCTTCTTCAAAACCACAGAACAATTATTCAAAATCCAAGGGAACTGCTAACATGCAGTGGTACTCAAAGCTGGCCCAACTCATCCATCAAATTAGGCTAGCCCCTCATCTAATCTTTCTCCTGTCCAAAATTTTCAATTCAGATGGGAACAATGGAAATACACCCCAATTGGGGAACCTTATTCTTCTATCTTAGAAAATCTCATTAAAGCTGGGGCCATCACCCTTCCTCCTCATAAAACCACACACTGGTTTTGACCCTGCTCGCCCCACACCCGCGTGGTATAAAGAACATGACTTCTGTAACTATCATCGAGTAAAAGGTCATAGTGATGGCAATTGCATCACTTTCAAAAACATTGTCCAAGAAATGCTTGAGAAAGGTGAGTTAACCTTGGATAATCCTAATGCACCTGCCAATCAAAACCTACACATCTTCAAGAAACCATTTCCTAATCATGCCCCTTCTTCTGATCAAATCAGAGAGACCTCAACTCATGATAGCCATACCTGCGAGGTCCATGCTATTTTCAGTGACGCACCCATTGCTTCCCAATTACCTCATATTCCTTCCATAGAGGAAATATTAGCCCAAAGTCCTCCACCTACACTTGAACCCACTTCACCTACTCCTCCACCCATAGAGGAACACCCTTCATCTCCTCTCTCACCCATGAAGGAGACTCCTGTTAACATCGAAACCATTTCACCTTTGGCTTCTCCACCTAGAGATCTATCACCCGCAGTACCTCTCTAACCCGCGGAAGATGCTTATTTATCTCCTCCACCCACAAAGGAGCACCCATCATCTCCTCCACCCTAGAAGAGGAGCACCCATCATCTCCTCCACCTATCAAAGATCTAGTAGAAATGTTCGTTGCCTCTAAGTGATCATTCTCCATCTGCTACCCAAGATCCTACAGACTTACTTTTGGCTCTCTTACCCACAGAAGCTGAAGCTAGCAAATTCCCTGTCTCTAAGACACATTTTATGGGAATCACCATTGGATCCTCATCAACCTCACCTACAGCACTGCCATTCTCACATTTAGCTGACCACCTAGATTATGTGGATAGAGCCTTAATTTGGGGGTGTCTTCTACTTCCTATCTCAACATAAATGCAGATGTCACTCGCTAACACTTCCACTATCTATCTAAAAATATTTCAGCCAACCAAACAAACACAACCACAGTCTATCACAAATTCTTCCACAATACCACTCATGGCTCAACTCACACCCCTACCCATAACCCAACATGCATCTACATCCAAACCCACACCTACATCATCTTCCTTACCTAAACCTATTACTACCTTAGGGGTCATCCCAACCGCCAGCCTTACTCATCCACCCATCAAATTAGATTTAGCTACATCCTTCAAAGCCAACACCAAACCTACTTTAGCACCCAAATAGAATAACCAATCCCATAGATCTCATACTCCAACCTCGCCGATTACACCTTCATCACTTTCACCCCTTTCATCTGTCTTCAGCCCTCGCCCTTCTGACATGGTTAAGAAACCTCCACCTTCCAGTAAACTAAAAACACAACAACCCATTCCTCCCTCGCAAACCTCTAACATACCCAAGTGCCCAACATGACTTCTGCCCACACCTGCAACATCTTTACCATCCATACCTCCAATACCATTTATAACTTCTTCACAACCCATGACACTTCAGTCTCTTTCCCTCACACCTCCTGCACGACCCACGCCATCTACCTTCACAACACCTCAGTTATCCCCGTGGGTAACTCACCCTCTTCCACCATCCACTTTTCCCTCTAGATCTCGTGTGCCTGTATCACCTTTACCCAAGAAGGTGCAACCTAAAGACAAAAATCTGCTACCCTCCAAATAAGGTAGTCAAACCAACCACACACTCTCTTACCAGTTCATCTACCATACCCCTACCCAAGCAAACATGATGAACACCTAAGACCACACCAACACCTAAAACCATGGCTCAACCTACTCCCCCTCATGCAAAGACCCTTCCTCTACAGTTGGCCACACCTATACCCAAAACCCACTTTCACTTCCCATTGTGATCCACTAGCGGGATCCTATGCCAAAATCTTAACCAACCTCCTTGAAACTTATGTCATCACATTACCACCTCTCAGACCTTATGACCCTCTCAAACCCAAACCAAAGGGGTTTGACGACACCCAAATTTGTGCCTACCATCGTGTGCCAGGGACACGATGTAGAGAACTGTCAAGGCTTTGAGAACCATTCTTATCTAGTTGTGTCCTCCTGAAGAAATATTTGAAGATGATGATCTTCTTGATGAGGACCCCATTTCACCAAAACCCATTCCCACGGTTCTTCCCTCATTACCTACTTAGTGACCAAGACCTCCACCCCCACAACTCCTAGAACCACCCCCAAGATTCGAAATTAACATGGTTCACATCAGAGAACTTGCCAAACCTCCACCAAAATGTCAGTGTGCCCAGCTCATCTCACAAGGTTCCTTTCCACCACTTAGCTTTTGCCCTTCCTATCACTATACCTTTCATGGCTCGCCTACTTCACCTAACTCCCCACCTCAGATCAACATGATCCACATTGCTACCTGCACCCAAAAGGATAAAGGAAAGGAAAAGGCAACCGAATCACCAACCAACCCTATTCCCAACATACCATCTGCACCCACACCTAAAATCACTATCCACAGCCCGACATATCCTATTTCTAATGGGGTTACACGTCACGTCATGCTCAAATAATTACACTAATCCCCCCTCAAAATGTCCCTATATGACCTCATAATCCCATCGTCAATCTCTCATGGAGGTTCTTCAGTCTATTGAGGTCTTACCCAATGATCCTACACCTGTGGCCTCCATTATTACACCCCATCATGTAGCCTCTCTCACCAAATTACCACCTTCATCTACACCTCCACTTACTCACCAAGTAGCTACACTCAGCTTCTCAAATGAAGAGATCACACTGCACCAAACTGATGACCCAGATCTGGATCTCTTCATCTCTTTCGACATTGATGATATATGTGTACAAAGTGTTATGATTGATAGGGGTCATAGCATTAATATCATCTCCTCCCATGCATTCACCCAAATGCACATACCCGAAAAATTGCATGCATAAACATCCCACCATATTGCATTCATTCAATGATGCTATCACTTCCACACTTGGCACCATCATCCTCCATGTCCGCATGGGCCCCCTTACTATTCTAGAATTATTTTACATCTTGGAGGGGGAATTTCAATACAACTTGTTACTTGGTAGACCCTAGATTCGTGTCATGGGTTGTGTCCCTTCCACTTTGCATTGTTGTGTAAAGTTTGAGCATGAAGGACACACCTATACCATTCCGGCTGACCCATCACCCTTCAAAACCTACAACATTCTTTACCAACCCAATGACATGCTTATACCCATTAAAGCATCTACCTCCACAACCACTGCCTCTTCACCTACACCTCCACTCACCAGTGCCGCCACTACCTCGATCACACCTACATCCTTCCATTCCTACCACTTGCCACAACCTCCACGGATGACCCATCAGCCTCCCAATCAGTTGTCTCCACCTCCGATTCAACCTCTAACACATCGTCTATCCTATCTACCCACATATCAACCACCGATCCCTTAGAAGGAATTTTTCAACGCCTCACTCTGGGGGAGTATCATTTATATAGTGTGAACACATTCCTTACTCCACAAGAGTATGGAAGTCTTCACCAACACCCTTGCTATGATCACTGTATAGGAGAGCACCTCCTTTATGGTCCTCCCCACCTTCGTACCAATCTCACCTATGGGGGACTTGATACTACCACTTATACACCTGAACCACCATCACAAACCCGCCCATTTTCTACCGAAATCCAGTCACTCACCAATCAGCGTTTCGCCCACACCTTCCTGCACTGATGTGTGTGGAAGGGTTTTGGTTTTGGCTTTTATGAGCAAGGTTGCCACAATGTTATTCCATGTACTACCCACAAACATAATGACCATAACGGTATCGGCTTTGCTGAACCACCTTCCAAGAAGGCCCACATTGAACTCATTGAGGACATTAGCCCTTCTCCACCTTCTTCACCTGCTCCACCTTCTTCACCACCTTCACTGATAGAGTCGATGGATCCATAATCCATTCCTCCTAAATTTTATTTTTCATAAACACCATTTCCTTGGGGCCTTTGACTTATCAATGTGAGGGTGAGGCTCCCTCCTCTCTTCCCTTCCTGTACCTTGAAATGATCGATGACGATACACCTTCGATTAACATCGTTCAATGTTAGGATGATGAATCTATACTCACCTACCTTGGTGCTAAAGACTCATATATTCATCAGTCATTACCATCTGAGATGTAAACCATGTTGAATGAATCGACTATCAAAATCAACATCCATACTCAGGACGACCCACACATTCTAAAGATTGGCCAATCTTTAGATACTGCTGAACAGGAAGCCATCACTTCTTTTCTCAAAGATCATAACCATGCTTTTGCTTGGTCTTATGCTAGACATGCCTGGTATTGACCCCACCATAGTGGTCCATAATATTGTAACCATTCCTGATGCCAAACACGTAAAACAAAAGCTGAGGAAAATGTACCTATTGTTGCAAATCAGTAGCACCCCCTGGATGTTGATCAGATTTCTAGTTTGATCATACTAGCATCCAGTGTGAT
Source organism: Taxus chinensis (assembly GCA_019776745.2). Lineage (NCBI taxonomy): Eukaryota > Viridiplantae > Streptophyta > Pinopsida > Cupressales > Taxaceae > Taxus > Taxus chinensis. Next base: position 178,697,363 of record CM034151.1, read on the forward strand.
TGCACAACATTGAATCCTCTTCCCAAGTGTGGGACTTGAAAAATGGAAGATAGAATCTCTAGATTAGAGGCTGGTTCCTCAACTCCTCTGATCAGCTAATTCACTTGTACAATTGCAGAGGTTTAAACTCCTAAATCTACTCTAAATTCCAAGGAGACAGAGATAGGAAATGTAAAAAGAAAGAGCTAATGCTAATAGGTGATGCACCAAAGGACCACATTCATAGACACCTGGGGCTGCACGTTTTACATCAATCCTTCAAGGAAACTGGCCTTAACACAAAACATGCACAAATGCTCAAAATGTAATGAACAGATCAAGAAATGAATGATAGATATATGAAAGGATTGAGGGATTTTAATCACAGAACATATATCAACATCTCAGATCTAATACAGTACATTATCTTTTGATCTAGAGCCTCAGAAAAGGTGCTGCATTACCTGGAAAGGTAAAGTTTCTTCACAAATTCTGCCAAGGAGGAAGAAAAAGGAAGTTGCAGAGCTGAAAAAGTGTCTCTCTTTTGCAAAATGAACTCAGTCCTGGCTTTTACAGTGTAAAACCACTAACCCCAGGAGAGAGAAACGCGTTGTAGATAAACGTGTAAGGGGTTCATGTCTACCATTGACCAAAATGCCATCAAAATAGCATGGGTGCCCTGACAGACCCATTCCCTAAATTTTTTAACCATGTTGGGAGAGAATGCGAGTCATTCTTCATTAAAAATAGTGGTTGAAACATCATTTCTGTCCATGACCACGTGCTAGAGGCGTTTCTTGATTTTCTCTCTACATCAACTCCACCAAAATGGTCAAAAATAACCCCATAATCTTGTAGAGAATTTCACCAGCTTTCCATAATGATATAAAGAACGTGAAAAACTGAGCTCTGGATCGAAAGATATGGCCATTTGAAGTTCTAGGGCACGACCTCAGGGCCAAATCGGGTTGGCGGGCAATTTTTTTTTTGAATTTTTACACAATTTTTGGTCATTTGGAAAATTTTCCAACATTTCCCCCGCACTCCACCACTCTAGGTTCCAAACCTGGCGGCATCTCATTCGCCACGGGCCTTTCAGGGGAAATTTTTTCCAAAAAACTCCGCCGAGCCATAACTTGAAAAATACATGGAGTTAGGAGGTATAAATTTTCATCCACCTTTCTGGGAAGATGAGAAAGAGCTCTATCCAATGGTGCCATTTCTAGAAGTGTTTTGAGTGCCTGAAAAGCAACATCCCTTTGTGACTGAGGCACAAGAGAGGGAAGAATGGGAGGAGTTAGCCACAAAATGAGCAGGGGGCGCATTTTGGATAACAGTACCCTCGTATTGCTCTTCTGGTCAAAGAATAACTTCAATGTCTTATTTCCATGTCCTTTATCTTACCCATTGATTATCCTCGATGGATTTCTAACATTGTCCCTGTCACTAAGGTGATAGGGGGACTTCACATTTACATGAATTTCTGTGACCTCAACTAAGCTTGCCCGAAAGACGACTTTCCTCTACCCGGTATTGACCAATTGGTTGACCTTACCATTGGTCACGAGATGATATCACTCATGGATGGATTCTCAGGTTATAACAAAATCTTTCTTTCCTTAGAGGATTAGTACAAAACCATCACCCCTTAGGGGACCTTCTACTATCGGGTCATGCATTTTGGCCTTAAAAACACTGGTGCTACATATCAATGGACTATGACTTACATCTTCCATGACATCATGCATCATATATTGGAAGATTATGTGGATGACCTACTTGCCAAATCCAAACACCGCTCCAAGCACGTCACCATCCTAAAAACCATCTTTGACCGTCTCATTAAATATTGTGTTCACTTCAGCCCAAGAAGTGTGTCTTCATGGTTCTCTCAGGAAAACTCCTAGGATTTATCCTTTCCTTACATGGTATAGACATGACCCTGCTAAGGTCAAAGCCATTCTTGAAATTCCTTTGCCCACTAACCTTAGGAAAATCTATAGCCTGCAAGGTAAGATGCAGTCTATTCGCCGTTTCTTCTCGCAATTGTCTAATCAGTGTCAACGATTTCATCATCTTCTCAAGAAGGATGTCTCCTTTAAATGGGATGATGACTACCACAAAGATTTTGAGGCCTTAAAGCAATACCTTCTCCAACCACCCGTACTCATTCCACCTAAAGATGATCAACCCTTCTACCTATACATCTGCAGCTACCGATCATTCCTTGGGGGCCATGCTTGCTAATCGTGATGAACAACACAGGGAGTAGGTAGTTTATTACATAATCTATACTCTTTTAGACTACGAAACTTGATACACCCATGTGGAAAAACTTTGCTTAGCCTTAGTTTTCATTGCCACAAAACTCTGCCATTACCTACTCAACCACAAAACCTATGTTGTGACCAACACCGACCCCTTACACTTCATGTATGCCAAACCTTACCAAAATCAACGTGCCACATGCTGGCTTATGCTTTTGGCCAACCTTGACCTCAAATTTATCCATCAAAATTCCATCAAGGGCCAAGCTATCACTGACCTATTGGCTTGACGCACCTATTTCCAGGGATCAACCCTCTAACTTTGACTTCCCAGATGAGTCAATTGCTACCCTTTCCCTAGACGAACCCACTTACCAAATGACACTCTTCTTCGATGGTTCCAAGTGTCAGCGTGGGGGTGGGGCTGGTGTTATCCTCATTCCACTTGATGGTGAACCCATGCCTTTATCTTTCAAACTTGATTTTGATTGTACAAACAATATTCCGAATACGAAGTGCTCGTATTAGGTCTCCAAGCTGCCTATGCCTTAGATGTTAAGTCAATCAACATCTTTGGTGATTCTCAATTGGTCGTAAACCAAGTCAATGGTATATACCAGTGTCATAATGAGACACTTCAAAAGTATAAACATCATGTGGACATACTTTTGACCACCTTCGACCACTATGACCTTCAAACCATCCCCCATTCAACCAACAAATTTGTAGATACCATGGCCTGCTTGGCCTCTCAAATCCCCGCTTCACCTGCCGATTCTAAAATCTTTGTCACCATACAAAGACTCCAATCACCCTCTTATTTACCTCATGAAGTTTACTCCATTGGAACCGCTACCCCTGACCCGAGTGACCTTTGGTATAAACAATATTCAGACTACCTTTCCCTCTCCATCTTTCCTCCCGACCTCACTCATAATGGACAACGTGCCTTTCTTAAAAGGTTCTCTCATTACGTCAACATGGGTGGTCTCCTCTATAAGCATGGCTTCGATGGCATTCTCTTACGGTGCCTTATGAGTTCTAAAATTCCTTATACCATTAAGGAAGTTCATGATGGCATATGTGGAGGTCACTTCAGTGGCCTTGCTATTGCTAAGCGTATTCTTCACCTAGGCTATTACTGGCTGACCCTTAACCATGATTGTTGTGACTACGTTAAGCATTGTGTAAAATGCCAACAACATGCCAACCTTCATCATACACCCAGTCATGCCTTATAGGTCACCCGTGACCTTTGGCCCTTCTCTCAATGGGGTTTGGATCTCGTTGGAGAGATCAATCCCCATTCTTCACAACGACATCAATGGATCATCACCGCTACCAAATATTACACCAAATGGGTTGAAGCCATACCTCTCATCTCCACGAAAGCTAAGAAAATATGTGAGTTCATCAACCATCACATTATTTGTCACTTTGGTGTTCCACATCGCCTCATCACTGATAACAGAAAACAATTCAAAAATAAAACCTTGCGAAAACTTTGTGACACCTTTGGCATTCAGCTAAGTTTCTCGTCACCTTATTACCCACAAACCAATGGCCAAGCCGAATCCACTAATAAAACCTTAAACAAAATTCTCATGAAAGTGGTTAACGATACTGGGAAGGACTGGCATACACACATTCCTTTCACCCTATGGGCATACCACACTAGTATCCACACTTCCACTACTGCCACACCTTTTTCTCTGGTCTATGGTACAGAGGTTGTTCTACCTCTCAAAGTCTAGATTCCCTCACTCCACATTTCTCTCCATGACATGCTCAATGATGATGACTTTCGCAGGACCATTTAGCACAACTTGAGTTATTAGACGAACGTCGTCTTAATGCTCTTGACCATCTTCAAGTTTACCAAAAACATATCAAACGTGCCTATGAAAAATGTGTCCATGAACGAACCTTCCAAGTCGGTGACCTTGTCCTGAAAGAAAATCAACATGTAACCAAAGCAGAAAAAAGTAAACGGGGAAAATTTTCTCCTAATTGGCTTGGACCATACATCATGACTCATACTTATGGATCAGGTGCTTATCGTTTATCTTCATTAGATGGTAAACATGAACCTAAGCCCCTCAATGCCTTACATCTTCGACCATTCTACTGTTGAATTTTAGTCCTACCTCACCTTCTACCTCTTTCCATGCTCATCCCTTGAGCGCTATCCACTTCCTACGCCATCACCAATGATTAAATAAGAATCATGTGTGTACCCGTCACTCTTTTATCTTCTCTTAAATATGTGTACCACGGCACTGCACATGGCATGATTCTCATGGATACTTTTCGTCTGCTTTTAGATGAGATCCCATGGTCATTTCACCTTGCTTTCTGAACAAGAATCCAATTCTTCACCTTAGTCTTGTCCATGGCTTAAAATCCCTCACATGGGAATCAACTCCTTGAGTCAAACTTCCAATAAAAGATGACTCCCTCAAAAGGACATCTTTCTCTCTACATCGCTGCTATAAATAGACTGCTCCCTCGAAGGACAGCTATGTAAAGCCTGCTTCAAAAAAAAAAGAGAGAGAGAATCTGAAGCTTCCCGCATCGATCAGCTTCACGAAGACCTCAAGGAGTTAATTTCCTCCTCCCATATAGACTTCCTGCATCGATCAGTCTATCTCAAATACAAGTCACACATAATTTTTTTTTGTCATGGACTTGCCCATTGTGATCTTGGATCTCTTGCCCAAATGCATGCTACCAAATACCATATAAACTACCCACTTTTCACCCTCTCACCCTTTGCACCTTCATTTCCTACCGCCTCAAGGGACCTGCTGAAACTGTGACATTCGGTGATCATGTGACTACTCTTCACCTTTGGAATAATCAATCATGCAATGTCTTTAGGGTCTTATGTTCATCAGCCTATCCAAGGTATGACCTACTCGTTATGATCCTTACCAATTAGGTGGCTTCCTCACCTCCTCTTGTCTTTTAACCTTCTTCATTACGTATTGATTACCTTATACAGGACTAGATCCTCGATGCTTATCTTTGGGTAATTTTCCTCTTTCACCATAATCAACTCAAAATCACCCATACCAATTTGCCCACAATTCACCCATACCTAGAAGACCTAGACCCAATCATGCCTATAACCTACCAACCCATACTCATATCCTCACATTCTTCCCTAGCTTATGGGAGAACTACATCGGCTTGAGGTCCCTTTTCATCTGGGACTATGTAGGTAACACTCTGAGGGCATGGGGCCCTTAGAGGTTAGCTCGGCCACTCTCTACCCTAACCAATTCACCTTTCATTTTCCTAAATCACAATCTACCCTTGTTAGATTTCTTTTTATATCAATAATTGGGAATTAAACCAAACAAACAACAAATTACTTTCCACATTTTTATCATCATCATACATACATTCATTATGTCTACCATTTCTTTACCATTATCATGCATATTACTATAAAACATCTCAAACATGACCCATATCATCATTAATTACACAAATTAATGAATTACAAACTCAACCAATTTCGACTCAATCCATGCCTAGACCACAACCTCACTCCACCATGCCAATGACATAACTCAATCCATGCCTATGACCTGACTCCACCATGCCTAACACACCTATCATGACTCCATCCATGCCTAAAACCTAACTCAATCCATGCCTATGACCTGACTCTATCATGCCTACACTACTTGGTTTCCATCACATATACAAATCAAAATAGCAAGATAACCACAACCATGTATACACATAATGACCATAATCATCATCATCTCTATAAATAAAAACATCCAAACATGTGTATCCATATACATAACTCTCAAATATCTTTGGCACGCAGGCCGGTGTATATAACAAAATCTCTCAAAACTCTCATATACAGCCTCACCATCTTCGGCATGCAGGCTGGTATATGATCAAAAATATACAAAACTCTCATATACATCCTCACTCTCTTCAGCACGCAGGCCGGTATATATCAAAAAATGACTAAAATACATCAAAATGGAGGGATGTACATCAGACATCATCCTTATAGATATCCTCCATATCAGTCTCTCCTGTCTCCTCCTCGGCTCCTGTCTGGTGGCCTGATAACATCTCACCACCCACCATGGGTCATGGCTGGGTCCCTACTGGTACATCACCTGGAGCTGGCCTCCATGAACTGGTGGCCTCACCCTGATCCTATCTCAGAGCTCGATGGCCCCCTGTGCTCTCCATGCTGTGGGTATGGGATCTGGTCCTCTCACTCGAGGCCTGCTGTGCCCTGTACTCTCCATAGGATAGAAAATCTATCCCCACCACCATCAACTGATCCTGGTAATACCTAGCCTCACCTAAGGCATCCCATAACCTGGATATGGGTACTGTCTATGGTGGCCCCATCGGCCTCTGCCCCTGTACCTGTCTTGTGGGACCCTATCCCGCCCCTGCCTGTGAACTGGGACCCTGTCCTGATGCCTATGGAGGTGCCATCGGCCTCGCACCCTATGCCTATACCTGAGCCTGTAGTGCCTCAATCTACACCTGTGTAGTGGCCAACTGGCCCTACAAAATTATAACCTACGCCTGTAGGGTGGCCACCTGCTCATCATCTCCATCTCCATCTCCACCCTGGGCCATCTGGGCCTGTAGACTGGCCACCTGTGCATGCAATGCGGCCACCTCCACCTCTGAACCTGCTAACTACCCATGTACCATCCCCAACTATGTAATCAAGGTCACCACCTGCCCCTGTAGGGCATCTCTCTGCACAGTGATGGTGGCTAAATCTGGCTACCCTGGCCTGGGTGGTACTACTCATAAATGGCCAGCCCACCACTATCTATATCTATCTAGTCACTCTGGCATCATCGATCGCGTTGGTCTCTCACCTACTCCTCCTACCTTATGGGCACTATCAGCTGTGGTAGAGGCAATGGCCTCTCCACATCATCTCTCCTGTACTGTGGAAAAGGTGGGGGTATATCCTGTGTCAGCCCAAACTACCATCTGACCCTGTCTACTGGGATCATCTCATGCTCCCCTGCATGGTGCCCCTCTATCCATCTGAGTAGCTGAAGGCCATCTAACTCATCGGCCATCTGTTTGTATGAGGGATAGCCCACATACGGTCTCCAAATAATGTCCACGCAAAACAATCCCTCTAGTAACTACCTGTAATAGGCCACATCATGTGTAACCCTGCCTTCTCGGTGCTCTCCTATCATAGGCACCCATCACCTATACCCCACCCAAACAAAACTAGGCTCAAATGCATCTTCCTGGGGCATACCAATCAGATGAACACAAACAATGTGCTCGTAGGCCCAACAGTGAAGAATAAATGTGCAACATAGACTGAACCTGTGGAGCCACCCATATGCCCATAGCTCTCTATATAGCTGCACTAGGAATGCTGGCACCCATGCGAAGAAGGTCTTGTCCATAATCATATGATGTAATACCCCCATCAGTGACGGTGGGAATCTCCCACCCTCTGCATCTGGTAGTGCAAAACAGCAGACTACCTCCATCAATAATACTACTAGCCTCATCTCCTCTGGACGGGCTAGGTACATCTCTCCATAGCTCAGGCTGGCACTGTGGAATGTCAGCTCCACCAGTCCCTCACCAAATACCATCAGCATCAACTCCTCAGATGCCTCTGAGGAGATCGAATATACCTGCGTCCCCAATATAGGTAATCACATAATCCTATACATGTCCTCCAGGGTGACGGTCATCTCCCCTGTCAGTAGGTGGAACGTGTTGGTCACGGAATCCCATCTATCGATGAGAGTGACCATTAAACTCGGCTACCAGACTACATGCTGGTAGCGCTTGACCCCACTCAGGCCAACATCTGTGACATGCCTCCACTCCTCGACTGTCACCACCCCACGAACTATCACGAGCAGGGGTGGCACCCTATCTCACATCCTCAACTAATCTCTCACCTGCATCCAACAAAACAATCACATTATTAAAACATGACCATATCTACATTCACCCATACCCATACCCATTACCCTACCTATTTTACTTTGCTACTTACCCATTTATCCCATGACCTACCCACCCCAACCTAACAATAACCTACCTATCTACAAAACCCAACCCTAACCAACCAACCTACCTACCCTAAACCTACCCAACCCAATATCACCTTACCTATTTTACACACACCCCAACCCCTCACCTACTTTCATTTTGACCCACTCCCCGACCTTACCTATTTTCCCACACATCTATACATTTTTCCCTAACAGCTCAACCCTTTCCTATTTCCCTTTTTAGGGCAAGTGTTTTTCTACCTTCTGACTGGTGCCGGTCCTCACCGACCGACCATGGTCTCCCCATAACTAGCATCGGTCACCTCATCCATGACCGATTCCGGTTATACCCCACCGATGTCGGCCAACCTTCGACCGACGTCGGTCACTTTCGTGGTGATAACCTGTGACACCATGCCCTATTTCTACCCAAATTTCACATTTCTCCTCAGTCCCCACCCCAATCCCTACCTAAAACCCCTTCCCACCCCTCATTTACCTAATTCTACCCTCCCCCATTCCTCTTTTACCCACTATCTTCCCTGAATTCAAATTTCATTCCCCCCCAAAACCCATCTCCCTCCTACCCAAATTTTTATCAATCTACTTAACAAACAAGGAGGGACATTGAATCTTACCTCATCGCACTACCATCTACGTGGTGGCACCTCCAGCCGCTGCACTGGTGGTCCCCCTGATCCCTCTCCTGCCTCTGCCATCACCGAATGACCTCTCACTCTCCAACCAATCAAATCAATCCAACCCAGCTCGTGGATCCACCTATCGACCAACTATCACCAGCCACGTGGCTTGCCAACTCAGTCCTCTGTCTCACTCTGTCACTTTCCACCTTTTCCTCTTTCTCCTGTCATTTTCTCCTCTTTTGTAAAAGACAAATGATTGGAAAAATATGGCAATTTTTCTTTTTTATAACCTACCCGACTTGACCGGTGACGGTTTTATCTTGACTGACATCGGTCATGTGCCCTAGCTTACCATGGTCGGTCCATCGTGACCGGCATCGGTTCCTTTAAACCTTCATTGGTTACCCTGCTTAGTCTTTCTCCTACCCCCTACCCCCAATTTTTGACCTAAATCCTTTTTTACCTCACCCACACCTCACTTGGACACTTCACTTTATCTTCTTGACCTTATCATTTACCCCCTCACCTCATCCTCATTCGGGGACTCGTTATTTTACCCATACCTTGGCCCTACCCATGCCGTGACCTAGATACTTGGACCTGGAACATTGCTAGTGACCTGTGACCTCATGTGCTCACTATACCTTATGGCACTGTTACCTGTGTTGATGGACATACTGACCTTACCTTGCCTCTTTTGTGACCGTTTATCCTGACCCAACCCTTGGTGTACCGGAACATACCTAAATGTTCCTACACCTGACCTGCATCATGTTTCCTGACCATATCCTATACCTTGGATACTGGAATCACCTCAACCTTGTTTGGATAAACCTATCGACCTTGGACAATGTAGAGTTTTCCTACTCTTCAACCTGGTACCGTGTGCTACAGTTTATACGTGTGTGTGCGTTTGACTGTTACTACCTTTGACCCTGACCCATTACCTGGATTACCTGAGTAGACCTTTTTTCCCTTTTTACCCCCATTTCCCACCTTCTTCTTCATCACATTCACCTTTTATCAAACCACTCACCGATTCTACCTTTTGCCTCATCAGTTCCTGGTTTGAGGGGGATCACCTTCACCCACACATGGGGCAACCACATCTTATTTTTGTCAGCGTCGCTTACCAATACAAGCTACGCAACAAAAAGGGGCAAAATGTAGACACCAAAATTGGGTCACACTCCCCTAGGTCCCTCGACAAATAACCAACTCGAACACACTCACCTAACCATGGCCCCTTTCACCCCCACTCTAATATTAATTTAATTAAATTAAATTAATTTATGATCTCATAATATCTATTATTTAAATATCCTAATTGGATAATGCCCACACCACCACCTCACCTATACACCTCATCTAGCCACCTCACCCTAAGACCTATTCTTAGTATGTTGCCATAACTAACTAAGACCTACCTAAACCCTAAAAATCAAAGCCTACATTCCCTCTAACCACATTCCCACCCGTTAGAAAGGAAGCTTCCATTCTAATCCGTAGAAGAAAATGAACGAGATCCTAGAAAATCAAGAGGATCTGCCTAGTTTAGTAAACCTAGGAAATCCTACCCTAACTGACGCCGGTTACCCTAAACCACCCGGTCAACCCGGAACCATCGTTGGTTACCATTTAATCCCCAAAACAACCTTATTTTGAGGTTGGCACATCTTCTGAGAGCAAGAGATGAAACCAGAGCTGCATGCAAGTAGAACCAACATTCGTACATGCATCAGAGCATCCACAGCCAACACCAGAAGCAATCACAGAGCCATTTTCCTTCACAGGAGCATCCGAGGAAGCGTTAGCACCACACCAAGTTCCTTCCATTTGATCACCCACTATTGCCAACCAGACAACAAACTCATACAACAGTAAGTGTTTTGTTAACCAACACTTGTCCATTGTCATTTTGGTAGACTCTTTTACTTCTGTTATTAGTTTCTACTCCCATTCCCATTCCCCCACCATTTACCTCCATGCAAACTTGACCATTCCTTCACCCACTCCATTGAACTACTCATACCTAGATTTTAATTACCCCTGAGTATACCTAAGACCCACACAGACCTTGCCATTTCCCTTTACATTTCCAGTTAGCCTTAGATCTACCCTCACCTCAAGTTTTTATTGAGTTTCCTGTACCCTGACCATACCAGTGCCGGTTACCCACAACCGTTTCCGGTTCACCTAAATCGACATCGGTCATACCAGACTGACGTCGGTCTCTGTGTTTTTACCCTCAGACCAAGAACAGAGCTTAAAACCTCCACCCAATACCCAAAACAACCCAGAACCTTGACCCTGACCAGTACCAGTACCCTGACAGAGATCTTGACCTTCAGATTCAATCATAGCTTAGCCTGTTGTGAATGAATTTGCTTATTGTAGTCGAATGAGATACCTAAATCATTTTAACTACAGTAGGATTTCCTTTATTGTTAACATTAAGTTGTTTTAAACAGTGGATTGACAGCCGTCTAGGGAGTATCACACTTCCCAGATCTAGCATACGCTAGGCAGTCCACTGCATATACTGTTTAACTTTTATTTGGTGGTCTTGTTTTCCATTTCAGGTAGTTCCTCCAAGCAAAAAGGAAGCTCTCACGATCAGCTGTGGATCAAGAAGTCATACATGCACAACAACCTACAACCAGCATTTTAACAGGTATTCCTCCTAGCCCTTTACCCTTATCTATTTCGTCAACATTCGAAGAAACGATCTAGAATCAGGTGAAACTTGTTATTTCAATACATGTAGATCAAATACATAAAAGGAAGAGAAGCTTAGCTATACAAAGCTATAGAAAAATAATTTGGGAAGATAGACTGTATAATTTGGGAGTATAGAGCCTGAAGAAGCATCACTGCTGAATCTGTGACTTGAAAATGCCATCGTATAGGATTGTACGGTCTAGACGAGATCTATAATCCACTCCTACCTCATATGTATAATATTGGATTCCTTTAGAATGATACTATGTAGTTTTTTGTGTCCTTTGGTGGCCTGTAAATGTATTTAGTTGTTAAATCCTAGCTGTCACACATTCTTAGTATCATCTGTAATAAGCCAAATCACTCCAAAACCCTAATAATGGGTAGAAGACCCTACAAGAAGGTTAGTGTTTAGGTTGAAGTGCAAACCATGCACCATCTATGTCTGAAGAGGCCTCAAACCATACATAGTTCTCCACATAACATGTAACAACTATATGAATGTAGCTAGTTGGTGATGAGCCCCATAAACGGTTCATTTTATACAATATTTAACATTTTTTTCTTTGCATAAATTATGGATCTAAATGTAATTTATGTATTGATGGTCTATTTAAAATAAAATAGTAAGTATATATATTGGTTATTTCTTTATAAATCATGTTCATTTCTTTATTAGATAGTAAAAATATGTTAATTTGATTACATGCAATCGATACTAAGCTATAAGTATAATAATATGCTTCAAGCATAGAGTATTAACTAAGGAAAAATTACGAAGTCCACTAATAGATTTTCAGAGTCCACCATCACAGCATCATAGTCCACCATTTGAGCGCTGAAGTCCACCAATAGAGTGCCATAGTCCACCACTAGAGCACCAAAGTCCATCAACAGAGCGCTAAATTTTGACAACAGGGAGCTAAAGCCCACCAAAAGAACGCTGAAGCATATAGAGAGGTGCTAGAATTCATTATATCAACTCTAGATATGGATTAAATTTTTGGGAGATGAGAATATCAGTTTTGAAGTCTTTCATCAAGCTCCAAATGTGGTTCGAGATGTATTTCTATCAATTTTTGGAAATCATTCTAAGAATATATATTTTCTTAGGTTCTTTGTTGTTAAGACATTTGTTTAAAATAAGGAAGAATAAATATTCCTTTTTTATTCTCAACATAAATGAGAGAATCAAATCATTAGGATAGATTCTTTTCTCCAAATAAGAGGGATAGATTATGGGAATTTTTTTCCATGATATTTTATTTTAGTTAGATTATATAATAATAAATCTCTCTCCATATTTTATGGAGATTGATGCTATTTTGATAAATTAAGACCTTGGTTGATAATATTGAAATAATTACATGATTGAGTTGTTGGTTGGAAGTATAAAATTATAAATGCAACCTCCCACACCACTTGATGTAACTCACCATTATTCTGAACAATGTAGTTTGAGTTCATGGTTCCAAGCTTGTTAACTAGTGTTGGTTGAAATCCTCTTTCGAGGAATGAGCTAGCCACTCATTCCAAGGAAGAGGGATCAATATGTTTGTGTTTATTACCTTCATTTTTTGATTCTCCTTTTGTTGTGATAATTATTATTATTCTTTATATCATGTAAACATTCCTTTTTTGTATAGTTTGTTATCAACATGTAGGTGTTTTTTATGTTTGTCATTTCTTTTCAATTCAACAATTTACTTTCATACAAGTTTAATTTTATTTCATGTAAGAGTGATTTAGATTAATGTGATATTTAATTTCCTATAAGTGTTCTATTTAATTTCATACTAGTGTGATTTAAATTTCTGCAAGTGTGAGTGTGATTTTACTTTCCTACAAGCATGCATTTTGGTAGAAGAGACTATTTTCCAGAGATCTCTTTCCCCTATTACATATTTCCATGGACACTGACCCTAGATTGAAAACAATTAAATGAGGATGATTGATGACCGTCATCATTTGGTAACTTAAACATTTATGATCATGCTTGATAGAATTGTGCTCTTTTCGAGACTTGAAAGTGGGATTTTGGTGTGCATAGATTTGAGGGAGGCTAGAATCCTTGACCTGGTTGAGTGCTTCAGAAATTTAATATTGTATTCCACAATGGATTTGAATAATATTTGGGAATATTTAGGGGGGATTGAGTACCATTATTGAGTGTTGTAATTGAGTGTGTTGATAGAATCCTATGTGATTTCTAGGTTAGTAAATTATGTGATGTTGACTTGGTTATTTAGGGTTTCAAAGGTAAATTATTATAATAAGGTTGACCCAAGAAGATGAAAACATCCAACAAACCATAGTGCATCAAAATTAGAGTTAGAATTTTTTTGTGCAATACTATACAGGTCAACCATAATTGGATTATATAACTTGATTGAACTATACATTTTTGGATAGGGAGGAGCTAAGTAAAATTTAAAAGTTGGATCTTGGGAACAAAATTTTGAGCATTGATATTATGTATTAATATTTATATTATTTGACACATAGGTATATGAAAGTGAAATAGTTAGGAAAGAGATGGAAACATGCACTATATGGGGATGATTTGGGTGTTTTTCTTAGCCAAGAAGTATAATTGCAATAAGCAATTTCAAAATCATAAATTTCTAAATTTGAGTGTCTACATTCCCCCCACCTTTAAGTATGAAATGAAAATTTCATTCTTAAAGGAAAATATACCTGAGTGTCTAGACACACTTTATATTTTCTTAGAATTTTTATTATTTAGATGTGTTGGTGTTGGTATGCTCCATGATAAAACATACAACAAAAGTGTAGTCAATGTCCATAGTAGAAACTGAACAGTAAATCAATAGTAACTATAGTTTTTGAACTTTCCTAAAGTGGAATAAATAGATGCAAAACATAGAAAGAGTACACATGTTTGTTTTGTGAAGGGAAGATCTTCCTGTTCCTTTCTTACAGTTGGAGATTTGGAGATTTGGAGATTTGGACTGTTGTTGTTGAAATTTAAGGATTAGGGGTGATCAAACACCAATTGTGCCGAAGGAGAAATGAGAGTATTTGATGATTGTGACCCAACACCGAATGAAAGGTAGAGAGGGGAGAGAAGAGATGTACAAATTCACCCTATGAAGGAATATGACTGTAAATCAAAATCTTTAGTAACTCCGATATCTTCCCCTTTCATATGAGGAGTGGAAATAATACCTTTGAAGAAATTAGCCACTTCGATAGTTTCCATAACACCATGGACCACACTGTTGCAAATGGATCTAGGCCCAATGTATTCAGTATATAAATACAAGGTATAAAGAGAATGATTTCTCACATGTTCTTCCCGTGTTCCGTACTACTAATTAAGAGTAGATAATATTATGAAATATAAATGGAGAAGGAGACCGATGCACCCAAAAATCCTTTATGTTGCAACCAAAAATGAGTACTGAAGAGAATAAGGAGTGAAATATTTCATGCCCCTTGTAAATTGATATGAAATGTTTCAACTAAGTTTGAGATTATGATAAAAAATTGTATCCATCTTGGAAAATATGAAACTATAGAAAATATGGTATTTTTCCCAAGGAAAAAACATATGGTAAGGTCACGACTATCTATATAGTATTGACCCTTCTATATGGTTTTAACCCTATGTATTTTATACCAAAATTGAATGTCTAGAGTTCTTTATGAGTACTCTTTTCTTGTGAAAACATGTGTTTAAACTTGTGATTCTACCTTTAAGTGTAGAATATACCCCGATAAATGCCCTTTATTTTGAGGTGTGTGTGAAGAACCATTTGAGTATGTGTATCAAAATCATATATGTGTTCCAATGCATTGTATGTCTAAGAATCTATATTAAAGTGTAGAATGTTGAAAAGGTGGCCACCTTGGAGAAATTGAACCTACAAAATGTGGTTATATATGGTGGAAACCATGTCATGTAAAGAGACAAATAACCATAAAAACAAGAGGAAGAGCAGTAGTGATATCAAAAAGAAAAATAATAATAAAAACAACACATATGTAGTAGAACTATAATAGAGATAAAACAATGATCAAGTGAGAAAAAACAAGAAAAATCTCATAAATTATACTTACATTAGGGTACAAAGCCACAAGCATTGGAAACCCATGTGTCACAAGACAATCAAGAAATTAAACCACATACAAGAGAAGCTATGTCACACAAGAAGGTATAGATCCATAAATATGGGACACCTATGACGTCACAAGACAAAAAAGGATCTCAAGAAACATATAATGGAGTAGACAAATAATAACGAAAGTAACTAGAAAACATATATAATAAATAGTAATCTCAAACAATGATAAAAAGAATAAGTAGTTAGAGAGCACATGAAGCAAGATATGTCAAAATTGCACAAGAAAAATGTTATCTTGAAAAATAACATATACATAATATATATAATCAAGCGTAATGAGGAAGTAGAAAGGAACTATAAAGAAATAATAACACCGATATAATGTGAAGGGATTCCCCCAAAAGGAGAATATAAGAAACCATAGTAGATCCTAGTAGCATGTAACAATTTGTGTGTCCTGCATCAAGATCAATATACCTCATGAACACATGTTTAAAAAGTAGATAAGATATGCTATCAATCAAACCATAATGAAAAACAACATATGTAATGTAAAGTGATAACAATGAAAGTTATGTGTACATGACCTAATTTTGTATTTTTACAAATATACAAATATTTTTGTATTATTGAATATGACTATGTACAAAGAGGGGTAGAGCAAGAGCTACACCAATTAGGGCCTCATGAGGAGGTGAAGATGATCTAGGAGAAAATAGAGACATGGGCCTCAAGTGTGCCAATGAAGAATGGTCATATGCAAGTGGTTCCATAGTAGTATCATGCGCCATAAAAACCTAGGGAGGAGAACAAGGTGGAATAGACCTATGGGAGATAATGTGTGATGGAATAAATATGTGGTAAGGGCTCAAAGAGTGAGAACCACGAGAGATGGTATGCGAGCTATAAGAATTTTGAGGAATCCTGGGAGGGTGAGAGCCACTAGAGGTAATATATGTTGGACGTGTAAATTTCCAAATTTGAGTGTCTACACATACAAGGGGAACTATCTCTTGACCACACTGGGGACTGCCATCCCCAAATCCTAAATTTTGAATATTAGAGCCAATTTAAAACTTAGAGGGGAAGCCACAACAATAAAAGGGGGTATAAATTTGAGATTCAATAATAATCCAACTAAGTGATCCAATATAATTGAAGTATGGAAGAAATATAGGTAGGATTAGTTTTAACACCTATTATTAATTGTTATTGAAGAGGTTGTGTAATTTTATAATGGAATCAAATGTCTACACTAAATTAACTAAAGTCAAGATTGGTGTCTAATGGCAGTGAATTTTAGTTGTTTTGTTTGTGTTTGATTGGAAATGAGAAAGAACAAAGGCTACAAATGAATACATTAAGGAATTCACACTTAATTTATTTTGTAACATAATGCATGTGAAGTTTCTATGTTTTCCCTTTCTGTGATGATAATGTGGAGATCCATACTACAAATATTGTATAAAGAAATGTTTCTTACAAGTGATGTAGGAGGGCCATCCCACTAATTTTTAATTATTTCAGTTAGTGTGTCAGTTTGTGGTACATGTATTCATGTGAATAGGTTTATGGGCCCATGTTTATAATTGATGTGGTTTCCATGTAGTCAACATGAGTAGTCTCCATAGTGGCAGGATGCTTAGTCATAGCATGTTATTTTATCCTTTTATTAATAATAAAGGGGGAATTTTGGATATTCAAAGCCATTTTATTTAAAAAATATTGAAATATTATGTTAAATTATAATTAAGTAACAACACATATAAATATATGCAATAAAATAATTTTTTTACCCAAGTAAGTAAGATAGAAAAATATGAAACCCTAGTTGCAAGAGAGAGGGTAAGATACTTAACTGATTCACAATAATTCCAAGGCTGTGCCGAGCTGGAAAACTGATGAAACATAAAAGCAGAGTGTCATAACTGAGCCCAGGAAAATGTATAACTGTTAGGAATGGAAAGACTAGGAATCCTAGATAGGGTCGGGGATGCCTGGGGCGATATAGACCTCCTTTAAATGCCTGTGACTACTCAGAACCTCAGCAAATCAGTTTCATGGGGTCGCAAGATGTTCGCTAGGTGTCACCTTTAGTCACTTGTATGTTGTTATCTGATCTTTGAGTTCATCTAAAACCTACAAAGAGAAAGAGCACCTGTAAAACCCCAAAACACATCAAATCCTAAAAAGAAAAAATGAAAATGGGCAGTCAGACAAACCCTGATAGTCACTCAATTGAGTGAACTTATGATTTGGGCACTACACTACAGTTTAGACTCCATGTAGTTCTGTGTGTGTGTGTGTGTGTGTGTGTGTGTGTGTGTGTGTGTGTGTATAAAATCATGCTATAGGTAGCTCTTGTGCTAGACACACTTGAATAACAAACAATAACTAGATGTAGAAAATGTAGATAGATGCGTGCATAGAAAAATGAACTTCCCCTCCTATGAAGTGTATGCAGAAGAATGCAGTTCCTCTTCCCTTGGGTGGATTCTAGATGGATGCTTTGATACTCTTGTAATACCTTTGGATGCAACCTTAGGTGATGATAGTAGATGCTTAGTGCATGGTCCTTTATTATGGTCTCATAACTTTGTATTTATATGATTCCTTTTCTTGAATTTCATAATTAACTACTAAAAGGCCGATCACCAAGAAAATAATATGCCTAATAGCTAGAAAGGACCGAAAATATTCAAACAAAATACAAAGAGGTCAGGGGTGCCCAGAGCAGATGGGGGCACCTAGGCGTTGGCATCTTGGCTGGGCGCTAGTGTCCATATTCGGAAAAGATGAAGTGTCGAAAGTCGGACTAGACAAGAGGGTGTGTGAGACCAAGAAGGAAAATAGAAAGAAATAAAAGAGGTTAAATAAAGTGTCTAATTAGTAATTTTCTCGCTTATGAATCATAGGAATAGTGGTATCTGATCAAGAATAAAAATATACCAAAAGTGCGTGATTTAGTGTCTACCTTTTCCCCCACTTTATATTGTTGAGCAAATGCTTGATAACATAAAGTAGATTACAAATGCATACCTAATAAACATGTAGATTGATGGTGAAAAGTGCACCGAGGAGATAAGAGAAAGTGTGGAGTGATAAAAATAAAGCACAGAGGCTAGCAAAGAGGAAGTGAAAATGACCTTAGGGGTGAAAGCATATGTGTGATGTTGCATTGTACCTGTTATCGATGTCACTTGATGCTTGATGATGTGACTATTGCTTCATATAAGGAAGAAACTGTAAATGAAAAATAAAATGAGTAGTCAAATATGTGTATATGAAAAATTTGACCAAAACGTGTAAAACATGTGTAGAAAGTATGTAAAAATGAGAAAAGGAACATGTGCACTTGATCTGTGATGAGTGAAAAGAGTAGAAAGGATCATGAAAATTCTTGAAGAAGAACGAGTTTTTTTTGGAAATCTCATGCCTGTTGTGGAAGAAGTTTAGGGAGAAAGGTCTAGCATTATTATCCAAACTTTGATTACTTCCCAAAGTGTAAACACCACTGTAGATGATTTGTGAAAATCTGATCCATTTTAATCTAGTTCGATCTAATGTGAAAGCAGAAAATAAGGTAGAATGTATGTATGCTGAGTGTCAAAAGACTTGCCTATCTTGTAAATCATGTTGTGTAAATTGCTGTGAACTATGCCAAACTATGTAGCTTCCCATGGTCATAGGCACCCAGGAAGGGTCTAGATTGCTCAGGAACTCATGTATGTATCTTGGCACTAGCATTTGTACTCTGTTATAGACCCAAGTTAGATTCTGGGACTTTTCTTTGATTGAATAATGTGTTGTACTGGTATTGAACTATGTTGTACTGTGACTGTGAACTTCTGTATGGGGTGAGTGATTCACCCAATAGATACCCCCCTCTTTTGGAGTGCATGTGATGTTGCTAGGAGTATGTGTTCCAAAGGAGGACTGGAAGCTTAAATGAAACCGATTCCCTACAAGGGGGAATGAATGTGCTTGGTAGAAACCAAGGCACATACAAACAAAATTGATAGGAAACAAGTGTTAGTGAAAACATGCATATAGAAGACAAAATGTAAGATAGCAAGAAAGAAGACAATGTACGCTATGAAAAGTGAGTTACAAAAATGGGACATCGCTCATGATGTCACAAGACAATCGAGGCCAAAGTGGCCAAAAGTATATAATGTACACACACGAAAAAGGGAAAATCCCGCAAATAATGGAATACAATGGAAAATAATGATAGATAATAACAACCAATGTAACAGAGAACCATGATAGCGAATAGTTCTTATAAATTAAACACTACACATGAAGAACCCATTATCATGTTAGAAATATAGAAAGTATGTAAAAAATTGTATGATATGATATAATAGTGTGCTAGTATGAATAGGAAGTAGTATAAAATGAAACAATAACACCTGTAATGTGTAAAAAAGTGGATGTCCCCCAGGAGCCTACTATGGGAGTGGTAAGAGGTACAGTGTCAAACATCCTTGTTGTGTGTAATGATATGTGTAAAGTATGTGATCACAACTAGAAGGAAAGTGAACATGCATGTGTGTATAGAAAAGATAATGACATACGAAATATCTGTCTAACATAGTAAACAAAGTGTAACATGCAAGCATAAGTAAACAAGAACAATGTGTAACCAAGATATGCATTATGTTATGAGTGTGAAATGGAATGGAATGTAGTGTGAATTCGATAGGAGTAGCATGCCCCCAAAATGGATGCGAATGAGTATGCATGAAATGAGGTTCATTTATAAAAGACCCCTCGACATTCAAGAATGAACCATAGAACAACAGTGTGTCATAGGGAAATGGTTTGAAATATGAACTAGAAATATATAATTGATAGAGCATAGAGTGTAGGGAGTGAGTGAGCGTGGTGAGGTTCATTTTAGATTTAAACCCTCAATAGTTAAGTATGAACCGTGGAACTAGAGTGTGCCATAGGGTAGTGATGATGTGTGAGAATGTGATGTCAAAATGGTGTGTCGTGAATGCATCGAGTGTGAAATATGTGTCATGTGATATGATGTGATGTGAGTTTCATGAATGTAGTAAGCCATCAACAATCAATTTTGAACTATAGCACAAGAGTATGTCATCAGGTAACGACAATACAAGTTGTGTATATCAACGTGTGTAAGATGTATGAAGAAGACTAGATGCAAAGTGTGAAACAAAGTGGAAGAAATGTAAGATGCTGAATGATACTAGGAGGGTGGGGGGAAGAATAAGTGTGGTGCCCCCTAAGTGTATGATTTGTAGAAGATGTTTATGTACGTTTCTAGGTTCCTGTGTAGGTGAGAGAATGAGTAATCAAGAAACATTGAATCATGTCGAGTATACTAGGGCTTAGTACCTTGGAGATGAAGCTGGATGATATGGGTGCAAAGAAAAAAGATGCATGATATCAAGAAGATAGATCTGCAAAACTAAACAAGATAAGATTAGTTCACAATATGTGGGGGTTTCCTAGACAGTGCCAGTTCCAGGAGGATTTTAACTCCCTTGGAGGATGTCAACCCACGTGTCAGACAATTTAATAATAGATCGTGAACATTAATAAAAAATGACAAGCAACTGAAATAAAAAGAGGACTTAGCTTATGTTCTTCTATGGAGATGAACTAGGCATCAAGATGGTAGGATAATGAACCATGGTAGAGATTTCTCCTTGAAAATAGCAGAACTTCATTAAGCTCTTCCTTCTCTTCTGTAGGCCTAGATATCTCTAGGTCATTAATTCTTTCTCTTCTTTTTGGTCCCCAAATATGGGAGAGAACCTCCATATTTATAGCTTAGATGTGGGACTAAACTATAGGTTAAATGATACCCAGGGTGTAGTAAAGTAACCTGAGTTAGGGATATGATGTGATCATGTGGGGACCACGGCTTGAATTATTAAATGTAGTGGGGGGCATGGTGGGTGAGAAGATTCCATTAAAAAAAGAGTTTCGGATGGGTGCATTTTGAATTAAATAATTTGTAAGGGATGGGGGATGATTCCAAAAATTGAATTATCAAATGGGTCCATACGGAACCCATTGATAATCAATCAAATAATGTGAGCAAATAGATAGGATTTTATTTAATTTAAGAGAAAGAGATGCGAGAATGGAATTAACATGCATGTCAAATGTCGTAGGGGAGTTTTACCCAAAAATAGGTCTCTACATTTGCCCCTTTTTGTTAAGTGGTTTGCGATAGCAAGCCATGAGACAAAAAAAAAGGGTTAGATGAAAGATGTATCCAAGGATGGATGAAGATATGACCAAATGAAAGATGCCCCAGGAAAGAAAAGGATTGCAATAAATAATAAAAAAAGTATGGCGGTGACTCCAAATCACATCGGCAGAGGAAAATTGCAGTCTCAACTGAGACAGACGACAATGTTCTACAAACCAGTGAGTTGGTGAAGACCACTGCAGTATGGATGTAAACCAAGATGACCAATGGGTCATAGAAAAACATCAAAATATGTGTAAATAAATGTGAAAGATGTGCGCAATCCTTTGTCTGTGAGGAATCGTGCAAAAAATCATGCGTCCAAACATGGATGAGAATGAAGATAATGATGTCCCAACATAAGGCACGAGAAGGACACAAAGTGAGTTATATGTGTTGACAAGTACAAAGATGAAAAGGTGCCCCAACATAAGACATAGATAGAATAATCACAAATGTAGACAAGATGAGTAGATAGCATAGAAAGGTGAGATAAAATATAATGGCAATCATGTTTTATAATAATTATGCATACGTGTTAGCAGATTAGGAGGTGAAGAAGACAAAGAAGCCTTGCTTCTTCGACAAGTATGATAAAGATACTCTTGTGAAAAAAAAAAGCAGAGAAAATATTCATGGAAGAGAACTAGATTAGATAAATGATGGCCATTATGGTATCTTCCAAGACAAAAATGTCAAAAGAAGATGGGAAGAGATTCTTAGAAATCGATATGATGATGTCCCTGTGAGAGGAATGCCGAAGATAAAAGATATGACAGGGTTCTTAAAAAGAGAAGCGGTCAATATGGGAAAGAGACGAACAAGAATGGTAATGAAAGGGATAGATGGTGATACATAAACGGAGAAACATCGACATTAACTGTGAATTCCAAATGTAAGGGATGTTGATAAAGAGAAAAGGGAATAGACATGAGGATTGGTTGATTATGAAAAGAGCAAGAAATATTGAATATGAAGGTGACAATGATATGGAATAGAGGAATGAAGACAGAGGAGGAGAAAATAAAGAATGAAAGGGGAGGAAGAAGATAACAAAGAAGGATTATAGAGAAAGGGGGAAATGAAGAAGGAAAAACAAAGAGAAGACAAGAAAAGAACAGAGTAGAGGATGAAATCATGAAAAAGGGAGAGAGTTATTTAAAATGAAATATGCGATGAAGATTGGAGAAGAGGAAAACATAGAGGTAATGGAAAATGAAAGACATGATAGAGAAAATAAGATTGAAGAAAATAGATCATAGTGAGGAAATCCAAGGCAAAACATATGGAACTGACCACATGGAAATGCATGTGGATGATGAGATGATAAAGGAAATGGGATAATGTTGAAGAGTCAGGATTTTGATGGGGAAGTAAGGAAGAAGGGCGAGGTAAAATGGGAAGAAGGATGATGTAGAGGAAGTGAAATAAGATGAAGATCAGAAAGGAGGAGAAAACAACGAAGAAAATTATGCTGAAGGAAGTGAACCAAGAATGAAGATATTTGGTAAAGAGTGGGAAGCATAAGGAACATAAAGAGAAACTTGAGGGAAGGAATGACATTGATTGGAAAAGAAATGGAGATGCATGAGATGAGGATATGCTGATGATGAGAAAATAGAGAGAAGGTGTATGATGAAGAAAATGAAGAAATTGGCAAGGAAGAATGTAATATGGAGAGGTGGCGAGGAAAAATAAAGGATGTGATAGGAGAGGAAATGCCAGTGAATGGATGTTAGGAGAAATCCACCGATAATGATCAGTAGGAAAAGATGAGACAAAATATAAGACAAGGTAGAAAGTAAACAAAGAATGGGACGGGGAACGCCAATGAAGGGACGTTAGTAGAAGTCATCTGATAATGATCAGAGGACACAAGAAGGAAGGAATGAAGATAGAATGGAGGAGGTCAAAGAAAAGGATCCAGGCTGTGTGGAATGGGGATGAGTGATTTTTAGGAGAAGTCCACTGATAAACAATAGCGTGGAAATGGAAGATGATGATGAAAGAATGTTAGAGAGAGACCAATGACAATGATGGGTAAATATGGGGGTAGATATGTGGGAGAACTCTAGAAGATGGAGTGAAAAGAGTAAAGAAAGAAGGGATAATGATGTGTAGGAAGATGAAGGTGAGGAGAGGATGCAGTGGATGAAAATGAATGAGAGAAAAATGAAGAAACAAGACATGAAATGAATGGAGAAGAAATAGTTAAGTAAGATTACCCAGCGACATATGATGGAGATGAAAAAGAGACCAATAGGAAGTGGTGTTTACGAGAATGAAAGAGGATGTGAGAGGATGTGATGATGGAGAATGACGAGAAAATGTAGATGGAGAGAATGTGGGGTAGTGGGAGAGTTCAGGATGAAAAATCAGGCTTAAGAGGGACTCTTAAGTAAGATTTCCATGCCATAGAAGGATTTAAGTAAGATCACCAAACCGGTAGTGATAATATGGAAGGATAAAGACAACATTGTATTGGATGTAGGTGTGGAAGGGTTGGTTGGAATGGATGAGTATGATGAGAGGTGGAAGACAGAAGATGAGGAAGAGATGATGGGAGATGGAAGGATCAGACGGCCAACCATTCTTAAGAGAAACTCTTAAGTAAGATTTCCCTGCGACGGAGATGGTTAAGTAGGATCTCCAAACCGAAGAAGAAGAAGAATGATGAAAATACTAAGCAGTGTATACCAAAATGGAAAAAAATATGAAAGGAGGTGATAAAAATGCGATAACAAGGAAACATAGGAGTGTGACATGAATGGATGGAGGAACATATGTGGTCTAGATGGAGAGTGTAAGGGAAATCCTTAACTGGGATGCCCACGTGGTGGTAGTGATGATGTAAGAGTGTTAAGAGGAAAAGGAGTGGAAAGATGTTTGTGCTGGTGATTGTCGTTTGTTGAAAGAGGAAATGGTGGAGAAACTTCTATAGCGGGAGGATGCAAGGAAAAAGATATACCTTAACTAAGGTTCTCTGGCTATATGGATGGTTAAGCATGATTGTCAAATTGAAAGTGGAAGAGTAAAAGAGAAACTCAAGAGGAAAGACAAGTAAGATATCTGACATCATACAAGGGGAAAAAAAGGTGAGAAGGATGATGTGGAGACAATGGTGATGAGTGAACATGGAGAGCAAGGAGCAATGGATCAAAGATGGTGTTGAACATGTTGAGAGATAAGGAGCTCAGGATAATGAACTTGCCCTGAGAAGGATCCTCAAGTAGGATTCACAAACTACAATGGTGATCAAGTAGAATTCAAAAACTGAAAAGTGTATTTAAAAACACATTCATGGAGATGATGGATAAATATAAAATTCATAGTGTGCAATTTGATATGATTTTTATAAAAGATGATTTGGATGAGATGAATTGAACATAGCTGTAACAAGGGTGTACAGGGAAATTATGTTTCAAATTGGATTGGAGATAAACAAGAAAGGTTATCACTGAAGGCATTGCACTTGTAGCCAATAACATGTGTTAATACACAACCAACTATAGTTAATTATACTAAAATATCATGAGGGAAATATGGATGAAGGATGCTCGTAATCCTAATATTGACATGACAAAGGGATCAAAGATGTGACTTTTATGTGGGAAGAGGGATCTCTAAAAGTGGTGTTCCTTAAGTCTATGCCCCAACTCTGGGAAAGGGAAAGAACAATAGCAGAAAGCTGATCAATGCGGAAAGCTTTCGGAAAATGTTGATAAAATGAAGGTTGATCAATGTGGAAAACCTTCTAGATTCCATAATAACAGAGTAGCCATCCTTCAAGGGTATGGTCTAATTTATACATAATATGAATGGTAAGAATAAGGTGATATCTATCCTTCAAGGGATCGCTCTTTTTCTTTTGATTTTCCTTTGTTTTGATTTGTATACTTTTCTTTTGTATTTGCATGAACAACTGTTCTTCAAGGGATCAGTCTATTTTTTATAACTTTGATTTTACCTTTTACATACGTGAATTTGATCTTCACATGGGGGAGAGATGGGAATAGCTAAGTAAACCACTTAAGAGGGGATACAGAATGTACAAGAGACATCCTAGACCCTTCACATGGCTGCAATAAGAGAATGAGAAGGTAATGGATGTAATGTTTACGGGATCACATCAAAGTAGTGAAGGTGGACCGCATAATTTAGATTATTACAATGATAAATGAAAGGGGCTAAAGACGACAAAATAATCTAAGGATGTAACTAAGTTCTCATTGGTAGATATGCTAACAGTAGATTGGTCTCAAATGCAATTCATTAAGAGGTTCCATTTCTGGTTTACCACCACCGGAGAGAAGATAGTGTAGTTGCAATAAGATGAGATGATAACCAAGCAAGAAATAAAAACTATATCCTGAAGGAAATGATCATATGACCACAATGGTGGCTTTAGATGAAAATAAATGATGACGCCTCAAGAGAGACATAAACAGAGAAGGACAATCATGGCCTCAAAGGAGGGCTTGATGAAATAAACAATGTCCCAAAAGAGACATACATATAGCCTCAATGTTGGAATTCAAAATAGATGATGCCTCAGAAGAGACAAAAATATAGCCACAAATGTGGACTTAGAGAAAAAGGGATCCCTCAATGGAGAGATAAACATGGCCTCAAAGGATAGATTCAATGAAAAAGATGATGCCCCAAAAGAGGCATAAATGTAAAAGAACAAATATGGCCTCAAAGGAGGACTTAAAGTGAGATGAGGATCTGGATATAATTAATTTAAATTGGATGAATGTGAAGAAAGTAAACTAATCAATGATAAAGAGTGAAGTCCCCTAGTAACAAGGGATTTGTACGGATGATGTGTTCAAGGGAGAGGGAAGGTTATTCCCCTAATAAGTTAAATGTGAAGGAGGTAAAGGATGTCGAAATAAATTAGATGAGATTGTTTTAGATTTGGATGGGGTAAATGATTGGAGACCACAAGTATGTTTAGCAAGATAAGTGGCGTTGATGAACAATGGCGGACATTCCTTAGTAGGAATGACATGGGCTGGATGGATATTAAGGGATGATGTGGATGGAGGGATCATGGGAGGTCCGATAGATGTGATATGAATTGGATTCAAGGTAGACGGAGAAGGAAATTTTCCCCGAATGAGGAAATCATCTTTCTCAATAAGATTGTGGATGATTTTTTGAAATGCCTTATAATGTTTGATGTCATGACCTGGGGTATGATGATAAGCGGAACTATAATTAGGATTGAACCATGATGGCTTGGGACCATAAGGATTAAAGGATTTAATAGGAGGAAGTTTGATGGTAGATGTTCAAGTTAAATGTCAAAAGATATCTGTGTATGACCCCATTGAAGTGTCATGGGGAAGGTAAATCTTATGGGTTTTGATAGGATGTCTCACCTTGGAGTTAGGAGAAAACATGGATGTAGATTGGATGTGTGAACTTTCATTGTTTTAGAGGAAAAATCAAATTTGGTTGAAGGATGATATTTTTTGAATGTGGATTGATTATTGCAAGATGTCGTAGATGGAAATTCTGATCCTAACATGGATGTTGTTGCATTGGATTATTGAGAAGAGGAAAAATATAAATGTTTCTGTGGAGGCACAGGGGCGTGTTGGGGATGTTTTCCCCGAGCCTTAGACTTTAACCGAGAAGATTTACCTCTAACAGGGATGAAAATAATTTCAACCAGAGGATCTAATAGCGGTGGTGTGGTTATCAATGGAGAAACTGTTCTAAAACAAGACGAAGATGTTAATGAAGAGATAGGTGTTTGTATGATGCGATTAATGATATCTATATAAGACGTGGATTGTGTCAATTTGGGCATGGAAAGAGATGATTTTTTAGAGGGAGAAGGTAAAGCATATTTATTTGATTTAGGTGGATGTGTTGGTACAGTAGGTGATTCAAGAGGTATATTTGATAGGGTTGCAGATCGAGAGGATTTGGTTGATGTGATAGGAGGATTGGGTAAAGAGTATTGGGGTAGACTAGGTGATGTGGCCATGGGCAAGGTTTTCAAGGTAGAGATAGGTGGATTTGTTGATATGATAGGTATAAGGGTTGCTGGGATAGATAAATTTGTAGGAATTTTTAGAATATGTGGAGATGTGAGTGATGTGATAACCGATGGAGTAGACCTTATGGGTAAGGGTAATGTAGCAAATGCATGAAAATTTTGGGATGTAGAAGTAGAGGAGACTGGTTGTTTCATAAATTTTTTGAGGGGCAAGAATGATATGTTAGCTAATGGGGTCGATGTCGAAGGTAGGGTTGTAAGGGTGCATATTGTAGAACTGATTTTAGTTGGGATGGTTGTGAGTAATGTAGGTGTAGTAATAGGTGCATTTGATGAAGATGTGGGTGAAGGGATATATGTGAGAATTGTAGGGATGTCTGTGGATATCAGTGGAGCCAAAATAAGTGCCAA
>CM034151.1:178726260-178964641 GCA_019776745.2 Taxus chinensis
ATGTTTGGACTAGATTTCCATAGGACCAACATAAACAAGTATAAGATTTCCAAGATGATTTATGATAATAGCACCTCCACCCACAACTCCTGGGTTTCCCTTAGAGGCACCATAAAAATTAAGTTTGTACCAATCCTCAGGCAGAGGAATCCATTGAACGAGGGAGTGGTCTAAAATGTGATATTCCTATCTTGAATGTTCTCCGAATCAATGTTTCAGTTGAGAAAAAATATCTCCTCTTTTTTAGGAAAAGTTTGATTCTTGGGAGGTCTGAATTTCAATATGTTTTCCTTGATTTCAATAGTAATCTCTTTCAGAAGTCTCTTGATTTTGTTATTTATGTTCCTGAAGATAAGGGAGTTTTTGGCCTTCCATATTCTCCAAATGATATTGGGGAAAACAAGTATCCAAAGCTTCTTGAGTATATTTTGTTTGAAAAAGGGATGTCAGTGTTACCATGCATGAAAAATGTCATCCATAGAAATCCAATCAACTCCAAATCTAGCCAAGATGTGATCCCAAAGGCTTGAGGAATAGGGACATTAAAAGAAAATTTGGTGAATTATTTTATCCTTTTTCCTATAGAGATAACATATGTTAGGCATAATAGAGCCTCTCTTGATAAAATTATCAATGGTAAGAATTATTTTATGGAGAAACAACCATAAAAAGATTAATTTTTGGGGTTAGTTCTTTATGCCATCTACTCTAATTAAAATCAAATCTAGAGTCATCAGAGAGTAACCGATAAACTGTTTTTACTGAATATGATCCATCAAAAGACTCAACCCAAATGAATTCATCCCTCACTTGGATTTGGCTAATCTAGATGTTAGTGATAATTTTTTGAATCTCATTAATAAAGATTCTAAAGTTAGACCTACCAATACGAAGATTTTTCCACTAAAATCTACCATTAACACAAGTGATATAGTCACTAAACTTATGACCAAACTTTGTTGTGAGGATGCCTTCAAGGTGATTCTAGGAGTTGTTCCACTTAAGGTGTTGAAATTCCACCCAATCGTCCTTCTAGAATAAGATATCTTCTCCATTTCCTAGCTTCCATTTACAACCCTTCTTCAGATCCCTTGTTGTTTTGATAATTTTTTTTTCTAAAGAGGGAGCCTATAGGGAGAGTCTCTTCATTCAAAAAACTCATAGCAATGTCTTGGTCGAGATATAGGAAGAAAATCCCTGGGCTGAAATTATAGGAACTACTTAATGATTAACATGTACTTGGTGATGTAATTTATATCAAACATACTACTATTGAAGTATTACTATGTACTTCATTGATATATCTAGCTAACATTTACACCTATTTCTAGTATATTTACATCATTATATATTATGTGTGAATTAAACATATCTCCCATTGCCTTATATGACAATTCTTTTAGTTCTTAAATTGTTAAATCTTTATATGATGACATATCCTATCATGATTGTATACGGATTACATTATTACGATTTTTATATAACATATTGTGCATTTATCTTTTTATTTTGAGATGAAAGAATTACAGGCTTCATCCCCATATCAAAAAGGGGGCATACAATGTGTTTGTTTTAGAGATTCATGCCATATTAGCTTCAAAAATCCATAGTTTTTGATAGCTTTTATGATTTATATGGCTCAAAAGAGGACATTTTATGAAAAATTGAGATATTATATAATATATTTGAGCAATAATTGAGATATTCTATGATATTTTGAAGAGAAAATTAGTCCAATCTATGATTTTGAGAATTAATTGAGATGTTCTATGATATTATGAAGGTCAAACAAGGACATTCTAAATGAATTTTAAGAACAATTAAGATATTCTATTTAGTTTTACGAGACAATACTGACATTATGTATGATTTTGAGGAATAATTGGAGTATTATATATCAATTTTAGGAATATATGGAATAATTGGGACATGAATTTTATCCATACATTTTTTTTCATTTGAATGTCAATGAGGAGAAATTGGTAGTGTTACACTTTTGAGTCAACATCCATTTACAATAGATAATCCAAACTTCAAAGGTATGATTTAAGATCCCACCTCAAGGAGCATTTGAAACAACATTATTCAAATATTTGGCTAAGAGGAGAATAAGGATAGATAATTGTTCACCATATGAAGTAGATAATTTGAGTCCCATTGAATTAACACTCTTGAAATCATCATGACTGAATTTCATTGGAACTTTATTTTTCATACCATTATTTATATTCATTTTTCACCTCTTTCAAATTTAATTTTTTATATTGGTTAAAATTGTTTTATATTTTTAGCATGATAATGAATAAACCTAAAAAAATCCATTGTGTATTTCATATTAAGCCAATTATAAATTCCTATTACATTTTTCAGCACCCAACATGATTGTATTAGGTACTAAATTTGTGTTATTCCCTTTTAATTTAGAATTTTTAATACTATATTAAAAAGGGACAACTATAGACAACTACAATTTGTGTTTGACGCCATAAAATTTGTCATACTTTGAGGCTCTTAGACAAATTACATATATTTGAGACTTGAGAACACTTTCCATATATTATTCTTCCCACTTGTTGTTTTATCCACCTCTATTATCTAGTCATATCTATTTATGATTAGATTAGTCTATACAATATTACATCATAATCCTATATAAACATTTTTTAAATCCCATCTCCATTATCTGTAATCTCCAAGAACCAATGGTAAACTTGGACAATTCACATCTACTGCATGGGTTGCTTTCTCCCAATAGTGTCCAAGAGCCTTAAATAAATAGTTTTTAAATTGGGAAATATCCATTAGATTTCCCTAGACTTATTTCATGGGTTGGTTATCATGGGAAAATTATGAAGATTCACCTATATATAAAAATCATCCAGTATGTTATTACACATATTTTAGACAACCTCTACACACCTTAAATATCTCTTAGACTTATCACACTCTCTTAAGGTGCTATTACTATATTGAAGTTCATTATAAAACTTGTAGAAAACATGAAATATATCAAGAATCCATAGAGTAGTCAATAGATCTAAATCCGAATTTAAATTTCTCAAATTTGCATGATTCCAAAGTTCAAATCTAAATAAAGGAAAATTATTTAAACTAGTGATTTTATACACACTCAACTAGTATAAAGAACTACATGCATCTTGATCCATATTAAGATTATTTGTATATTGGTAATGATAACCACATCATTGAGGGTATGAATTAGGATGTGCAATCCTAAATTATTACAAGAACAATTAGTGTTTGAAATAAGAACATAATAAATATTTAACACCAAATGGGATAAAAGAGAGAGGTAAAAAATTCCTAGAAGTTAGATACTCCTAAACATCTTCTAGACATTGTTAGTAAATAATGATGCTTCCTCTCTATTGCAAGGGTATAAGTATACCAATAGTGTTTAGACAACCCATCAACCCATGTTCTTAGTATGAGCACATAATAAATAGCTTCTATATGCTTTCCATCCGTTAAGGAAACATATGTGAATGATAAAAACCACAATCAACTGAGTGACTCATATTTCTATTTGTTTGTCAATTCTAAATCAAGTAATTGCAGCATCTACTTACCTTAACAAGTTCAAATCATTTTACATGAATAATGTAATATTGTAATATAGAAATAAGTTTATATAATTAATATATTGTAATAATTGTGTAGTATAGTTCCATAATATGAAATACAGATAACACATCCCAACACTATGTCAAGATATAATATTTGATCAAACAAAACTTTTGAAAGTAGAATACAAGTAATTTAGGGTTAGGGTTTAGAAGGAATTCACAATTGTACCAGGTATAAAAACGTGACATTTATATGAAACTATGTAAATAATCCATTTAAAGTGTCACAAAGATGTTTATAAATTATGAGATTTTACAAGTTCATTTGCATTAGACAAGTTTGTTAGAGGAAATTTTCCCTAGACAAACACTTTTGTCCTATGTTATAACTATGATCTACAACTAAATTGTGGCACCTAGTGCAATTATCTAGATCAAGGATTTTTGTTTAGGTCTAGGACCTAAATTGAAATCAATCAAATTTATATGATTTCATAGCTTAAAGCATAAATGAAGGTCAATTATTTGGGCATATAATTGTACAATCTCTCTACTATTATGGAAAACTACATGCATCTTGATACATCTTTATAATATTTGTATGTAGGAAACTCTCACCACATCATTGAGGGTATGACTTAGGATGTATGGTCCTAAATTCTAATATCTTTTTAAGGGACCATTTAGTAATATAAGCATACTCAGGGTTTATAAAAAAAAGAGAATAAATATTTACCACTGCATAGGATAAAAGAGATTGAAATATCAATTAGGTTATAAATAGAGGTGAAACATCCCCATAAATTAGATACGGTCCTCAAATATCTTCTAGACATTGTAATTAAATTTTGATGTTTTACTCTATTTTAGGGGTCCAAGTCTACCAATAGTGTCCTGAAAAAATATTAACTCTTAAACCCAGTAGAGCACCTAATAAATAAGTTATAGATTATTTCCATCCTCTAAGATAAATTTTGTGAATGATAAACAATTAAAATCAACTAAGTGAATCATATATGATTTTTTCTTTCAATTCTAAATCAAGTAATTACAACATCTACTTGGGTTAACATAAATATTTAGTTTTAATTGAATGATGTAATATCAAAAATAATTTTATCTAATTTAGATATTGTAATAAATGTGTATTATAATTCTAAAACATGAAATATAGATAAACAATCCTAAAAGTATGGCAAAAAATAATTATTATCCAAAACACCCCCCTAGGGCCATTTTGATAACTTACATTTTCATTTGGACTCTAATAATATAAATGATAAAAAATGGATAAAATCAGTGTTAGTACACTCCAATTCCTCCTTACTAAGCCCGTCATTTCCATACTTAGCCAAAAAATTAGAATAAATCAGGAAAAATATAAGTAAATCGACTAAATCAGGCTTGGAGGGAACAAGAGGAATTGTTCCTTTGTTCCTCTTGTTCCCAAAATTGCCACATCATTCATAATACTATTTTAGGAGCATTGAGGTTTGATGGATCAAGATTTTTGGGAACAAATGAAATAGTTCCTGTGATCCTTTTGTTTTCCGCATAAGTGATCTGGTTGTAACAAAGAGTTGGGGCCACTCTATTGCGGGAAAATTGGACCATTTGAGAAACACCAAAATAGACATGCATAAATGAGTTAGAATACTAATGGAAGGGGAAGTGGAGGATGGAAGAGAATGCTAACAAAGAGGATATGATGGGCATCAATGGGACAGGTGGAACTATTCCACAGTTCCACTCAAACCCTGATTCTATACAAAACATAGAACTTGCGGTTAAAGTAGACAAGTAAGGCCCTGCAAGAATAGAAAAAAAAGTTCCACCCTTCCATAAGTTCTATGATCGACTGATCTATCCACACCTAGAACAAAAGCATTAAAGAGGACTGTAGGAGCCCGTGTGGAACCCTATTGTGATCATCCTAATTCCTTGAACTTCTGAGGGCCATAACTTTTTCCCTGTAACTCCAAATTTTACAAACTTGGTACCGTTGGAAAGGTCTCATCATGTAATACAACAAAAAATATAATTCTTAGGTTATGTGAGGTTATGTGGGTGAAAAAGAGGAAATACATTCCCAACATTAAAATATGTAGTTTCGGGTAGCTCAACCACCAAATTTGATGAGGTATGGTGCCCATTCCTTCTCCTATGAGAAAAGTATCATAGGGGAATGGCCTTTCAAGGGTACCCATGTATATTTATAGAAATTCAATGCATGTTGTTGGTGGTCGAAAGTGAAAATTTGATTTTTCCTCTCTTTTCCCTCATCTCTCTTTCCCATCTACTAAATATTGTAAAATGATGCTCATTTGTGAAGGTTTTATACTATTAGAATGTAAGGGAATCATTTAAATGTGCCACATAAGTGTTATTGAGTTGTAGGAATCATATTTGGATTTTGCAATGTGTTTATGCCTTCTTCCTTCATTATAATGGATTGTGCATCTATTTGAAGCAATTAAATCCATGTTTTGTGGCTATCTTCTGCCCTAGCTTGTGTTTATTTCATTATCTTGCCTCTTCATGTACTTACAGGTATATTGTGCATGTTTATTCTAGTAGGATTCATTTTCGTTGTGCTCCATGGAAATGAGAGTTTGGATGATATTTTAGACTGTGGCACTCATGCCTGCCCTCTCCTCCATTTTCTTCTCATATCCACTTAGTTGAGAGTGTATTCCCCCTCTTCTTGGTTCTATCACCTCTATTAGCTTAGTATTTCCATTGTTATGCATTTCCTTCTCTCCTTGGTTTCTGTGGATGTTAGAGTAGGATTAAATAGCTGCATTTCCTTCCTTGGGAGCAGTTTAACATTAGGCTTAGGTAGAGGAACCAAGCTTATTTAGAGGTTTGTCTCAAGTATCAAGTTCCACAACTTGGAGACAATCCCATGTTACACAAAAACATTTATTTCTCATCCATTCATTCATGATAAATCAGAGGGTGCTATTTTTTGGTGATAACAATAACATTTTACCAAACAAAACTTCTAAAAGTATAATACAAGTAATTTAGGGTTAGGGTTTAGAGGACATTCCTAATTATACCAAATATAGAGACGTGAAAATGATAGGAAACTATGTAAATAAGCCAAGTATAATGTCACAAATTTGTCTATAAATTAAGAGAACCTATAACTAAGTGATGAAAAATTTCTCCTTTTTTGGATAGGCTCATCAGATGAATTTTTACTAGGGATAATAATTATATCCTCTGCTACTGTGACCTATAGCTAAATTTTTACACCTTATGCAAATACCTCTAGATCTGGGATCTATGTTTGAAATAACATGATGACAATTCCATATTTGCAAGTAAATTATTCTTGTGTTGAAACCATTGTTCCCCTATTGTGACCTAACAAGAGATAATTTCTTATTTGAATCAAGCTTCCTCAACACACTTATGTGTTTGAGTGTTGTTTACATAGAAATATTCCAAAGAGGCCTCAAACTCATTTATTTATCCCAACTAGTACAAGTGTGAGAATGACGTGTGAAAATAATGTAAATGAAAAATCCCTAATAATTCTTTCAATACTTGAAAATGATACTTTGAATTCAATCTTGGCACATGATAGTATATAGGAAAAAAAAGATAATGTATTTATATTTGTATCCTTTTTTAATGTGCTCAAAGAAAATTATACTTTAATGACTGAACTACAAATTCCTTATATCTTTATTGAATGTGGGATCCCTAGATGACCCTAATAGGTTAATCTGCATAAGTTTATATAAGTGACTTATGCAAATGATTTCCCACTCAAATGACCCTACAATGACTAAGGTAAGTTATGCATTCAAAAATGTGACCATTGTAATAAAATAAATATGTTCATGAGCCTTAAATAGATTAATTATCCAAACATATTCTCAATTAGAGAACCTATCCAAGCTTTGGATGGAGCTTTATTAGATATCTGAGGAGAATTGTTGAGAGTCTGAAGTTGTGTTTTATATAAGGTGCATTAGTTCAAGAGGTGTTAAGATACAAAATAATTCATGAACTATTGGAATCAAAGAGCGGTGATAGACTATGATGCCTTTATATTTAGAAAATAAATGTATACCTGGTTGATGTTGAGATAAATGTAAAATAATTATTTCCAATCTCCTTAGGACTAAATTTTGGTTACTATAATGATTCTCATTTTAATCTAGTAATGAAATTAGTGGTTTAAGAAAAAAGGGATAGTAAAATTGGAAACCTCTTAATGGGTATTGTGTGTGCAAGAATGAGAAAGTGTGGCCCTAAACAATATATGTGAAACCTATTAATCACATGCCACTGGTGTTTATTAATGTTAGAAAGAGATACATATAAAAAACTAGTAACTAGAAAAGTATAATTTAAAAGGATGAAAAAATTACACTTGATTGCCTTCGGTATACTTGTGTATGGAGTGTGTGAGTAACATACCATGTGAAAGTTTATAATTTGAGCCTTCTATTATACATCTATGAATTTGGTTATGCTAGTTTATATCTATATCATTTTGACCTACTAGTTTCCAACCATAACATTTAAGCCTAATATTTCCCATCTCTAACATTTACACCTCCTAGTTTCCATGTATAACATTTAAACCTACTAGTTTCCACTTTGCATATGATGTTGATATATTTGTAATGATGCATATGTATAATCATACAATATATCTGTAATAATTATGAGAATACCATCAAATTTTTTACCATGAAGCATTGTTGTTGTGATTCGTGTGAAATATTATAATATCCCAAAATATGACCCCTTTTTAGATGAGAGATAACATAAAGGATAACTTATCTCAAAAGAGAAGGTGTGAGCTATAAAGAGTATACAACCAAAGCATCAAGGATGTGAACCACATTTATCATGTAAACTAAATATGGTGATATAAGTAATATGCATCAAATATGACCATTTTAGGAACAAGTAGTAGATGTCATATTATGGTTAGACATATCATAATCCTATCTAATAGTCTATGAAATTGCATAGATAAGAGTGAAATGATGAATAATATAGTAGTATTAAAGTAAACACATGAATAGACACCTAATGAATCCATTGGGACATAATGAGCTATATGTCATCCCATGAAACAAAATTTATGCCATAAAGAAGATATAACTAAAAAGACACAAAAAATTGATCAGTGTTAGTTGTTTGTGCAAAGAAGGTATGTTCCAATGAATTTTCCAAGGGAAATGTGTAAACCAATGTGGTATGAGAAGATGTAATGATAAATATGTCATAAGCATGATATAGATCAAGAGTTGTGTCATCTAATGTGTTATGAGAAATATATGGAATGAAAAATGTGTCATGAGCATAATATAAATCCATATAAGTGTAAACCATTATTCTAATATAGATATATGCAATAATTTTTTTTATAAAGAATTATAGTCATAAGAAATGTATGTCTAAAGAATGCATTTGATAAGTAATGTGTGTCCAAAATAAGTATGCCAAACAAAATGTGTGTATACAAAAATCGATTAAGAAATAAGTGTCTCAAACATTATATCATAGTAAATGTGTTAAAATATATAGATGTATAAATTAATGTATCCAAGAAATAATATGAGTGGAATGCACCATATATAATTTATCACAAAGAAGACAAGTAGTGAGCAATCATCACATAGAAAAAAATTACGTGTGAGAAAATAGAGCATAGAGAATACATGTTCATAGAGAAAACAAATAATAAAGCATACAAGTGCATAGAGAAAATAAAACATAGACCATACAAAGGTATATATTAGATAGATAATGGATCATATAATGACATAGAGAAAATAAATCATAGATAATATAAGTGTTTATTTTGGATAGAATATAGAGCATAAAATATCATAGATAAATTATAACTTAAAGCATATTAGTGCATATTGTTATCCAAATAACTCTCCCGGTTATTTTCATAACTTGTATACACTTTCTGACTTTGAGATCTTCATTAAAAGGCTGTGCACGTTCAAGTTCACTTGGAACTTCCCCTTCTTCCCTTCCTTTTCTTTTCTTCTTTGTTCCATCTTCCCCTTGTGTGCATCTTCTGCTCATTCACCTTCTTCACGGCAGCTATTCACCCTTGCACGCACCCGCACATCATCTTGTAATGGTTGCACCTTGACCATGCATTCTTTGCTCACTAGTTTGCCTCATTTCCCTACATGTGTCATGCACATGTTCCTCTACACCTTTCTCTATTTTCTTCTACGTGCCCTTCCCTTGTGCCCTCCTTTGTGCCCTTCTATGCCAGGTCATCTTCTGAGATGATTGAGTGTGTCGCACACAACTAGTCAAAGCACGCCAATAGGGCACCAAATCGTTATAACAAATTAGTGAGTTACACATGGAAGAAATGAAAAACATTTACAAAGTTGGCCATCCTTTCAGCTGATCCATGTGTGCCATGTGTTTTACGTGCATCAACAATTATGACAACTTCTGATAGTCGTATCTTTTTCTTCAAAGCTTTGATCGGTGCATGCATGTACTTGTTAGAACACTACTAGCATTAGCTACAATGCTAAACACTCAAATTCAAATTTTGGCGGAATTGGTAGGTGAGAAATGAGAAAATGAATTTTTGAGCATTAATGAAGTAGATCTGATTGCTCTAACCACCTGATTTAATTTGTTCCAAATGGATTTGTAGGCATTTAATGCTTCTTGTTGGTGGTTGCATTTCAAATTCAGTTTTTTTCCTCCTTCTCTTCTTCTTCCATGGATTCATATATAAATGTAAGAGCTAGGATCATTATTAACATTGGATACTCCGAATCCTTACACATTTTTATAAGGACTTCATATTTTCTTCATTATGAGTTGCAGACCTCTAAATCTGGTGCATGGATGTGGATATCGGTCTCTTTTGCCATTATAATAGCTCTGTGTATTTCTGGAAGTAATATAAGCATCGTTTTGTGAAAATTCTCTGTCCTAATGTGTTTGTATTCCTTCTTCATTCCTTTTATTTTGCATTGCGTGTTTGTTGTGCCACTTTACGTCCCTTGTAGTTCCTTATTTAGTTGTGTTCCATGAGAACAATCTAGTAGACACGTTTTCAGTTGTGCTACTTGTGCCTAGCCTCCTTTTACGCGTACCCTTTTCATTCCCGCTCAGAACAGATAGTGTTCATCCCTCTTTTTCTGGTGTTATCACCTTTTAGTGTAGTTTATTTTCATGTTATCCTTCTATCCCTAGTCCGTTGACATTTATTAGCTTAGTTTCACTTTTTAGCAGTAGTAGTAACAATAGAAATAAATAGAGAAACCATACTTCTTCGAAGATCTGTCTCAAGCGTGCCAGGTCCCACATCTTGGAGATGGTTCCATTATGATCTCAAATAACTCAGATCTTCAATATTTGAGACACAGGTGCAATTTTGAATACCAACACATAGAAAATAAATATCATAGAAGATATATGAGCATATATCAAATAAGAGCAAAAAGAAGATAGATCATATGGCACACATGTATATAAAGAAGACAAATAATACAACATAAAATAACATAAAGTAGATAGATAATTGAGAATATAATGAATATATTAGACAAAACATAAAACATACAAGTGTATAGAAGAGATAAAAAACATAGATCATATAAATGTAAAAATTAGATAGGTGCATAGAAGCATACAAATACATAGAAGAAAACATAACATATACCATTTGTTGTAGGATAGGAAAATGATATGTGTGCACAAAAAACTATGTATAAGTGATTCCTTTCAAATGTAAGTAAGAAAATAATAGGAAGTTATCCTATTATATTGTAAAGGGAATGATCATATGGATGCAATGCATCAATGGGTATTGGATGTATATGATATAAAGTAAAAATCACCATGATAGTGTGGAAACCATTTGGATCTAAGGTGTATTTGTGTGTAATGCAACATTCAATGATAACATCCTTTGTATATTGTGTGTACCTAATCAATGGGTCACAAGTAATATTATTCTCCTTAGGATCTTGATGTATATGGGGATGGTACATCAATGTTACTTGTGGGGACATGATCATAAGGATGCTATCTATTTTTTTTGTACAAAAACAACTAGCACATGGGGTAATCGAGTGGGTGTGATCATCAAAACATAATCATGATGCAATGATAGTTGTGCGTGCTACATAATCTATTTACAAATATAGTTAAATCTAAACAATGGGTTATGAAGGTTGTGTCCTAGTATGTGTCAATTCGTTTTGAGTAGGACAAAAAGAGGAAACTATGATAATCCAAATAGTGTATTCATAAGAGACACTAGGAATAGTAACCACCATGTTGTTAATTACATACTTTAGGCATCTCTCTAAGCAGGAAGAAATATCATGCATTTAAAAATGTTGGCATAATGTCCTAGTAGGTGTTGTCATTGATGCAAAACCAAATTAATGACAAAGTGAATGTTGTAGGATGATGTCTTGATGATGTATGAGGTGCTAACATTCATGTTTAGATGTTTTTCAGCTATTACAGTGGGATTCAGTGGTGAATGCTTGCTCTTGCAATCCTATACAGATGCCTAAGAGGTGTTGCTTGATAGTGAGAGCTTCTAGGATGATTAAGAAGCATGTTGACATGATTTATAACATGATTTGAGGGTGCTTGAGCACTCAAAGTAGTGGAATAGTGTAGGTATAGGTGGTTTTCCATGTTACAGGTGCTCATTGGGAGCATGTATGCTTGCTTGGAGGCATGCCAGAATGGATTGGAGCCATTTGAGCTCATGAAAGCATGAAAATGGGTATATCATGGAATATGAAGTATTTTTTGTCATTTTTATAGGTTTCATGTTTATTTATTGCATTATTTCAGTTGACCCTAGTTACTACTATGAGGATCTAACATGTAAACACAGGTAAGTTTTGGTGACTAGAGATTTTGAGCCATGAAATTAATATTATGATGATTGGATATGTTAGAGGGATGATTGATTATGCTCTCAGAAAATTCTTAGGTTCCCATGTTGAGTATTTTTTCAATCATGACAGATTTTGTAAGCCAAGGTCAAAATCTAGTGCATTTCCAGCTCAAATTGCAACTTCAAATGCTTGTTGACAAGGTTTTTTTATCATCACATGTTTATGAACAAATGTTAAGAAGGTAAAGGGGTCAAAAACCCTAGTTAGGAGTAGTTTGCAAAAGGTGAAGTATACTGACCAAGTTTTGATTGAAAGTAAAAATTTGATGTTGTAGAGGACTCCTTAGAATTTCCATAAATGTATGGTTGTGGTGATGGTGATATGTGGGCCCCACCTAAAAATAGTAGTTTCTGGAGAAGAAGTTTTTAGGACAAGATGGTCCAAAGGAGTAACATGAAAAATTGATGTTTCATGATGTATGGGATTTTTTTTATGTATGTCCATGGATGTTTGAGGACATGTTCATGAGGTTTTGAGGTCCAAATAGGTTGACTATTCAAAGGATAGTTTTAGGGTCTCAAATAGTAGGGTTTCGTGTTTTGGCTATAACTTGAGTTGTAGGTGGAATTGTTAGGTGATTAAATTTGTGTTGGAAATTATATTAACATATATTTCCAGTGATATATTTATTTCCTCATGAGAAGGTTATTTAATAGGGTTTATAGGTAATTATTTTAGCAAGAAGGTTTTTGACAGTTCAGGACATGATCTATCTTTGTGTAAGTTTGATGTTATTTGAAGCATGAAATGGATTCAGTGATACTTTGTATCACATGGAT
The DNA here is from genome assembly GCA_019776745.2 of Taxus chinensis. NCBI lineage: Eukaryota > Viridiplantae > Streptophyta > Pinopsida > Cupressales > Taxaceae > Taxus > Taxus chinensis. The sequence continues at coordinate 178,739,575 of CM034151.1, forward strand.
AGTGAATAAGGATGAATGTGGCATCAAATGCATAAAATTTTAGGTATTTACTACATGTATAGTTTATTTTATGAGCTAACCTTTGGAAACAGATTCTTTGGTCGGATGATTTGGTGAAGGAAAATATTACTTTGATTTTAATTAGAAGATGTTTCATGAGTTATAAAATCCTTCAAAGTGTTCTATAGGTTGTGCCATTTCTTTTGAGTTGTCACATGGAAGTTTTTAGTTTTGTATAAGACATTTTGTGGCATTATGAAGTTTCCAGGGTGTTGAAGGGTGAAGGAAACAACTTTTTTGAGAATTGTAAAGGGAACTTGGCCCAATAAATGAAATAATTTGATTGGTTTATCTTAATTTCGACCATTTATGAATGTTTTATGATATTTTAATAATGTATAAGGGTTCATGGGTCATGAAAAATTATGGTACTCATGTTAGGGTAATTTTTAAGAATATGCCTATGGGGTTTTGAGCCATTTTTTGGCACATGTAAGGAGGGTTTTGGCTAGGCCGACCTATATGGGTCATATGTGACTGTTGAAATTCAAATTTTTGAATTTTATATAGTTTTTTGGGTCACATTTATCATGAAGGACCGGCCTATTTTGGTTTGGAAGGAAGAAAAGCATATTTAAGTGCTTGTTTAGTTCATTTTTTGAACTAGTGCTCTTGGAGGGAAGGTTTACGACCTAGAGGAGGATATTTTTCAGGTATGAGAGCATTATTTTAAGTTTGAGAAAGATAATGATAGGTTGAGGAATATCAGATAGCATGAGAGAAAGAAGATAGAGAAAATAAAAGTGAAGAAAGAGCAAGAATATGAGAGATTGAAGACCTAGTGTGTGAGCTAGGGTTTGTGAGCTGAATAAGTGACATCCATCAGTTGTAGTAGAAGAAAAATCAGAGATCAGATTTCTTCAGGTGTCTGAGTTGGTGCTTGGTCACCCTTAGGGGGTTGTACCGTCCTTGTCAAGTGGGTGCTTCACTAAATTAGGGGTTAGTGCTCTACTAAACTAAGGGTTTGTGATCCTTGTGGGGTTGGTGCCTCACTAAGTCAAGGGTTGGTGTTCCTTGTGGAGTTGGTGCTTCACTAAATCTCTTTTTTTAGTGGGTTTTCTCCCCCTGGAGGGTTTCCAACATATATTTGGTGTTCTTGTGTACTCTCTTGCTCTTGATCTTGTGTATGGTTGTTTATATGCTTAAGATAACACACACATGGTTCATGGTTGAATGAATGATGATTTTTCATGGATGGTAAATGAATAAAAATATATTTAGGATTGATTCACCCACTCTCAGTCCCTTGTGCTTCTAACAATTGGTATTAGAGTGGGACCTTCTTGAAGAAGTTTGACAACTTGAAGGATATCTTTTGAAGATAAAAATGGGTGGTAAGAAGAGGAATTATTAGAAAGGAAATAACTCTAAATATGATTTTTGTTCTAATTTAAGTGACGGTAATAATTGTTTAGAAAATATTCCTAAAATTTACTCTCCCCTAGGAGTGGTAACTTGTGAATTTAGAGAAGGGTTTAGTGATTCAAAATCATATTGTGAAGAGTCATCTTGGGGAATATTGAAAAGGTAAATTAATATTGCAAGATATGAGAATGAAAATCTCACACAAAAAATTGTTGAAATGAAAATTAATCATTAAGATAAAACTAAACTCCTTGAAGCTAAGTTGAATAATGAGAGTAAAGAACATGATGAGATCACAAGGCATCTTGAAGAAAAAATAGAGAAAGTTGTAGCCAGCCTTGAGTCCAAGGAAGATGCTCATGAACATAGTCATTCTATTCAGATTTTGGATTCACAAATGGAGGACTTGTCAGAAATTTTAAAGGTCAAAGATGAAGAATGTACTCAGCTGAAATCATAAGTTGCTTTTCTCAATGATAAAATAAAGACAAAGGACGAGGAGTGCATCAAGTATGAAGATGGTATGAAATCTCTAGATTCTAGACTTGATATAGTATCAAGAAAATTTAAGATGTTTGAGAAAAGTGCTAGTGACCTAGATAATCTTCTTAGCCATCAAATATCAACAAGTAATAAGGCTGGTTTGGGATTCAATGAGGATCTCAAGGATAAGGAATTGAAGTAAAAAGATAAGGTTCCAAGTAAGGAAGATGAAGAACCAATTACTAAAGAAGAAGTAAAGGTGAATAAGGAAAATGAGAAGACCAAGCATATAAGGCACCATAATGCTTCAAGGTATGAAAGATCATTCAATGGATATTGTTTCTTATGTCATGTTTTTGGTCATAGAGCTAAATAATGAAAGAAAAATTCTTCTAAGAATGGTGTAGGATCCTTTAATGGTGAGTGCAATTCATGTTGTGAATTTTTTCACAAAACCAAGGATTGTGGATGGAATCTAGGAATGTTTGAGCCTAGAAAAAGTAAGAAGGTATTTGTAAAAATATCTGAGTCTAGATATTCTCAGCTATGGAAAGGAAATAGAAATGAGTTTTCCAAGAAGATAGTATGCTAAAAGTGAAATAAACAAGGTCACACTACAAGGTAATGTTTGTATGGATCACAAAATAAAGATGAAGGCATCAAGAGAAAAAATTCAGTGGCTTCCAAGCTTCTTCAGGACCAATGAGAGCATACTCAGGTCCCAGGGTGCAAAAATTTGGTGATCAAAGAACTATAAGGAATGAAAACAGTCCTAGAATAACTTGGGAATATATGAGAGATCATGGTGTGTCCTCAAATGCAGATGTTGATGGAAAAAGGATTGAATCTCAATTTTCAGACCAAAGGAGGGAAGTTTATGGTGCATTGCAGGTGCCCAAGAAGGCTTAGGATCTCTTCAAGACCTTATTTTAGGTCTCCATGGGTCATGTATAACTTCATTATGTTTCTTGAAGGTATACCATTGCATATGAAGCATCTAAGTAAGGGGGAATAGTCTATGTCGGTATGTGTAATCTCTTCAAGGTCATGGTGTGTTTTTATTTCTCCTCACAGTCTTGTTATGGTTCATGTTGATACTTCTTATGCATGTATCTTGATAAATTGTCTTACATCTCCTTGTTGCACTTGTTAGTAGCTCATGTGTTCTGTGTATAAGTCTCAAGTTGTATGGCTCATCTGTGAAGTGTAATAAATGATTTGTATCATCTTGACATGCTTTAAATTTGTCTTGTAGTTGTTTTGATGTCTTATTCATCTTGTTCATAGTATTTAGGTCCAAATCTTGTCTATATTGTACCACTAGGTATGTGGTAGTATTAACTGTCATGTATGAGTTTTGAGTGGTTTATGTGGAGTTATCAAGGAGTTTAAGTGTTAATGAAAAATGTGTCATTGTTTCATTCATGTGTTTTAAGGAACAAACATGGTCATTCATTTTGGGAATATTTTTCATGCACACAAATTTGTATGCCATATGTCTTGTCATCATGTGTGTCTATTTGTATCATGTTCTTAGGTAGATATGGTCTGTTTCATAAGTGTTTTCGATAAGATAACTAGACCTCTAAATTCCATTAAATAAGATCTATAGTGATCAAGTTTCAACTTGATCAATTTTCTCTCTAGAAGGTTGAATGTAACATTAATGGAGTGAAAATTACACTGTTACAAGCAAAAAGAAAAGGATATATGTATGCATCATTATGATTCGTGATCTCCATATGTTGAAGAAGGAAGTATTTATGCTTGAAGGTGTTGTTGAAAGGTTATGATTCTTTTATGAAGAAGTTAAGAGCAATTTTTGTCAAAAATGCCACTTCACTATCATAAACTGTGTTTTCTTAGTCCCTAAGAAGCAGTACGAGGGGAAACTCACTTTTGAAGGCTTAAATGATTGAATTTATGTCTAAATTTTTGTATGATTTATCTAGATACATATGTCTAGAGGATGTGTGAATTTGGGACCTCAGATATGAATGCTTCTTCAGTTGTGTATGACAATGTTGGTATGTTAGTCCTTGTTGCATAATGAAGAGGGTTTGCTCTGCCAAGCCCTAACCCTTGGATGGATCTTAGTATTGTGAGGGTCTTCTAATCTCTGACACATTATAAGGAAGATTTTTATGCAACTCATATTGGTTTATATATATCAGACTTGGTAAGAGGATGGTTTGATTGGTTTTAACCTTGTTTCATGCTAAATATGTTGGTTACAGTAAATTAGCAAGGGTTTTTGCATTCTTAGGTATGGGTGTGATATTCCTTCATCTCCAGTTATTTTTTCATATTCGATATAACCTTGAGTTACTCTCAAATGGATCAGGAGATTCTTTAGTATTGATCTCAACTAGTGTATATAAGAATGAACATATTGATTGCTTCATGATGAAAGTTGAACACCTACAGATTAGAGAGGCAGAGTACATAGTTACAGAGGTATGAATAGTGCTCCAAAGTTTACTCTCATGATAAAAAATTATGATTTGTTCATCTCTATATGTTTTACAATAAGATGGCATAAGATGGAGGTATGTGTTGTTTATGGAAGCTTGAAATTGTGCCAATGCTTCATACTAGAAGCCTACATTCATGTAGGTGCTCTAAATGTTGTATTAATAGTCCATGAAAGGATTAAAATGTATTTTGCCTTATTATCAAGGTCAAATAAGTATGTGAAGGTATAAAGAAGTATGTTCATGAGTAAATTGATCTAGCTTATGCTTATAAGTTAGATGTTAAGCTCCAAAGTGAAGACTTAGAAAATCTGTAGGGGTCCTAAGATAATGTTTTTGAGTGGTAAGAAGGACTATGTTTTCTATAAACAATAGGAGGAGAATGTTTTAGCCTTCTATAATACATGGTGTAGGTGTTTGAGAGCCATGAATTAATTCTTATTGCTTTCTAGATGAAGATTTGATAATGATATTTTGCATACAATCTTCTAACTATGTTGAACTATTATTGTAACAAAAAATTATTTCTCAGGGTATGGTTAAGCTCTAAGTAATAGGGGGAGTACATGTTTTTCCTTCCATGGGAGTGAAAATTTGATCTCTAGACCATTCAAGGTAAGAATTTGATGTATACTCCTTTCTCAAGCTTGCAAAGGTATGTTATTGCTTATCTCAACTTGAAATGGCTCAAGAAGACTGAAAATGGGGTTCATGACCTTGTCAATGTTATAATGGTATTTACAAAACTTAATAATAGGCTTGTTAAACAATTTTTGTGCCTATGGGCTAGTAGTAGGTGCCTTGAACCCAAGGGGAGTGATATTTTGTGAATTGTATGCATGACTAATCTGTAGGAGGATGTCAACGTTGGTCTAATTTGCACTAAAGGATCTATTTTCATCTCACTCCATTGGCTTGGTATGTAGAAGAATGTATATGCTTTGATTTGCATGAAATGGTGATTTCTTGTCTAAAATTGTTGAGTTATGATGGATTAATGGTAAAGAATGGTTAGTTTGACATTGTTTACATGATAATGATGAAGATGGTTCAGATCCAAAACTATTATAGTGACCTTCAAGACTACTAAAATAGGGGTATAAAAGACATTTGATGTGTTTTCTTGTCTAGAGGATGAAAAATGAAGGTTTTACTCCTAACAAGGTGAATTGTATGCTTTTTTTATGGTGTACCGATATTATTCAATTGTAGGAAGTTCTCTTTCTAGGGGAGCTTGGCATTTGCATGTTTGAAATAAGGTCGAGAATCAGATTTTGGGAAAAAATCAAGGAAATTGAGCTTGTATGAGACCATTGGTTGATGTTTCTAACAAAAATAGGGGCGTATGAAGTTGAGCATGGTGAATGAGGTAAACTAATCTCATTCCTTTGTCATTAATGTAAAAAGGGGGAGAAGTTCAAGGTGTTTTCCATCAATGACAAATGGGGAGATTGTTGGCATGGTGTCCTAGTAGGTGTTTTCATTGATAAAAAACCACATTAATGAAAAAGTGAATGTTGTAGGATGATTTCATGATGAGGTATGAGGTGCTAACAGTTTGGTTTATATGTTTATCATCTACTATAATGGGATTCAATGGTGCATGCTTGCTCTTGCAAGCCTATAGAGTTGCATATGAGATGTTTCTTGATAGTTTGAGCTTCTTGGATGATTGGGAAGAATGTTGAAATTATGTCTATCATGATTTGATGGTGCTTAAGAATATATAACAGTGGCATAGTGCAGGTACATGTGGTTTTCTTGGTTACAGGTGTTCACTAGGAGAAAATTTGCTTGCTTAGAGGTATGAAAAAATGGATTGGATCCATTTGAGCTCATGGAACTATGAAAAAAGGTATATCATGGAATATGAGGTATGTTTGGGTAATTTTTAGAGGTTTCATGTTCATTTATTACATTATTTCAGTTGACCCTAGTTGCTACTATGAGGATATAAGATGAAAACATGGGTAAGTATTAGTGGCTAGATATTTTGAGCCATGGAATTGATTATGATGATTAAAGATGTTATAGGGATGAGTGATGATGCTATCAGAAAAATTTCAGGTTCCCATGTTGATTATTTTTCTAGTTATGACTGATTTGTAAGACAAGGTTAAAATCTAGTGCATTTCTAGCTAGAAGTGCAACTTCAGATGCTCATTGTGAACAATGTGTTTTGCATGGAACCTTGTGGATTTTAGGGATTATTATAAGGATATATTATAAGGTTTCAAAAAAATAATGAGTTTTTTTGATCGTCACGTTTTTATGAACAAATGTTAAGAAGGTAAAGAGGTCAAAAACTCTAGTTAAACCCTAGCTAGGAGTAGTTTGCAAAAGGTGAAGTATAATGATAACATTTTTATTTAAAGTAAAAATAATATGATTGGATGTTATAGAGGACTCCTCAGTATTTCTATAAATGTATGTTTCAGGTCATGGTGATATGTGGTCCCCACCTAAAAATAGCAGTTTCTGTAGAAGAAGGTTTTACGACAAGATGGTCCAAAGAAGTAGCATGAAAAAATGATGTTTCATGATGTATGAGAGTTTTTATTGATTTCCATGGATGTTTCAAGACATGTTCATGAGGTTTTGAGGTATAAATAGGTTGATTGGTCAAAGGGTAGTTTTGGGGTCTCAAATAGCAAGGTTCAATGTTTTGGCTATAACTTGAGTTACAGGTGGAATTTTGAGGCGATTCAATTTTTTTGAAGTTATATTCACAGATATTTCTAGTGATATATGTATTTCATCGTGATAAGGTGATTTGAAATGGTTTCTAGGGAATTATTTCTACATAAGGTTTTTGATCGTCTAAGACAAGATCTATCTTTTTAAAATTTTGATGTTATTTGAAGCATGAAATGGATTTGGTGATACTTCCTATCACCTGAAGAGTTAAGAGGGATGAATTTGGAATCCAATGAATCCATTTTGAGGTATTTAATGCATGTATATGTTATTTTATGATCTAACCTTTGGAAACAAATTGTTTGGCAGGATGATTTGGTGAAGGAAATTCTTGTTGTGGTTTGAATTAAAAGATGTTGCATGACTTATAACATGATTAGAGGTGTTATAAAGGTTATTACATTTCTATTGAGTGCTCACTTGTAATTTTTTGTTTCAGTGTAAGCCATTTGGTGGCATTATGAAGTTTCCAGGGTGTTGAAGGGTGAAGGAAACAACTATTTTGAGAATTGTAAAGGGAACTGGGCCTAGTAAATGAAATAATTTGATTGGTTGATATTAATTATGACCATGTAAGAATGTTTTATGATATTTAATCATGTATAAGGGTTCATGGGTCATGAAAAACTATGGTATTCATGTTAGGGCAATTTTTAAGAATGTGCCTATGGGGTTTTGAGCCATTTTTGGCACATGTAATGAGATTTTTGGCTAGGATGACATATATGGGTCATATGTGACTGTTGAAATTTTTTTTATTTAATTTTATAGAGTTTTTTAGGTCAAATTTATCATGAAGGACTGACCTATTTTGGTTTTTAAGGAAGAAAAACATATTTAAGTGCTTGTTTAGTTCATTTTTTGAACTAGTACACTTGGAGGGAAGGTGTGTGACCTAGAGGAAGATATTTTTAAGGTATGAGAGAATTATTTGAAGGCTTAGAAAGAGCATGACAAGTAGAGGAAGATTAGACACCATGAGAAAAAGAAGATAGAGCAAAGAAAAGTGAAGAAAGAGTAAGAATATGAGATATCGAAGACCTAGTGTGTGAGCTAGGGTTTATGAGCTGAATAAGTGACCTCCATCAGTTGTGGTAGTAAAAAAATAAGAGATAGGATTTATTCAGGTGGATGAGTTTGTGCTTGGTCACCCTTAGGGGGTTGTACCCTCCTTGTGGAGTGGATGATTTACTAAATTAGAGGTTGGTGCAACTTGTAGGGTTAGTGCTCTACTAAACTAGGGGTTGGTGCTCCTTGTGGGGTTTGAACCTCAATAAATTAGGGGTTTGTGATCCCTGTGGAGTTGGTGATTCACTAAATCTATTTTTTATGTGTAATATTAACAAATTTTCAGTTGGTTTTCTTCCCCTTGAGGATTTCCCACATATATTCGGTGTTCTTGTGTACTCTCTTGCTCTTGATCTTGTGTATGATTGTTTATATGCTTAATATAACACACACATGGTTCATGATTGAATGAGTTATGATGTTTCATGGATGGTAAATGAATTTTTTTTTTTGTAGGACCGATTCACCCCCCTCTCAGTCCCTTGTGCTTCTATCAAAAAATCCATGGGAATTTGAGTAACATGTTGACTATGTTGTTATAAGGGGCTCCAAGGAACTAATTTATCATTCTCTTGGGTCCAACCCACAAATACAATATTATTACCTCAAGTGGGTTTTTTCATTGGTTAAATCCTTGAACTATTTTTGTGGTACCTACAAAGTTTAGTGTGGTATAGCCGAGATATATATGAAGTGGCATAGTGAAATTTTTTGGCTAGTTTTTTTTGTCGACCATGAAGATTTATATTAGATGTGCATAGAAATGTGTATGAATAAATAGAGTTCTATATTCTATTACATCTTGGGGATGAATCACTAAATCAAAAAATGTGATTGGTGGTATGAACCTTGATATATTTTTGGCCACACATATAATACTATTAATGGGATGGGGATTAACCACATAATTTACAAGAGGAATCAATGCATGATAATCCATTAGTACTTCATTACCATTGGTAGTCTCCAAATGTTGTGGTAATGGAATTTTAACTAATTTCAATATAAAAAATTATATTAATGCAAGAGTATCCATGTTCACAAGATATCCTGTATCGATTAAAAAATGTTTGAGTAGTTTTTGTTGAGTTTTATGTTTCTTTTTGTGTTAAGGGTGTATTCCACAAGCCTATTTTTCAGACCACACAAGTTTACTAGAACTATGTAACCAAAGTCTATTTAAAAACAATAAAATTATATTACAAAACTATAAAAACATTTGCACAATATGCACAAACTTATTGAGGCTTCCTAAACATACATGGAATCCATATAAGCCTAAGGCAAGCTATGAGAGACTAAAAATCTATTTGAATGCTAAAAAGTACCAAAGGATGTTGTTTGAAGCCACAATAGTTTTATAGGATATAGTTGCATCTTGTAATGGTTCCTTTAAACGTTATATTTGTAATTTACCATGACTTTAGGATTATAATGGTGGTGTGTAGATATATTTTATGTAGCTTTGGGTGGATTTCATTCCTATATAAACAAAACCTAACTTCCTTAGGGAGGGAACTCTCAATTTTTTTAGTAGCTTAGTTTAAATTTGAAATCAGATTGTGTACAACATATGCGTTCATGAGGTATATTGAGAAAAATGCAGTTATGACCTTTCCTCCAAACCTAATAAATTTTCAATTTCTATAGTCTTGATAGTATTTGGATTAAAGATGCGATGAGAACAATTAGGGATCCATGTCACCATAGAAATATAGTACACAATAATAGAAAAATAAACACCTTTAACCCTCACTTTACTGTTATTTCTTGTTGAGACAAAATCAGCCAAGAGACTAGGGTCATACCCAGAAAAACATCGAAATAAATTAGACCTACATTTCTCTGAGAAAACGTCCCAAGCTCAAAGTGCATTCATTTTAGATAAAAAGTGAATTAAAATTCCCAACAACATTCTAGAGAAAAAATGCATTCATTAGTTCTCCTTAAAAACCATGAAAACAATGAAACCCAGCTTCATGACCTAACTTGGAAGAATACCTTTTTCTCATTACCAGAGATTCTATGGTCAAAACATTTTCAAACATTTCACAACTCCTCTACTCCAAAACATAGGTTTTATCTGATCTATCATTTATGTGATATAATTATTTCATTTATTTTTTATCTCCGTGATATTTTTTTGGAAATTCCCTTTTCCCGTAGCTGTGCTCAAAATTCATTTACTCTTTCCTAGAGACTCCATGATGCTAATCATTAAAATTTTTGACTATATCTTATCCTTGAAAAAACCCTTATTTTGAGTCCTATCTTGAGTGATGAAGTTGAGAATTCTATTTACTATGATAAAAATCATTTTCAGCCCAAAATCCATTAAAACAAGCAAGTTGTTCCCAGAATCCATTTTGTATTTTCTTGTTGATTCCAATAGAGGAATTGTCTCAAACTTGGAGCATGAATCCAAATTTCCAAAATATTTAATTAAAATTCATTCATGCTTAGTTTAATCGAGTATTTCTCCCATATTGATCAAATTCATATTGTTGAGTAAAAATTCATTAAAATAAATAATTTTCATTTTCATTGGTTCAACATATTTTGTACGTGTGTGTCATTTTCATTGGTTCAAAATATCCTCCTTTATATCGATTCATATTTTGTCATCAAAAATGTCAAATATATTTTTTGTAAATGGATGCATAAAATAAAAACAAACTCAATGTGGAAATATTGGAGCTTCATATTGCAATCGGTTAAGAAATAACACACCAAATGATGGAAACAATAGAGGGAGGAAAAATAGAGCCTCTCATTAGCTATTAAGTACGGGGTCACATATGCTATAGTGGAACAAGTTTTTAGTTTATTTTTGTATGTGATGAAGAATAATAACATAAGTGTATCCATGTTCATATGTACAATGTGATTTCATCATTTATCTTGTTAGGGTGATGATGTGGAGATTCAAACCATATGTACTATTGCAGAAAGTGTTTTTGATATCTTGATTGGTTTAGTTGATGTGTTTAAGTTAATTGGTTAATGTTTCTCAATTTATGAAACATGCATTCACATGAGTAGGATGATGGGTCTCTATTTATGGTAGATATAGTTCCCATAGTCGATGTGAGGGTAAAGACCATGTACAATCTCTGGAGTGACATGTTACCTAGATATCGTTGGTTAATTCTCCCATATCCACACTAAGGGGGGTAATGCTATGAAATTATTGTTTCATATGTGTGAAGAATATGTTAATAATGAAGTATTCTAAAAACCCTTTATTCATAAATAAATGAAGAAGCTGCAATGTTTATAAACATTAAATAACTATAACAACATCCAAAGGAAGTGGATCAAATCTACTAACTATGGAAAATATGCAAAAATAAAATTTTGCCCCTAACTAATCACATCCAAGAACATCTGGGAATAATAAACTAACAATATAATAGCCCCCACTAATCTAGGGATGTGATAACTAGGTAATAGCTAAATAATAGCTAACTAAGTTAAAGTCATAAGATTTAATTACTTTAACATTACAACTTAGTAAATGATGAATTAACGTAAGTTTATTCCTAATATTATCCCCTTAATTGATCATGGTGTCAAGTGAATAGGAGAGAAAAAAACTATGAAACAAAATATGTTTACATGAGGTAAATATTTATTAACACACACATTCTAAAAGAAACCGATTCAAAGGTGAATGAAATAATTGTATCATTCCCCCCTTAATTCAGTATGGTCTCTCTAGATCTCATTTTAATAGGAGTAGTTAGATGAAGGTGTTTCCTCTAAGCGATTTTTAAGAGATGGAATAGGCTCATGAACAATCTTTGGATGCTTAGAACCTCTTTTGAGTTAACATGTGTGCTCAAAAAATAAATGACTAGTTATGTAAGTTTTGAAAACATTTGTTGGGTTGAATCTTGGCTCAATAAAACCTTTGTTGGGTTGGATCATATCTCAAAATTGGAATTGGAATGAAAAACTACACTCAATTCATTTTTCTATGATCCAAAAGGATTACAACTATTGAGCGATTAATGAAGAATTTGCCAGTCTTACATATTTTGTCTTTTTATTGTTTTTGTTTGGCCGTTGTTTTTTAATCTCCTCCATTTTATTTTTGCTGGCAACTATTTTGCTGCAATTGTAGGTCAACTTTGTGTTATTCTCCTTAATTTCTTGTTCTATAGGTCACTTTGGTTGGCACTTGGACATATTTTTCGTGCGTAAGGTCTGCTTTGGTGTTTGCAGGGGAAATATTTCCAAAGTGCGTTTGGAATGAAGGGACAACTCAATTTTTGCTTGCTTGTTGATGGCTACTTGTGCCCCTTAATGACTAGATCATGTATCATATACCTAGGTCTGTAAATAAGGGAATAAGCCAACATTGAAATTTGATCTAACCCTTCTATAAATTGGATGCCAAAACTCACCAATGAAACAAAAAATGTGTAAGGAAGGGCTCGTAGGAGACAAGGGAGCGTACATTTCATAAAAATTGGTCTCAGCCTTTGAAGAATGTTAAATCAACTCACCTCCCTTTTCAAGCATCTCGATCTACATCCTATAGATACTCTAAGCTCACCCTAACCTTGGCTTGGTGGGAGGAAGAAATCAAATCCAACTCAAATTTCCCAGTTAGTTCTCAGCTCACTTTTAGGATTTCCAATATCTAATGTAACTTAGTGGATCAACATGTAAGACTCAACTCGGTCTACCAATGTAGGTTTATACGAGCTTGATTTAAATGCATACATCAAACAATGCAATGTAAAAATTGTTGGGTCTTTTTATCCCAACTCGGTCTTGACTATTTGCATAGCACAATGAATGGATCGATGAAGAGCTCTCTTTGGATCCAATGTAAATAGTTCGATGTGGAGATCAATATCCTTTGTGTAATGAACTTGGTTGGTTCTGCAACTTGGATTAAAACTATGCACATCTATCTCGGTCCTTAAAAAATTCTACCAAACTTAATAGTATAGCCAATTTTTCCTATAACTATCTATACCTCTAAATTTAGAGGGAAAAACCCTATTTGGGAAAAAGAAATATTATTTTTTGATTTTTTTAATATGTAGATTTAAGAATCTGTAAATGAATCTGCAACATTATGTGTAGATTTGTAAATATGCGTAGAACTCTAGGTGCTTCCAAGGGGTTGGGGATAAATATGCTTCCTCCAAGCTCAAACTTGCAGCTATGAACCCTCAACTCTCTGTAACAAACTCTCCTTAGAGATTTAGGGATCCTCACAAAAATCTCAGAAGTTGTGATTAACCAGCTTTGATACCAAATGTTAAGAATGCAATATTCTGGAAACCTTTGTTTATAAAAAATGAAGAAGTTGTAATGTTTTTAGAAATTGAACAACTATAACAACATCCATGGGAAGTGGATCAAATTTAATAATTATGGAAAATATGGAGAATAGCATATTGCCCCTAGCTAATCACATCCAGAAACATCTAGGAACATCCAAGACCAATAAACTAACAACAGAATAGCCCCCGCTAATGTATGGATGTGACAACTAAGTAATAGCTAACTAACAACTAAGTTAAAGTAATAAAATTTAATTACTTTGACATTAAAACCTAGTAAATTATTAATTAACCTAAGTTTATTCCTAACATAATAACAAATAATATAATATTTTGAGTGAGTGAGTTGTTAATGTGGTTACAACAAGTCACATAATTAGACATTTTGAGATATATGCAGGATGTATTAGTTGGTTTGTTATTGAAAGACCCCTTAAAAATAGGATGCACATTGCCTATATAATGTAATACGTTATAAGGAATGTATAATGAAGAATTTATTGTGTTGTAATGTGATAAAATATGTGCCAAATATTTCAATTTGTAATCAATAAATGAGATTCCATGAATAGGAATATTGTGAGAGTAAGAGGAATCCATAAAACGATAAAAAAACTACACTAAATAATGTAAATTCACTAATCAATTGCACCAACTGAATAAACACAAAATTTACATAAAATTCTAATAGAAAGAGAAAAAAATCCAAACCAAAGATCTGCATTATGTAGAAACTCATTTGGTGTAATCAAAAGATTTGAAAACCACTTATGTGACCCCACATAAGAGCTTTAGGAATGATCCACAAGGAGTTTTTAGTAAAAATTAGAGAGCACAAAATTTAAATGATTTTTCCAAAATATAAAATGAAAATAACCAATAATCAAATACTTGAAAGTAAAATAAAATATTTAAGCACATTGGTCTATAAATGAATAGGGAGTCATCACTTCATAATGGATAATGAAAATTAGATATGTATTAAAAAAATTATTGAAGCACATTGGTCTATAAATTGTAGTGCAATCAAATTTATTATTATTATTATTATTTATTTAAATAAGCACACTAAATATTTCAGATTTTTAAACAACAAGGATATCCAACAAGGAATAAAACTAGTTTTCTTTCAATGCTAGTAACTACACTTTATTTCCTTTTGTAATACAATGTTTCCAATAAACAACTTTCATTTCAAAATAGATTTGAAAAAATTCTTATGAAGATATTTCCATATTGATTTTACAAACTTTCTTTTCCAAGGCATAGGTTCACATTTGTAAAAATATGCTAAATTACATAGCTATTCAAGACAACCTTTTTACAAGATCCTTGCAATATTGAAGGAAAATTTCTCAAGCAATATGAATTAAGTTTACAAGTAACATCACATACAAAATAGGTGTTTTACAAGAACAAGAAGGCTTCACATAGTCACATTCATAAAGATACAATGAGAATAATGTCCTCAAAACAATGAATATTCCAAGTAGAGGCCAAGTTGAAAGAGACTCCAAATTTCCACCACATGATCTCCAACTTCAAAAGCTTCCAAAAATCCAACACAAGGAGAAAAATCTTGTTTACCACCCAACCAATAGGCATCATCACATGCCTTTCCATGGTTGGAAGTCATGCTAGCCTCCCCCAAACCCATGGGAGAGAGGAACTAACTTCCACAATGTGCACAAGTATAAGGGGATAAACACAACAAGAATACATAGAAACATTTAAACACAGACATAATACACATGATGAGACAACACTATGAGGAGAAACAAGATCACCCTCAAAAAAAGGGGGAAGAGAAGAAATACGATGCCCAAAAACAAGAGTGTCCACCTAAACGATACACCAAATACATATCTTATAACCTCCTTATTTCTCCCAACCTTCATCCTCCTTATTTCTCCTTTATGTCAATGAAATCCTTCTTAGGAGGATTTTCAAACCCAATGGGTTTCATCCCAAGAATGGGGAAAGGTTCAAGCCATATGAACCTTTCTTCCACCTCAAACCATATGAGGGGATGAGAAGTAACCTTCATGGCTTGACCAACAAACCATGAGGTTTGAGAGGGAAATCCCTCTCTCTTCCTCTACATTCTCTAAAAAAACCATTAAGCCATATGATGGTGGAGAGTAAAACAAGACAACAAAAAACAACAAAAAAAGAACAACCAAGACTACATTCTTCATACAAGCTTAACAACATAAAATTTCACACACTTTATTTTTGACAAATGCATAGCTATCAATACAAACAACAACAAGGAAAGAGGGATTAAGAATCCTATCTCTACAAGCTTCCAAGACTCTAAGATTTTCCCACTTTGTCAAAGCAATCCTTAAGCTCCCCAAAATTCTACAAGTCCAAAAAAAATGAAGAAAAAGTCCCCTTCCTTCACCATGAGGAAGAATATCAAGAGGAACCCAAAAGTTTCCTCACCAATAGGAAAGTGACATGTGTCACCCCCATTCCTTCCTCAATTCAAAGATTCCCAAAACCAAATAAGTAAAAGTAAACTCACCTTTTAGCCCTTAACACCCAAAATACTAAAAATGTAATTAAAACAAAGTGGAGCAACTTTTAACAAAACACACTTCCCCATCCACCTTACATGGATGTGACCAAAGGAAGGAAAAATGGGAGGGAAACTCCCTCCAAACCTTGGAAATAAGCCCCCTACCTATTAGGTAGGGTCCAAGGGCCCATTTTCATGCTAAGTGAACTCCCAAACTAAAAAGGGGTCACTAAAAATGCCCAAAATAGCCCAATTTCGGGTTTGGCATACTTGGGTACAAGGGTAGAGGGTGTGGGGTCCACCCAAGGTTCACATGTGGCCCCAATCCCTTCTACCAACACACACACTTACCCAAAACCATCACTTAAATTAAAATGAGATCATTAAACCCCTAAACTAGTTTACTTAAATAAAACACACCCTAAACATAATTAATTTTACAAGACATAAATACATTACAATTAAGGGTTCACTCATGGTGCCCAATTAATACACCTACTCTAAGGCCTCAAACATTTAGCATGGTTGGGACTCAGCCCGTGGGCCACTTGTGCACAATTACGTAGCCACCCTGAAACCCACGTTCTCCTATAACCTGTCACCTGCACACTCATTGCACACATTAACCGCATCTGTCCAATACAATAAACATCATCTACTCATCACAAAATTAATCAAACCTATAATATCCTAACATCATTATACAATTGATAGTGCAACGCATATAATTATACACATAGTTCACCATGAATCATCCACAGATATAATTACAATGACATACACCTATGCTAGCATGAGTTACCATTATTAAATCTAGAAGACTATATCATTGATTAAATCGACTACAAGAAATCAACATCTATCATGTAACTCTGTTAGTGTCATCAACATCATAAGGAATATATCAATATACTAATCTAGTCCAATTGGCGCTACGTGCCCAAAATACCATAATGTCCATGAGGATAAATAACATAGCATAATGTCCAAAATATATCAGAGTCTTAGTCAAAACATGTCTATACATAAAGGAACCAACAGATAACTGGAGCTATAAAAATGTGGGCACTACATCCCCCTCTCCTAGAATTAGACTTCCTTTTGGAAGTCATTAGAAGAGATAGGGATATCTAGCCCTCAATGGTGTAGCATCCTCCCAAGTAGCTGATGTTTCGTCATATATATCCCACTGCACTTTAACCTAGTCCAAATCTCGACCCCGAAGGGCCAACCTCTGGTGCTCCAGTATGCGTATGGCTCCAGTCTCCACTATCCTCTGTCCTCTACCTGTAATGCTGACCAATCCAAAACATGAGAAACATCTGGTACATATCTATGAAGTATAGAAACATGAAATACATTGTGGGCCCGTGCAAGGCGTGGTGGCAAAGCTAGGAGATAGGAAATTGGACCGATGACCTCAAGAATATCAAAAGGCCCCACAAAACGAGGTGATAGCTTAGAATCCTTTCCATAGTGGATCAAACTCTTATGCGGGTGAACTCTCAAGAAGACTTTGTCACCCACTGAGAAGTGATGATCAATCCACTTGGTGTCTGCATACGCCTTCTGGCATGCTCTAGCCTACTCAAGACGTTGTCTAATCAGAACAACCTGCTGCTCTAAATCCTGAAGGTAAGCTGGCCCCAGAATAATCCTGTCATCAAGTCTGTCCCAACTCAAAGGTGTCCTGTAAGGTCATCCATACAAATCCTGATAGGGAGCCATGCCAATGGAACTATGATAACTGTTGTTGTAGGAAAACTCAACTAAATGTAAATAATCTTCCCACTTCTTCTGCTGGTCCATCACATACATCCTCAACATGTCCTCAAGAACCTGATTAACTCTCTCTGTCTTTCCATCTATCTCTAGATGATATGCCGAACTGAAATTAATCTATGTACCCAAGGCATCCTGAAAAGAAGTCCAGAAAACTGATGTGTAGATGGTATCTCTGTCATTGATGATCGTCTTCGAGATCCCATGCAATCTAACAATGTCCTCCATAAACACTTTGGTGATGGCCTATGCATTATAGGTGACCTTGGTTGGTGAGAAATGCACAACCTTGGTCAACTTATCCACAGTGACCATAATGGCATCATGACGATAAGAGGACATAGGAAGTCCTACTATGAAATCCATGGAGATCACATCCCATTTCCACTTGGGAATATCATGAGGGTATAAGAGTCCTACGGGATGAGAATGCTCTACCTTGACCCTCTGACACTTAAGGAAATGCGTAACAAAATCTGCTATGTCTTGACGAAGACCTGACCAATAATATAACTCTCTCAAATCGGTGTGCATCTTCTTCACTCCTGGATGTGCTGCGTATGGGGCTCGATGAGCCTTTGTAAGGATGAAGCTACGCATATCACCTGCCTTAGGCACATAAATGTGCCTATAGAACCGAAGTAAACCATTTGACTCTAACATGCATCCTGAATATATACCCTCAAAAGAACCCTGAGAATCCAACATCTGTCTAGCACCCTCATAAAACCTGTCCTCTAGAAGATGCTCAAGAATCTTGCCTCTCAAATATGACTGAAGTGTCAATGAAGCAAGCACATGTCGTCATCTACTAAGTGCATCTGCAACAACATTTTCCTTTCCTTTGATATACTGTACCTCCATGTCATACTCACATAGGAACTCCATCCAACGCCGTTGATGAGTGTTGAGGTTCGGCTGTGAGAAGATATGCTGCAAGCTGTGATGATCTGTCCTCAAAATGAAAGGTCTACCCAAAAGGAAGTGTCGCCAACGCACAAGTGCATGAACAACTGTTGTAAGCTCCAAGTCATGAGTAGGATAGTTAAGCTCGTAATCTTTGAGCTTATGCAACTCAAAGGCAATCACCCGATGCTCCTGCATAAGAACTACTCCCAAACCCTCTAGTGATGCATAAGTACAAACAAAAAAATCCTTCGTAGGGTCTGGAACTATTAAGATGGGTACCGTGGTTAACCTTTCCTTAAGCAACCGAAAGGACTACTCACACTTTTCTGACCAATCAAACTTCTTCCCTTTTCTCTGAAGAGAAGTAATAGGGTGAGCAATCCTAGAAAATTCCTGCACAAACCTACGGTAATACCCTGCTAAACCCATGAAACTCCTCACCTCAGTCACTGATGTGGGCGCTGGCCAATCCATGATAGCCTAAATCTTAGAGGGATCTACAAAGATACCCTCTCCTGAAATAATGTGCCCCAAGTACTGAATCTCTGTCTGAAAGAAGCTACATTTTTCCAAGTTCCCAAACAACTTGTGCTCTCTCAAAACCTGAAGCACCTTGTCACAAATGCTCCTTGTGTTCCTCCTTGGAATGAGAATATATCAAAATATCATTGAGGAACACTATGAAAAAGTGATCTAGAAAGGTCCTGAACACTCCATTCATGAGGCTTATGAAGACAACTAGGGCATTGGTTAAACCAAAGGGAATAAAAATGAACTCATAATGCCCATAATGTGTGTGGAAAGTTGTCTTATGAATATCTGCATCTGATATGTGCAACTGATGGTAGCCTGACTTGAGGTCAATTTTGGAGAACACTCTCACTCCCCGCATCTGATCAAACAAGTCATCAATCCTAGGGAGTGGATAATGGTTCTTTATTGTGACTTTGTTGAGTTGTCTGAAGTCTACACAAAGCCTGAGAGAACCATCCTTATTTTTCACAAATATGACTGGTGCTCCCCAAGGAGATACACTAGGGAAAATGAGGCCCTTCTCTAACAACTCCTCTAACTGAATCTTGAGCTCATGAAGCTCTAAAGTTGTCTTCCGATAAGGTGCCCTAGAAATTGGTACAGAGCTAAGCACTAAATCAATGGTGAAATCCACCTCCCTACTAGGTGGTAAACCTAGAAGCTCTCTTGGAGGAGATAACATCCTAACTAGGAGGAGTTAACCTAGAAGCTCTCAAGTGTGGGAGGAGATAACATCCTAACTGCTCCTATTATATCTACATTCAGGCCCCTAATGAACCTGTTTACCTGAAATTTCTCATCTTATAGGTAGTCTACATATTGCAAGAGATCCAAGAACTTGCTCTCATACTATGCTACTGTGCCAGATCCCTATCGTAAGTCATGAAACTCATTGATTCTCTTCTGTAAAAAATTCTCTGATCATGCTCCTGATGGTGATAATGGAGCTTCTGCAAACAACTGGAGACTGTCCGAACGATCCTTATAGCATGGAAACCTTTATACAATGCTCCGCTTGAGTTGCTTAGCCGAGATCATACGTAAGGAAATAGGCCTCTGCATCCCTAAAATCAGAACTGCACTACCCAAGATCATCCTGACACTCAATGACCTTATTTCTACAATCCACCTTAGCTCGATGAGCCTCAAGCCAATCCATACCCAACACTACCTGATATGATCCTAAAGGAATAACTCGGAGGTCAAGTGTAGTGGAGAAGACTCCCAAATCAAGTACACAACTCTCCACATATGAGTCCATGACGAGTTTAGCCCCAGAGGCCAACTCAACCTACCAACTATCTGGTTGCCTAGCCACCACTAGCCCACACTGGTCTACTATAGAAGGAGATACAAAAGAATCTGAAGCACCTGAATCAAAAAGTACTGAGATAGAAATACCCTTGATAGTACCTATCGTCTCAATGACTGTGGCCTGATGCTCAGCCTAGCGGTTGTCAACTGCTGCATATACACAATGGACGCATCCCACGTCACCCACCGTCTGCTTAGATCTAGGAGCTCTCTGCATATCCGTAGAAGTGGGCTTATGTGGACACATACACACATAATGGTCTGGAGCCCCAAAAATGAAACATCCTCTTGTACCCCTCTGAGATGGGGTCCCTCCTGTGCTCTAGCGAACTGAACCTGCCGGTCCAACCCTAGGAGACTGCTGCGAGCGGGCTAGCTGTGAGTTATAAGTACTCGGCCTCCTGTCTCTAGACCCACCAAAACCACCTCTAGACCCACCTCGCTGAAAAACTTTGAGTCTGTCTACCCCTCTGATGCTGCCGTCCCTGATGTTGTGTCTGCTATGATGGGTGTGGAGGAGCTCTCAATGCTGCTGGAGAAGACCAAAATCCTCCTCTAGGAGGTGGTACTGCTCTTTGTGCTCTCTGACTCTGGAATACCTGAATCTTGTCCTGGAACTTGCTCTTGTTTCTATCTCTTTGCTCCTGAGCCTTGGTCTTATTCTCCTCAGCCAAGTAGGCCTTCTCAACGGCCTTCTCGAGTGTGGGAGGAGATAACATCCTAACAGCTCCTGCTATATCTGCATTCAGGCCATGAATGAAACTGTTTACGTGTAATTTCTCGTCTTGCAGGTAGTTTACATACTACAAGAGATCCAAGAACCGGCTCTCATACTGCACCACTAAGCCAGAACCCTGTCACAAGTCGTGAAACTCATCAATCCTCTTCTGCACATGAAATGCTCTGACATATACCGGGCCCTGAATCACTCCTCAAACAACTCCCAGGTCACTGTATCCTGAGTCAAATGGAGCTTCCGCTCCTCATTCCTCCACCAAACGCCTGCTGCGTCTCAAAGGAGGTGTATGGCGAACCTAGCTTTGACATTGCTCTCGTGAGAGTGCAAGCCAAAGTAGCTATCCAAGCTAAGGAGCTAGGATTCCACCCCAAATCTGTCTATCGAACTAGTATAAGTAGGTGGCTGAAGGCGAAGAAGGTCTCGAATCACACTACATGTGTCTCGATCCTGGCGATGTGGTCTAACAGGTGAAAGGGGTCGGCTATCTCTAAATGGTCCCTCGAGACTGTGTGATCAGCTGCGACGGAACGAGGCCATCCTCTTGCCAAGGATGGAAGGGCTACGTGACCTCTCTCATCTTGAGGTATCGTACTCATGTGGCTCTGAATGTGCGTCCGGGCCAATCAACTCCTCATCTCCTAACTAAATGTCTTCCTCTTTCGGCGCCTGCGGTGGTGGAAGGCACTGCTGCATGATGCCTATCAGCTGCTACAGGGCTTCTAATATTTGTGGCCCAAATTTGGGTGCCGGTGGCTCCCGTGTAGGTACACTATGTCCCAAGCCATTAGCCAATCGTCCTCTCTTGGGTGCCATCCTGAACCTGAGGTAAAAGAAATAAAAAAATTAAAAATGGTTTATAAAAATTTTAAAATTTGTGGGGAGCGTTTTTTTTTATCATCATCATCATCATCATTATTATTATATATGTGTGTGTACACACACACACACACACACACACACACACACACACACACACACACACACACACATATAAGGGTATGTAATGTAATGTCTCGCCCCAGGACATTGGAAATCACACCGAAATGCAACTAAAATATTGGATAATTTTTTTTTGAAAGTAATTAATACGAACCCTAAACTGATCTCCATTATTATTTATTTTAACTAAGTTAATTTGCTCAATTATTAAATACTCATTTTCTATTAGTCCCGATTTTTTTGGAGACCCAAAATATCCACAACCATCTGGTAAAAAATGGAACAATTTTTTTTTCTTTAGAGATTAGTCATGATAAAACAATTAAATAAATATATTTTTTGAATGAATTGAAACTATTGTACTCGCACGTCACTTTAGGGTTTGTGAGATCAAATCGCGTCGAGTTAAAAATGACTTTGACCGCTCAACAGAAAAACACGTCATTGACATAATAATAATAATAATAATAATAATAATAATACTATTGTAATTTTAAAAGCCATTAATTTATCTACGATTTACTCTTATAAATCTAAAACTACGTAATTTCGTTTAATCATTCAAATATTAAAATTCTCCCCAAATATACAATTTTTATTTTAACTATAATAAAAAAAACATATCTAAATAAATTTATTCACTCAATTACAAGGATCTCCCTCAATATGTATTTTACATATTTTAATGTTAAATCCCATTTTATTTGATTTTTTTTTTTCACGTGGAGGAAAGGAAAGAGAGGGTTTAAAGTAATTAGGAAGGAGACATAAAAAGAAAACCATTCACCTAAATTACAAGCTCCAAAAAGGGGTCTTAACATCCAAACAATATTTAAAAGCAATATTTAAGAGAAACATATATTAACCATTAGAAATAAATAAATAAAAACAAAAGGAGAAAAGGATCGTAAAAGCTAAAACAAATTGACTCCTCCACACACACTAAGTGGTCCCCTCTTTCAAGAATAAATGGGAGCCTTAGGATCAAATGATCCTACAACCTTGATTTGGGATAAAACAAAAAAAATAAAAAATAAATAAAAATCTCAAAGCAATGTAAATCCGTATCACTCCCTATTCTCATAACAATTTTCTTGTCTTTGTTTGCAGGGAAGGGCAACTCTCATATCTTTGTTGCAGATTTATTTTTTTTATTTTTTTGAAACCACTAGCAGGGGGCGACTACACACATAAAAGTCTTTTTGTGGAGATTTGTATTTCTTTCTTTCCTCTATATTTTATAAAAAAAATTGTCTTTTTTTGTAGGTGAGGGAGGCTCCAATGGAGGCGCCTACATCTCAACAAGAATTTAATTTAATTTATTTTATATCTATTTCCTATCTTCATAAAAGAAAAACCAGATTTCTCTTCTATATATATCAAATAATAAATTTATTTTTTTTAGGAAACGTGGATTCCATTGCCCTTGTTCTAACACTTCAGGGGCGTACAGGGGATCGGTCGTTAGTGGAGCAGGGTTCAAAGGGGTTTCGGTGGGGGCTCAGGTTGCGGCCAAGCCGCAGTCTACCCACTACACAAAACATTCTTTCCCAGACTGTTAATCTGCAACGCATTTTTTTTACCCTTTGTTTATTTTTTAATTGAAAAAAATATGATTTTAGTTATATATATATATATATATATATATATATATATATATATCCCAAACCAGCTTGGGTTTAAAGCTCAATCCATTTTATTTATTTATTTGTTATTCTAGTAAAAACGAATTTTGTTCTTAGTCTTTTTTTTTAATTAAAAATTTAATACGTTACACACACACGCGCGCGCGCGCGCGCGCCTCATTTACAAGATATAGTTGTGTTGTTATAATATTTTTTAAAAAAAAACAAGAAAACAAACTCTTATTGATAAAAAGGTATTTACATTATCAAACTAAACCATATTAATATAGTTTAACATGTTCACAACATACCCTATATTCCAAAGAAATGCCAAACTGCAATTAATAGATTTTGTTTTTATTTATAACTATAACAAGTCCATTTATCTAGTTTTCTTATGGGAAAAAAAAAGATATAAGGTAAATAAATTGATTTCATTTAATTGAATAATACTATCAAACTTGCAAGACAAACTATTATCAAACAAATAATATAATCATTTCAAATAAATCCTAAAACTCCATGAAAACTAACTTTCATTCAAATGAAATGGCTAGGTAGTATTTCAAATTTCTGCAACATTTATTATTATTATTTTTTAACAAAACAATAAAGATAAATAAAACAGAAATTACCCAAAGAGTCTGTGTGTTTGAACCACGGCTCTGATACCAAATGTAGTGCCATCAAATTTATTATTATTATTATTATTTATTTAAATAAGCACACTAAATATTTTAGATTTTTAAACAAGAAGGATATCCAACAAGGAATAAAACTAGTTTTCTTTCAATGCTAGTAACTACACTTTATTTCCTTTTGTAATACAATGTTTCCAATAAACAACTTTCATTCCAAAATAGAGTTGCAAAAATTCTTATGAAGAGATTTCCATATCAATTTTACAAACTTTCTTTTCCAAGGCATAGGTTCACATTTGTAAAAATATGCTAAATTACATAGCTATTCAAGACAACCTTTTTACAAGATCCTTGCAATATTGAAGGAAAATTTCTCAAGCAATATGACTTAAGTTTACAAGTAACATCACATACAAAATAGGTGTTTTACAAGAACAAAAGGCTTCACATAGTCACATTCATAAAGATACAATGAGAATGATGTCCTCAAAACAATGAAAATTCCAAGCAGAGGCCAAGTTGAAAGAGATTCCAAATTTCCACCACATGATCTCCAACTTCAAAATCTTCCAAAAATCCAACACAAGGAGAAAAATCTTGTTTACCACCCAACCAATAGGCATCATCATATTCCTTTCCATGGTTGGAAGTCATGCTAGCCTCCCCTAAGCCCATGGGAAAGAGGAACTAACTTCCACAATGTGCACAAGTATAAGGGGATAAACACAACAAGAATACATAGAAACATTTAAACACTTAGGCATAATACACATGATGAGACAACACTATGAGGAGAAACAAGATCACCCTCACAAAAAGGGGGAAGAGAAGAAATAGGATGCCCAAAAACAAGAGTGTCCACCTAAAGGATACACCAAATACATATCTTATAACCTCCTTATTTCTCCTTTATGTCAATGAAATCCTTCTTGGGAGGATTTTCAAACCCAATGGGTTTCCTCTCAAGAATGAGGAAAGGTTCAAGCCATATGAACATTTCTCCCACCTCAAACCATATGAGGGGATGAGAAGGAACCTTCATGGCTTGACCAACAAACCATGAGGTTTGAGAGGGAAATCCCTCTCTCTTCCTCTACATTCTCCAAAAAGAACCATCAAGCCATATGATGGTGGAGAGTAAAACAAGACAACAAAAAAAGAACAACCAAGACTACATTCTTCATACAAGCATAACAACATAAAATTTCACACACTTTATTTTTGACAAATGCATAGCTATCAATACAAGCAACCAAAAGGAAAGAGGGATTAATAATCCTACCTCTATAAGCTTCCAAGACTCTAAGCTTTTCCCACTTTGTCCAAGCAATCCTCAAGCTCCCCAAAATTTTTCAACACCAAAAAAAAGAGAGGAAAAAGTCTTCTTCCTTCACCATGAGAAAGAATATCAAGAGGAACCCAAAAGTTTCCTCACCAATAGAAAAGTGACATGTGTCACCACCCCTTCCTTCCTCAAGTCAAAGATTCCCAAGACCAAATAAGTAAAAGTAAACTCACCTTTTAGCCCTTAACACCCAAAATACTAAAAATGTAATTAAAACAAAGTGGAGCAACTTTTAACAAAACACACTTCCCCATCCACCTTACATGGATGTGACCAAAGGAAGGCAAAATCGGAGGGAAACTCCCTCCAAACCTTGGAAATAATCCCACCTACCTTTTAGGTAGGGTCCAAGGGCCCATTTTCATGCTAAGTGAACTCCCAAGCTAAAACAGAGGTCACTAAAAATGCCCAAAATAGCCCAATTTCGGGTTTGGCATACTTGGGCACAAGGGTAGAGGGTATGGGGCCCACCCAAGGTTCACATGTGGCTCCAATTCCTTTTACCAACACACACACACACTTACCCAAAACCATCACTTAAATTAAAAAGAAATTATTAAACCCCTAAACAAGTTTGCTTAAATAAAACACACCCTAAACATGATTAATTTTACAAGACATAAACACATTACAATTGAGGGTTCACTCATGGTGCCCAATTAATACACCTACTCTAAGGCCTCAAACATTTAGCATGGTTAGGACTCAGCCCGTGGGCCACTTGTGCACAATTGCATAGCTGCCCTGAAACCCACGTTCTCCTATAACCTGTCACCTGCACACTCATTACACACATTAACCGCATCTATCCAATACAATAAACATCATCTACTCATCAAAAAATTAATCAAACCTATAATATCCTAACATCATTATACAATTGATAGTGCAACGCATACAATTATACACATAGTTCACCATGAATCGTCCACAGATATAATTACAATGACATACACCTATGCTAGCATGAGTTACCATTATTAAATCTAGCAGACCATATCATTGATTAAATCGACTACAAGAAATCAACATCTAACCAATAAATCTCACTATCATGTAACTCTGTTAGTGTCATCAACATCATAAGGAATATATCAATATACTAATTTAGTCCAATTGGTGCTACACGCCCAAAATACCATAATGTCCATGAGGATAAATAACATAGCATAATGTCCAAAATATATTAGAGTCTCAGTCAAAACATGTCTATGCATAAAGGAACCAAAGATAACTGGAGCTATAAAAATGTGGGCACTACATAAATGAACAGGGAGTCATCACTTCATAATGAATGATGAAAATTAGATATGTATTATGGACTGTGCATCTGATTACAACAAGATATGATCTCTTTGCATATGTATATACACTAATTGAAATTGGGAAGAGACTACATATCTGAAATAAAATGACTTTGGAATGTACAAAACTAAAAATACAATTCAAATTTGTCTTCCCTAATAATGACACCAATTTTTTGGCACTCAAATTTATTCCAGTGTGTAAATATGTGGAAGGGAGGGAGTGGGTCATTCTAATGAAATGTTACTTCACCGATTGGGATCAAATTTGAATAAAAAAATGTGATAAGGGTGGTCACATCTTTACTTCTTCAAGGTTTACAAGGCCAAAGGGAGGGACCCTAGTAATTTTAACACAAATGGGATTAAATGCACTCAAGATATCCATCTACAAATGTAACCTCCATGATTAAGCACTCAAATAAGTTTCATTGGTAATTCAATCACACATTTTTAGGAAAAAATAAATTAAAATTACTCTAATGTATAAATATACCAATATACACAACTTGTAGGCCTTCTATTAGAGGATTATAAAGTATAACCTACAAATATGAATCCCATGTTATGGTAAAAATCTATCTATGGATATGCAAGGTGGAAATGGATATCTTAGAAGGGTATGTGCAACAAGATTTGGTAAAGAAAGTGGTGTATCATTCCAAATTCAACTAATGCCTTGTCCATTGGGCCCAAATTTGTAAATCTTTGGTGAAGGAGATGGAAATAAAATAAATCTAAACCAATTCACACATCTTCTGCAAGCATCCCCATAATTTAGACACACAACTAATCACATACAATGGTATTGAATCATCTATTATATTACTACAATTTAGGATCCAAAATATAGTAAACTGATTGTTTAAAAAGTGTAAATGAAATTAGAACTCCATGAGGATTACACATTAAATATTTGCACCTAATTATGAAAAAGGATATTCTAATCATTTTAGTGCATACACTTTAGACTCAAGTGATGATTTCCATTTAAATTCACTATTTCATTTATGCCTCAATAAAAGACCTAAAAATAATCTCTCAAATTTAAAACAATTTCTTTGAATTGATCGAAATTATTCATATCCTAAACACCTAAAAAGGGGTTGAAATGAATAACAAAAAATTTAAGAAACCAAAGGGAAAAAACGTCCAATGTTGGGTTGGTATAATACTACCTAAGTACTGAAGGAGCGTAAGTGATGGGGGCATGAAAGATGGACAAATTTTCACCTTATAGTTTTGTGCCCAGGGAAGTCAGAGATCAATACTTATTCGTTCTGCATACATGGGATAAAATGGGATTGAGTGCTGAACACGTTTTGATAAGAAGACTTGGAAGTCACACCAAGCTATTTTTGGAACAGGTGGAAGATGAAGCACCATATTGAGCTAAGCTAATAATAGGATTAGAACTAGAGTTATAAATAGGTAATCTATTATTATGCAAAGCTAGCATGCTTTCTAGATGTTTTTGTAGTGGTGCATGGCTATTATTAGGATGCAACATATTTTTGAGAGCACATGAGTAGTGAAGGGAAAGTACCCACTACATATATATATGTATGTATGTATGTATGTATGTATGTATGTATTGATTTGCATGGATTGGAAGAGGATGAAGTGTGTGTGAATGATTATGTAAGGTTATTTTGTTGGTGTATCTGCACGCTTGACTTAGTGATGACTAGTATAATGTATTCAGCTATTGGTTTTACTATGGATTAATACAATGGATCGTTTTGGATGGATTATTGTTATTGATGTTGTTGTTGATGGATCTTATTTGGTAAATATGATACTAGTTTCTATTTGATTCTTTATGCACTATGGTTGAGATGTAGATCTGTTTATGCTTTATCTTGAATGATTATCATGGATCTAGATTATATGTTCCTTCATGATAACCCCTTGAAAAATATGCCATAAAAGAGGGACTTGGTACCCTTGCGTGCTTTGGGTGAGTGCTTTGAACTATTTGATTGATGTGACAACATGCCTTGGGCTGTTCTTGGTAAAATAAAAGACTACATTTTGGTTCTGGTGAGTGTAACGTTATTGCTACCTTGCATCCTTTGAGATTTCATGATTGAGAAGTGCGACGAAGTGCTAGTGGGAAGAATGAGATATTAACCAACAAACCAAGTGAACTCACAACATGTCTTTGTCAGGAATCTGTGTGTAGGTGTGTTTGAGTTTTTTAGGTGGGTGAGGGAAAAAGGTTCGCATTGCTAGGGTTTCACGGAGGCAGAGTTGTGGCTAGGGCAGGAGAAATCAAAGGGTTTGACTTGAGTGTAAGGTGTGTAAGGGTAAGCACTCAGATCTGTATGAGTGATGTGTCGGTGTGCCTTGGGATGTTCTTGGTAAAATAAAAAACAAAATTTTAGTTCCATTGTTGGTACCTCTTTTCAAGTTATTACAAGGATGTTTCATGATGAAGATGTATCAGTTGACTTTGGCCAGTATTGAGAGTAGGGTAGATAATTTAGAGGAAGAGTTTGCTCACAGATTTAACACTAGACTGGAATTTGATGCACATGCATGGGTTGAATAAATTTTGTATCATGAACTCTATCAGACGTTATTTTTTTGTTTCCCTATAGAGTTGTATGAGTGGCTAGTAGCATATGCATTGAAGAGAAATTTGAGGTATATAACAATTGTTTAGACACAAGAATACCAAGAAATTACATGATGCCCATTTGACTTGGACATGTGATATATATCATTGGTGGAGTGATGTATTGAATAGTTAGACATTGGAGTAATCTGTTTCTACTTATTCTTATCTAGAGGTTGTCGAGTTCCAGTTCTTGTGCGAACCTAGAGGATCATATTTGTGTGTTATTCCTTTAGTGATTAAAATCTTGATTATGACTCTGGATTTGGAAGAGTGACCTATATCAAGCTAAACCCCACCATGAATAGGGTAGGAGAAGGTGTGGTGAAATATGGTGGAATTGGAGGTAGAAAGCGAGAGATAAGAAATGTGGATTAAGTATAATTAAGCGTGAGAGAGGGAATTAACAAAGCAACATGATATTGAGGAGAGAATGGTGTTGCAGATAGATATGGATCGTGAAGGATTTGTATCTCATGTGGAAGATGTGGAGGTGGAGCATCTAGTTCTCTCCCGTTTGGGTAAGCATGATAGAGAACCCCTCTCAAATTTATATGATAGAACATTAGAAGAAAGTATAAGGACTGGAGGTGCGCATCTAATCCCACATGGTGACCTAGTCCTTGCACTTGGTGTTCTAGTTCCTGAAACAACTATTGACAAGCACGATAGTGATGGTGAAAAAGCAATGACAAGTAAATTTCATTTTCCATTGAGTATAGGAGTTAATTAGATATAACATTCATCTATGGTGGCGTAAATGTCGGTCTGGTTGGTGGTATATTTTCTAGCGTGTCATTAGGGCCGAACGTTGGTAACACGTGTGGGAGTAGAAAAACTTCACAAACTATGGGATTTAAATTCAGTACAACTGTTGGGACAAAAAGTATCTCATCCTCTGGTCAGATACCTCCTACAAGAGGAGGATCAGGTGGTTCAGGATCTAGTGGAGGTGGAGGGAATACTAGAGGTAATATAGGTTTTGGATCTGGTGGGCACAGTCTGCACCAACCCCAACAAGTTTAATATGAGATGTATCTTCAACTACCAGAATACATAGGTATTAAAGATGTAGCTGAGCATGTGCATAAGTGTAGAATTATTTGATGTGTGAAATGGATTACATCCCCTAAGCGTAATGTAAGTATGTTTGCTATTACTTTGCAAGGGCGTGCACATCATTGGTATAAGAAGTATGATCTGAACCAGAGTGTAGACTATAACATGCTACGTGATGCTTTCTTAGCTAAGTTTGAATAAAAAATCATCAATGCACTGAAGGACATTAAATAAGGCATGGGTGAGAGCGTAAGGGAGTATGATGCACATTTTAAAACTATTCTATAAAAATTGTCTCATGATATTCATCCTACCAACATGCACTGTGGTTTTTTGGGGGTTTTATCACACCTTTCATAAGGGCGCTTTATCATAAGAAATTTATAGACACACACATGGATTTGGAGGCAACTCTACATGCTAAGGCAATTGGACGTGTAGATACTATAGTTAGCTCATTTTTGGAAGCACATATTGCATCTATGGAAAAACAGTTAGAAAAATTATCATCAAATTCATCCCATGAGACGTACAATGGTATTTGGTGTATTAATTGTGAAGTGGAAGGAAATACTAAGGTAGTTTCCCTCATAAATCAGTGTGTGCCATGCAACTAGATTATGAGATATGTCATTTGGATCATGATTCAAGTAGGCTCCCCCTATTGTAGCATGCAATTAGGAAGAACATATCTCATTATTGTAAGATTAGTAAGTCTACCACTCATGATACAAAGAATTACAAATTGATTGATCAGATTCATGATGCCATTGCAATTGGTGTACGTTATGCCAGTGTTGCAAAAAATTCTAAGGAACAAGGTGAACATCATAATCATAATCACAATGAAGGATGCTCTGATAAAGGTGGTAGAGGTAGAGGTTACCATGAAGGATTTAGATTCCAAGGTCACAGTAGTGGAAGAGGTGAATTACCACGAGGGGCTTGTTTCACATACGGATCCCTTGATCATTATAAGCATGAATGCCCTCAGAACATTATTTGCTCCTAGTGTAGAAAGAATCACAAGTTTGAGGAATCGTATTTTTATGAGCATATGAACAAGAAACAAAAGCAGGATAAGGGTGCAGGAATGGTTAGAGTACACCACACTGTGGAAGATCAATGGATTCCAAACTTAGCACCTAACGATGAGATGATTCTTGTGTTGGTGACTATACGTGCTGAAGGTGCACATGCTCATGAGACTCTAAAGAAAAAACATGTTATTTCAAAATAGAAGTTATTGCATGCGAAGTATCTATATCTCACCCACCAGAATTAAGTCTATCAGGAAACTATGGAGGTTATGAGAAACTTGCACAGTGAGATACAATGCTTGAAAGATCAGTCACGGAAGTTGGAGTGGGAAAAATTGCTTGAGCTTCCTCGTTGATGAATTAAAGGAGGTTTGTAAGATGTTGTGCCAAGAAAACATCATTCCTTTATTGGGGTAATGGTTAAGGGAGAAGGTGTCACATGTTGGAGTTGAGCATGAGAGATAAATATTGCATGTGATCTTACCTCCTCATAGTATTGAGTATGATAATTTTAATGTAGTTGTTGATGGGTGACTATTGAGTAATATATTGATTGATATAGGTGCAAAAGTAAATGTACTTACTTTGGATACATGGAATCAGATGAGGAGGCCATCGTTACAACCATCTTCTAACGTGTTGTATATGGTGAACAATACTAAAGGCATGCCCATTGGAGTATTGAAGGATACCTACTATTACTATACATGGGGCCAAGTTTATTGGGGACTTTGAGGTCTTGGCACTTGCTAAAGTAGATAATTTTCCCGCCTTTCTTGGGAACCCTTAGTGTTACGCGAATAATTATGATCTATGTTTTAACAAAGGATATATCAGTTTTGATAACAAGGAAGAGCACATGATTATTTCATTGATAGATGGGAAGGCTACACTTTATGCAGAACCTTTGAGTGAAAAGGATTTGAATAGGATATACACGCGTATAATTAGAGATCCTGAAGTGCTCAAGCCATCTAAGGAAGGTATTATTCAGTGAGATGATGCTTAGTCTATGAGTGATAAAACCAGTGTTTCCTGTGATAGCTGGGTGCATGGGATGTATGAAATGGTCATGAGGGAGATTAAGAACATAGTTATGTGCATGATCAGGTTGTGATTTGTTCATCATTTGGGTCATGAATAGGTACCTTGATACACTGGGGAAGGAGACCCTGACATATTTCTACACACCATAGAAGTACAATGGACAGATTAGGTAGGAAGAAGAAGTATGTTATTTTATACCCTACATGGGATAGCTACATGCTAGTGGAATACACACAGAGATAACCTTTTGGAGTGACGAGAAGTGAGAATCACCTTCTCCACTATGTTTCTTAGGAACAATGTACCTTCATAGATTTGTGAATACCATGGGAAGGATTCTTGTTCGCACCATGTTCAGAAGTGTGAGAGACTCTGGATGGAGGGGCAGGAGGATTTTCTACCATTACTCTATTTACATAAGTTCTATGCCACTCTCAATGGTTGTGTGCACACATGGTATGTTCATGTAAAGTTAACAAGAGCAATAGTTAATTGACAGGAAATGATTTAAGGTATGATTCATACCTTTGACTATTTTTCGACTAAACCTCCATTGAATCAAGCATTACAAATTATAAAGCATATTATGATGGGGGATAGTGAAAAATATGAGGAAATCTTGTTATATATCTTTGGAGAGTTATAATTGGAGGTGCACTTTGAAGAAGAAGAGACAAATGAGGAGAAGATTGTGTGCGCTTGCCTAGAAAAGGAAAAGGGTAAGCTGGTTTACATGATTCATGATGAGGAAGTGGAGAATCTAGCTGTTGAGCACACTATAGGTACATGTGAGGTCTTGGACAGTGTAGATGAAAAGGTGTGCACTTATCATGAGCCTATGAAAATAAAGAAGGCCAACATTGGGACAGATGCAGAACCTCAAGAGGCCATTATTGGTGACTATTGGTCTAAACAAGAGGTGTCAAAGATAATTGAGCTTCTATGTGACTTCCTAGATTTATTTCCTCGAGGCTATCACAAGTTGAAGGGAGTACATCCCTCTTTGGGTGAGATGAAGATTAAGTTACAAGAAGGTGCGTGCCCAATTAGGAAGAGGCCTTACAAGATGAATCCTAATCTGCACGTCAAGGTAAAGGAAGAGATTGATAAGATGTTAAAATCTGGGATTATTGAGCCCATTGAGAAATTATAGTGGGTTAGACCCATCATAATAAACATAAATAAAGATGGTCGGATAAGGATTTGTGTTGACTATAGAGAGTTGAATGTTTCTTGTGTCATAGATCCTTTTCCCACACCATTTACATAAGATATCTTGGAAGGCGTAATAGGGCATGAGATTTACTCTTTCACTAATGAATTTTATGGTTATCATCAGGCACGTATTACTCACGAAGATCAAGAAGAGATAAATTTCAACACTAAGTGGGTAAATTTTGCATACATAGTTATGCCTTTTGTATTGAAGAATGCGTCTATAGTCTTTTTACACATTGTTGTACAAGCATTTGAAGACTTTATACACAAGTTTCTATAGGTTTATATGGATGATTAGACTATGTATAGACTGGTAAAATATCACTGTGACAACTTGAGACTCATATTTGAAAGATGTAGGTAGTTAATCATCTCTTTGAACATTAATAAGTGTATCTTTGCTACACCCTTTGGAAATTTGTTGGAACATATTATTTGCAAAGAAGGCCTGTTGGTAGATTCTACTAAGGTTGCAGTTATTTTTGGCTTAAAGGAGCCTACCAATCAAAGTGAGGTGAATGGGTTCTTAGGAGATATAGGTTATTAAAAACAATTCATTAAGGATTATGCTAAGATTCTCGCACCCTTGGAGGAATTTTTGAAGAGTAAAGGAAAGTTTCATTGGAATGAGGTGCAACAGATAACATTTGAGACTTTAAAGGAAAGACTTACTTCTATGCCTATTCTATACTTCCCCTCCTAGGATAAGCCATTTCATGTACATGTTGATGCCTCTGGCATGGCCATTGGTGCATTATTAGAACATCTTATAGATGGGATTATTGATCATCCTATCTATTTTGCAAGCAAAAAGTTGACACTAGTTGAGTAGAATTATAAAACTACAGATCGTGAAACATTGTCCATGATTTACACACTGCATAATTTTAGACAATATTTGTTGGAAAACCATTTTATATTTTATATAGATCACATGAAACTTAAGTACTTGGTCAATAATCCCGTTTTGTAGGGGCACATATGCCATTGGATTATATTGTTCTAGGAATTTGATTTTATAGTGGTTGTGAAACTAGAAAATAGTAATTCTGGACCAGATCATTTGTGAAGGATTAGCTCAAGAGAGGATGTGTAGAGCATTGAGGACACAATGTCGGATGCAAAATTATTTAGGTTAAACCACACACCCTCTAAATTAGAAGATATTACGGTATTTTTGTGTACTGGTGTGGTTCCTGAAGGAATGAAGAGCTTAGAGAAGAAACAAATATCCATATGTGCCATGCCTTATATGTTAATCGCTGGAGATTTATACAACTTAGGACATGATGAATTTTTACACCAGTGTGTACTTGAGCATGGGCATGAAGCCATTATGGAATAATCTCATGGTGGGATTGCAATTGGTCATTGTGCAGGAAATGCTACTGTGTGCAAGATTTCGTTGACAAACCTTTAGTGGGAAACAATTTATAATGAGTATATAGAATATTGTAAGGTTTGTGACCATTGTCAATGCCTTGGAAATCCTGGGCATAGGGATGAAATTCCTTTGAGGCATATAGCGAGTGCAGAACCTTTTGAGAAGTGGGAAATTGAATTTGTGGGTCTTATTTCCCCACTAGCGTACAAGAATAGATCGTGCTACTTTATAACTTGTATATATTATCTTACAAGGTGGGAAGAAGCACTACCTACAAAGTATTACATGGTAGCTACTACAGCAAGGTTCTTATGGGAGAACATAATCAACAAGTATGGATGTTTGTTAAGCTTGACAAGTGATAGGGGCACTCATTTCCTTAATGAGACTATCCAGATATTGTTGGAAGAATTTATGGTAGCACATCATAAGAAAAAACCCTATCACCCACACAATAATGAGATTGCTTAGGATTTCAAACAAATATTGGGACATATATTGACTAATATTTGTGATGTTGGAAGGAAAAAATGGGATGATAAAGTCTCTATTGTACTTTGGGCATACAAAACAACTTATAAAAGATTGAACAAAGCCATACCCTTCCAGTTGGTGTTTGGCATGGAGGCTATTTTACCAATGGAATTCATGTTACCTTCCCCGCATATTACGTGCACAGGAGGATTGGATGATGAGAAAAAAATTAAAGAGATCACAGACAAGCTGATGTAGTTAGATGAGAGGCGTGTTATAGCTCATTAGATTCAGAAGACATGAAAGGCCAAGCAGAAGGTATAAAACGATAGACATATTAAAAATAAGTAGATTGAATTTGGATAGATGGTCCTTTTGTATGATTCAAAGTTTTTATGCCACCTTGGAAATTTCCAAGTGCATTGGTTGGGACCATATATTGTGACTTACATTCTTGATTCAAGTGATTTCCTATTATAGGCGCTGGATGGCACTTGGTTGTTAGGTTAGTTCAGTGGGAATAGGTGTAAGCCCTACTATAAATAAGTCTTCTTGGTGTTTGTAATAAGGAAACATTGACATTTAGATTAGGTTTTCCTTTAATGCGTTTATTTTATATGTTTTTCCTTCACTCGTCGCTATGCTTTGTCAATTCATTTTAGTTTTTTTTTGTAATAAGTGCGCTTGCGCACCGATAGCTAACTATTATCTAAGTGATTTCATGTGCAAAGGACTGCACATAATTTTAGTGTGGGGTGTCTCAGGAAGTGACTGATGCCTTGTTACAGATTGGTGTGCATTGTAAAATTAAAGGATCTCAGAGTGAAGATAGTTAGGAGAATAAATTCAAAGATTTTGTCTCAGATTGAAGGCCATGCATAGAGGGAAGGACACTTAGTGTAATGTGAGATAGGTTAAAGCATTGGAAACTACTTGGTATAAGGCACATTGGATATTTACTTCAGCACAACAAGGCACCTGTAAGGGAATCTGTGGCCTAGAAAGTAGTGAACGTTCTAGAAGGTTATGGCTGAGGTGTGGAAGAATTAGGGGTGAAAGGATAATGGCAAAATACACGAGAGAGCGATGAGGAATAATTAATTTTGTGTATGGTGGTGGTTGAGAATAAATTAATGCAAAAAAAATTGACATAAGCTATAAATTTAGTGAGTGCAACGTTATTATTACCTTGCATCCTTTGAGTTTTCATGATTGAGAAGTGTGACAAAGTGCTAATGTGAAGAATGAGCTATTAACCAGTGAACCAAGTGAACTCACGAGATGTCTTTGAAAATACTCCACATGTAAGTGTGTTTGATTTTTTCAGGTGGGTGATGGAGAAAGGTTCGTGTGGCTAGGGTTTCATGGAGGCAGAGTTACAGCTAGGGCATGATAAATCAAAGGGTTTGACTTGAGTGTAAGGCATGCAAGAGTAAGATAGTGGAAAGGTTATAGTTTATAGAGCATACTTTTTATTTGGGAAGATCAATGGCACCAAGGTGAGCTCCAGTTGTTGAGAGGGAGACTAAGGAAGCATCACAGGAGCTGCTTGTTGAAATGTAGTGCTCGAAAGAGGTGGTTGAAGGGATGCCGTGGACGTAGAAATTGATGTAGTTAAATATTAATGATTTTAACCACAAGATTGAGAAAACCATTAAAGATATCAATGCAAAGACTAAAAGGAGGACAACAAATGGGAATAGGGTTTTGGAAAAATTAGTGCAAAAATTATTGGAAAGCGTCGTAGTTATGTAACATTATGAGATGTCATTCTTTCAAAAGCTCGATCACTTATATCATTAGCTAATGTCATGTGTATAAGAGGATTTCTTCCACTTCGCAGGCACATGGATGTGGATTACAGCGAAGTTGATCGATAAAGTCACAAGTTTGCGTGACTCTAGATCATAAATTATAGGTAAATTATCAGATAATGAGGGGGTAAATGTGATGGCCACCACATACCACTACAAAAAGGGGGGGTCTACAATTCAACATGAAACAGATAAACGATCTAGCTAAATGGGTAGCAACACATCTGGTTGGTTACAAATTGGGATCCTTGGAGAGGTGGAAAGAAGTTAATAACTGTTGGTTACATATAACATGTAAAATGACAAACAAAATTATTTTATTATAGTAAGTTACATTGCAAAAAGTTTAGTGGTAGAAGCACACACCGAAGCTGAAAAAGGGGAGAAAATAAGTTGGGGAGAAAATCGGTGTAAAAATTATTGGAAAGCATCAGAGTTATGTAACATTATGAGATGTCAATATTTCAAAATCCTGATCACTTATATCATTAGCTAATGTCATGCGTATAACTGGATTTCTTCTACTTCGCAGGCACGAGGATGTAGATTACAACGAAGTTGATCCGTAAAGTCATAGGTCTGTGCAACTCTAGATCAGAAATTATAGGTAAATTATTAGATAATGAGGGGGTAAATGTGATGGCCACTGCATACCACTAAAAAAAGGGGGGTCTACATTTCAACATCAAACAGATAAACGATCTAGCTATATGGGTAGCAACACATTTGGTTGGTTACAAATTGGGATCCTTTGAGAGGTGGAAAGAAGTTAATAAGTGTTGGTTACATATAACATGTAAAATGAAAAAAAAATTATTTTAATATAGCAGGTTACATTGTAGAAAGCTTAGTGGTAGAAGCACACACCCAAGCTAAAAAAGGGGAGAAAATAAGTTGGGGTGCTATTTTGTTATTAATCGTGTTCAATGAAATTAGTGTGTCTGATGGGCCAAAGGAGAAGATGTGGGGATACCCTTTGGAGAATAAATCACCTGCTCTGAAGTTCACCAAGTACACCTTCCATGGTTCAATTCCAAACACTTATAAGGAGTTCCAAGAGAAGTGGTTTAGAAGATTACACCGAGCATTTGAGGGAGAGTGGCGCATACCACGCGAATTGCCTAGTGTGATAGACATACAAGAAAAATTTGTGGCATACCAAAAATTTTGTTTGGGAAGGTTCTTCATGAAGATGGGTGAGAAGAGCCCCTGGTGTAAGTTTCCATTCATATTTACCTCTCAGTATTTCAAATATTTGATGAACAGGTTACAAAACGCATGAACATTATAATTTGATGATGACAAAGTAGATGTAAACATTCATATTCTGTGGAAGACATATGTATACCCTAATAAGGAGGCATATGTGGAGATGATGGAGTTAGAAAATATTGACATAAATCTAAATACTATGGTTGTAGGAAAGATTCATCTTGCGTGTGTATATGTATACCTAAGGCCACGGTTTAAGGTTGGAAAAGTGGTCGCAAGAGAGGACTTGTCTTAACCAGGTCCTCTAAAGGGAAAATAGACTATGAGAACAAGGATGTCATTGGAACAGACATCCCCCAAGTAGGAAGAATAAGGACATGAAGTCTTCCAGAATGCCCTAGAATGTGAAGAGGAATAAGAAGACATCACTTCACTTAATCATGAGAGGAGAAAATTACGCAAAAGGCGTATAGGTGTAGATACTGGCACTGGCCCCTCACAAGAGTTAAGGAGATCACCGCTCATGACAGTGTTGAATAATGTTTAGGAAGAAAGAAAGAAGAGGTGAAAATACATATTAGTTAAATAAAATGACAAGGATATGCGCCATGAAGTTTCCACACATAGCTTTGGACTTGGGGAAGATGAGGGGGTTAGTAGTGAGAGCTCATAGTTTGACATAGGGGTACCCAACGCGAGCTTACATGAATGGGAGGAGATAGGTGGTGAGAAACCTTTTCTTGATGAGGATGTCCCCAGTATAGGCGTGTAGGGACCTAAAGAGGAAATTTGCGCTAGTGGAGACATAGAGATATTAGAGAATGTTGCATGCATGAACAAGGAAACTAAGGGAGAAGAGGAAGTATAACAGAACGTGGGCGCTGGAACACAAGAGAAAGTGGGCGAGTGCGCAAGTGAGAAGAGGAAATGGTGTAGGCCCAAGGAAGAGGAAATCGTGTATACCCAAAAACTTGGCTATGTTGATGATGCGGAAAAGATAATTCGTGCAAGGTTCCGGAGTACTGTTGCAAATGAACGGTTATATGGATGGGAGATGATGGATCCTGAGACAGTAGCCACATGTACCCATAAAAAATTGTAATGGAATATGTAGACTCACATGGATGAGCCTGATTTTTATGTGTGTGAAGAGTCATGTATCTCTCAAAGGATGAAGAAAGCCCCACATTATAGACATGTAACCATCAAGCCGAATCGTTTCTCAGATGAAAAAGTAAGTAATGCTTCGACGAAGGTATCTGTAGAGGTTACGCATAGAAATATAGATAAAGAGACAACTATTCAAACTCTATTAGAGGATAGGAAAGATAAAGAAGTAGAGATTGAGTGCCTAACAGAGGAAAAAGAGAGAGATGAGGCAAAGGCATGTTTAGTACTTGATATGGTAGAGTAGATTGGTGATGAAATTTTGGAGGCAAGGCCACAATATAAAGACAAGGTAGCTGAAAAATTCCTATATGTTATGCATTATTTACACATGTTGGTTCACATGGTGTTGAATGATGGTGTAGTGTGGATGCTAAAATAGAAGGATGTTGTAACACATGAATGTAGGACTAAGGAAATGATAGTGCATCGAATCACATGGTATGAGTCTTTGCTTCAGACCTTGAAATATGAGATGAGAAAGGTAGATTTGATGTTGAATATGTACACAGATCCTGAGACAATAATCAAGAAAAGGACTCTGGTGGAGGAAAATGAAGTCCTTGTGGGAATGAAGAATGAGACTCTTGGGTGTGAAGAGAGGCTAAATTTACTAGCAAAAAAGTGTGATGCACTCACACCAGCCTGGGACCCTCATAAAGATAAAATAAAGGAGACTGGGAAGCTTATAGTGCGATGCATGGATGTGATGGATGGGATGATCTCGATTCTAGTGAATGTCCTTATAAGATTACAGAATGATGGTGAGAACATGACTATGGATGAAATGGAAGGAGTACTCATAGACATCCCTGACAAGACAAATAAGGTGCTCAGTGAGTGGAATGATTTAGAGGCAGAGATCAAAAGTGAGTATCCTGAGTTAATTTTTCCTTCAGAGGAGTATGGTGCCCATATTCTTTCACAAATTTGGTCGTTCATTATGTACAAACATTCTTTTGTTCCTATTCTTTGTGCTTGAGGAGATAAAGCATGATTACCCATTACTGGGGCGATAATGAACCTAGTGTGGGGTAATGTTGGGTTGGTAAAATACTAGCTGAGTACTAAAGGTGCGTAAGTGACGTGAAAGATGGATAGATTTTCACCCTATAGTTTCACTCCCAGGGAAGTCAGAGATCAATACTTAGTCATTTTTCATACATGGACTAATATGGGATTGAATGCTAAGCACATTTTGATAAGAAGTCTTGTAAGTCATGCCAATCTATTTTTGGAATAGGTGGAAGATGAAGCACCATGCTGAGTTAAGCTAATAATAGGATTAGAAATAGAGTTATAAATAGGTAATCTATTATTAGGCAAAGCTAGCATGCTTCCTTGTTTTTTTTATAGCAGTGCATGGCTATTTTTAGCATGTAGCCTATTTCTGAGAGTGCACGAGTAGTGAAGGGAAAGTTCCCACTATACACACACACATATATGTATTGATTTGCATGGCTTGAAAGAGGATGAAGTGTGTGTGAATGATTATGCAAGGTTATATTTTTGGTTTTTCTACGTGCTTGACTTAGTGATGAATAATATGATGTATTTAACTATTGGTCTTGCTATTGATTAATATAATGTATCATTGTGGATGGATTCTTGTTATTGATCTTACTGTTGATTGATCTAATATGGTAAATCTGTTTCTAGTTCTTTTTTGATTCTTTATGCACTATGGTTGAGATCTAGATCTGTTTATGCTTTATCTTGAATTATTATCATGGATATGGATTATATGTTCTTTAATGCTAACCCCTTGACAAATCTGCCATAAAATATGGACCCGGTACCCTTGCACGCTTTGGGTGAGTTCTCATATTTGTCTGAGTGATGTGCCAGCACGCCTTGGGATGTTTTTGGTAAAATAAAAGACTACATCCAACCAAACATTTCAGTAAAAATTTGACAAGTTGGAGGATGATTTGATGGAGCACAAACTCCATCTACTTATAAAATTTCATGAGATATTTTCCGAATTGGAGAGTAGAGAGAATGGAGGAAAATTGGAATGTAGAGAACCAATGAGAGAACATGAAAGAGCATGACATTGATTACTCAGTTATCCCACCAGTGATCAAGTGACAACTAACACATCAATTTTTATGTGTATAATATCCAAGGGTCTGCATCCATAAAAATGGGAATCAAATAACACTTGAGAGGCCCTGCATATATGCATAATCAATAAAACTAGATAGGAGGAATGCAAATTGGAAAAGTGGATCAAATGGGCACCAAAACTTTGTCATGAATTTCTCAAATTAATATTTAAAAATTTCTCCCCAAATCCACATCCATTGCAAATCTATGGAAGAAATATTTCCAATGCCATCAACGATTCATGAAATGGGGATTTCTATAAAATTTAATGAGAAAACAACCAAATATCTATTTGTGTCTTCTCCATTAAAGTTGTGTAAAAATTTGGTTTCATTCAACTATAATTACTTTTTTTATTTTCCTATTGGGCCACATGTAATACATTGATTGGGTCTTTATTCCATTTCATGATTAGGCCACATGGTCGAATCAAAATATTTCTATTTCTTGATATTATTCTCTCTAGCTTCCTTTATTTCCTCTTAAATGTTCTTAGATATAGGAATATGACCATGCGTTGATCCCCTATTATTTCACACAACCGAACCATGGTTAGACCACGTGGCCCAACCATGGGACCCCATTTTATTGGTCCTTTCTACTATTTCCTTCACTTTTTTCTGACTCATTATGTCAACCGAGAACCCATGATGATTGGCCCATATGGACCACTCATGATTACCCATTTATCATAGTCATTCCTAATCTTTATCAAACTATTTCATTGACTATCACCCAAGTAACCAAGTATCTAGAATTATTCCATGTGGCACAATTATGTGTACTTGCATAACTAGGGATTTTCAACCACTAATCTTATCTTCTTAGAATTTCATGACTTTTGATCATCCAAATTTTCTTACACTTATCCTCCTCTACCATGTCATTCATGCCTTAATATATTTCACACATTAGAACTCAACACTTAGTCAATTCATGCATTATAAAAGGATGTGTAAGAGGATCCTTTTCACCACTTATAATATAAAGTGTTTTTGTAAATAAGAAACTTTACCCTCATCTCCATAGTGAATATAGGGTTAATACCAAAATAGAAAATAAAAAGGGCCACTAAGAAAAACACCAAATATGACTACAATTTCAGTAGAGGATGATATAGATAGAGCTAAGCTATATAAGATTTATTCCCATGGATACGACATGATTGCAAATCCAAGCTATCCTCTATAGTACTAAAAAAAATAAAAAAGTGGGACAAATTAAAGCATACTACCATGCCTATTATAAAAACATAAGACATCTGTATCTTAGAGAAAAATCCAATGATTCATGTCTCCAATATTGATCTCACAGATCACTATGAATGCAATGCAAATAAAAACATCTTGGGCCTATGAGTGACTTCCATTAAAAGAGATCAAGATGACCCTAAGTGGATTGCAAAGAGGAGAAAAGTTGGGAGATAAATTTCAAATCCTCCCAAATATTTTATGTATACTATTAAGATTCTTTGCATATCATAAAGCACCAAAAGGGACATGAAAGCAATTAAATTTGTGAGAAAATAGAGGTAATATAACGTGTTTGCTGAAAAATAAGTGACTTATTTTAGAAATACTACAAATCTTAAATTGGTCCACATATTAAAAAATGTAATGGGAAAATTTTGATTGTCAACAAAGAGCATACACTGAATAAGATTCAATCGACATAAATTATTTAAGAGTTAGTACAATATATAGAGAGTTGATATCCTATAATTAGGGAGATAAATATCATCTAGAATCTTCCCATAACCTCTCAATTACTCCCTAAGCTAATGTTATTGTTGTGTAAGTAAAAATTGCTTACATTATTCTCTTTACCAACTCTTATTATAGTGCAATTATCACTCATGGAATAATCACTTACAATTCAAGTATTATCTTCCCTAGATATTATTTTCCCACAAATATTAATGAAAAAATAATCTAATGTAAAAAAAATAAGTCCCGAGAACCCATGTGAAGACTATTATTGATAGTCCATATATGACTCCACAACTTATAATAGTTAGGAAAATAGATAAGTATGCAAGAATATTTGTGATATATTAGTATAGAGAGAAAAATATAAGTAGTAACAAGTAAGCATGGATGATGCCAAGTTAGTACATAATGACAAATAATGTATTCATTGAGTGTGGAATAAGACAATATCTAGAATAAAAATCATCTCATGAAATATAATTGAGTGCAAGAAATATAGTACATAGCTCTATAACTGTGGCGGAAAAGA
Organism: Taxus chinensis; assembly: GCA_019776745.2. Lineage (NCBI taxonomy): Eukaryota > Viridiplantae > Streptophyta > Pinopsida > Cupressales > Taxaceae > Taxus > Taxus chinensis. Next base: position 178,784,063 of record CM034151.1, read on the forward strand.
GTGTGAAAGATATAACTTGAATTTTTTTTGGTGTAAGATGCTTTTAATGTAGTGATGCCTCTAATGTGGATGGTTTCCCAGGTTTTCAACTTAATAAGTCAGAAATAATATGTGTAGGTGTCTATGGAAAAGTTCTATCATGCAACTAACTCATGTATACAATTAAATACAAGTGCAAATAGATGTAGATATGTAAAGTACTAATGTATGATTATGCATGTTCCTAAATCTATGTAATAACAAAGACATTCACAGACATGTATTGGTTTCATTTTTTTTTGGAATACATAAATGTTTTTGTATTTTCTTAAATATTTAAATATATGCATAAGTCTAACCATGCTAGGGGTCCTAGACCATAGGTAGTAGACAATATAATAATGAGAATGAAAGGGATTCTTTTGTGGAAAATGATTTGTTAATTCACAAATATTTAATTTTTTAAAATTGGCATTTTACAATTTGGAGTAGTACACAACATTGTTTCTCTTGAATTATTGGGATGCAAGTTACTTTTTTGGGCTGACTCACCTACAATTTAAAATGAATTCCATACTTATGAGTGTAATCAATGCTACCTCAACACTCAAAATGGTCACATTCGCTTGTGTGTATATATATATATGACTCCGAGCCTAATCTTGCAAAATCATAAATCTTCCCTTAATTGAAATTACAACCATCTAATAGAAAAATACAACTGTCCACGTGCATAATAGTCGTTTGTCTGCACAATGGTCATGTGGATGTAAATTTGTTATCTATTTTATAGAATTGGACACTTATTCATATCCACATACCTTAAAATTATTATATGTAGTTGTCCAACTATATAGAAACCAACCGTTTGTAAATTTATACCCTTTTATAACTAGCCGCATGTATTTCCCAACCGTTTGTAATAATTGTATGGTTTCTCGCTGAAATATGATTTGCTGGATTCTGTTAATGATGGTAAGGTGGTGGGTTAATCATTAAAAAAGACCCTTTTATCCTATTTTATCCAGCCAAAAAAATGTCACGCAATCATCATCCACACCAAATACAGATACTGCATGATTAACTATATTTTTATTTATTACTTTCATATTAAGGTTTAATAATAATACCCAAACCATTTTGCATGCAGAACCCATAGATAGTGATATTCCAATTGAAATAATTAATAAAAATAAAATTTCACTACTTCAAAATATTATTGGTGATGACATGTCTCCACTTGAGGATAATCTTTATTATGTGCCTTTTTCTAGAAAAAAATCCTGATTATGAAATACAACTAGAAGAATACATTTCTACTTCTCATCAAATGCCAATTACAATTGAGAATTCTACTCGCAATTATGTGCCAAGGAAGAGGATACTGGAGGACATTCTCAATGATGATATCCAACTTATAGAATATATTTCTATTCGTCAAGCACCAACTTCCGTTGTGAATACTACTCAAAAATGTGTAAATGAAGATAAGTAGATGAATTTTTTTAAGGTATTTTATGTTTGAATGGGTAGATAAATATCGATTCATTAAACAATTAGATCTAAAAAATGGTAATGATACTTCAACAAAATGTAGATGTGAAATATGTAGTTAGAAACTTGGAAAGGACCATAAATGATAACTTAAATTAGACCAATTGAGAAACATTGTGGCAAAATATATGTGTTGATTAATAAAAAGTAATAGCTAAATGGAAAAATGAAAAATAATGCATGCATGTAACCTACATAGAAAAGTTATGAAAATGATTAGAAACATCTACGACATCTCATTGAGAAAGAAGCAACAATTACAACTCGATCAGGAAAAGTTATCCAGTCTAATCTACATGCCAAAAATATACAGTTCTCTGCTATTTACCACATTCTAAAAAAGGGCAGACCTATTTCTCATTTTTAGATTATAAGATTTTTTTTGAACATAATGGATTTTATAACATTCCAAAACCACATTGGTCATATAGCAGTGCTTGGGAAATGAAAAAATGTCTTATGATGATTGAGAAGGAGGATTTGAAAGACAAAGTTAAAAATGCATGATGTATCTCAATTTCCATTGATGAGATCCTAGTAGTTGACAACACATCATAGGTTTGCATTCAAGTTTATACTTTTGAGATCCTGTCAAGGCAACCTTATTTATTAGTTGTATATAAAATGGTGGAAAATTACAAGGCTAAGAACCTTTATAAAATGGCTATGAGTAATTTGAGGGATTGTAATGCCCCACTCCATCATACTTGGTGGGTGAGGTTGTGGACCCCTTTTGTATCTAGGGATATGCTGAATGATTGTAAAGTCCTTTTGAGAACATTGTTATGATCTTGGGTGTTGCCTAGCATATCAAGGTCATTCGTTTACAAGTGTGTCGATTCTATAATACATAATTACATCCTCAATTTTGTTAGTTTAATTATTTTATTTATTTAAATTTAATAGGATAATAGTAATATCATTATTATTATTTGTGTGTGTGTGTGTGTATATACAACTAACATTTAAATTATATATATAATAAAGTATTATTTAAACTAACAAAAATAGAATGAATAAACTAATATGTAAATAATACAAAATCTAATAAAATTCATAATTTGTAATATTTATATAATTTTTCATGTCAATTATAACCATGTTGATGATGTATAAATATTATTCATATATTTGCATGTTTTCTATTGGTCCTATTAGATTCAAACAAGGCAATTCAATAATTTTGTATTAAAACCCCAAAAAATGAATAATAATAAATAATTTTTTTGGAATGAAAATACAATTCAATGTGAGAGTTACAAATTAAAAATATTAACCCTCTCAAATCCGATTAGTAATATATAAGTACATGAATCATTTATAAGAAAAATATGTATAATAATAATAATAATAATAATATCAATAACAATACTAATAATAAGCAGAGGGAAAGTTGAAGGAGGTTGGTGAGGAAATAAATTTGTTTTCTTTATGAAATTAGGTATTCATGGCATCCAAAAAATTAGATCTTATTAGCAAGTCCTTTGTCTGAATTACAGGGGATGGGCAACCTTACAAGGCATGTTTTCTATTTGAAAAATTTCTCTTAAAACATGTGGAAGTGGATAAAAAATTATGATTTCTAAGTAGGAACGAAATGAATGGTTTGAAAAAGCCTTGGAAAATTTAGCACATATAATTGATTGGTGTTAAGCCAAACTCCATGACCTTTGTCATCACCCTCCTTGCCAATGTCCATTTGGGAGCTGTAGGACAAGGTATTGGCATGGTCCTTCAAAACCAAGTTAGAGGGAGTTGTCAGTTGGTCTCCCTAGAAGGAATTATAACAGAGCATTGAGTGTGACACATCCTAAAAAAAATTTCAAATCTGTCATTTTCCTTGCATAATAATAATACAAGTGCTTTACTCAAAATATAGAGCAATTAACCATGGTGAAACCCAAGTTAACGTTGTAAATTTAGCAGTAATCAGATAGTTGCAGAGAATGTAGAAGTCGGAGCTCTAATTTACTAACAATGGTAAAGTAGGGTTATGTACTCTCATAATTAAATAAACAAAATGTTGCAGGGAACTATGCTAAATGGAGCCCTCGATAATAGCCATCCTAAAATCAGTTCCATTATGGATTAAATCAGCCTTACACATGGAGATAAATCTGTAACCAAATATCTCCTCATTTTACTAGATACAAATTGATTGATCTGGATTTGTATATGCATTTGAAGTGGGTTTAATTATCTTTGAGAGGAAAGGAAAAAATATTTCCTACCATTATTTTGTCTATTGTATGCTAAAGAAGAAGAATAAGATTGAGGATTAGGAGGCACTTCATTCAGGCGTAATGTCAAGCTGTATTGATTTTTCTTCTTCTACTCCTAGGAACATGTGCTACGTGCACTATAACCTTTGTAACACCACTCTCAAGGTATATGATGGATACCACTTCATTTTCCCCGTTATTTTTATTTTATTTTGCGTAGTTGTATTGATTAAGACTTTGAAATTTCCTATTCCTGTTATCCCACTTATGTCTCTTGAGAATTACCTTGTGGAAATTTATGTAAAATATGGAAATATATGGGATGCATTTATGATTTACAATGGAATTCATGTACAATATAAGGTGTAGAGGAATTAAATTTTTTGGGGGGTGGTGTTTGTTTAGAATGGTTATGTAGGGGATACCTCTAATCTCTTTGTGCAACTACAAGAGGCGTGTATTAGGTTGGATGACTATACATTGATCAATATGCTTAGATCATGCACCAAGATGGGAGATATACAGAAAGGTAAAGAGATTCATGGGCATGCAACTAGAATAAGATTTGATTCTAATGCATTTTTGGAAAGTTCCTTGTTGATACGTATGTCAAATGCTATAATATAAAAATACACACAATTTGTTTGTGAAAGTATCTAATGGAAATAGAAATTATTGGAGTGCAATGATAGGATGGATGGTCTTTTATCAGTGTTTTTACCTAAGATTTTTGGGTGGACATGTATGAAAAATGTAGAATCTTATATTAGGCATGTAAACTGTTGGACAAAATTCCTTATGGAGATGCAAATTCAACCCCTCAATCTTGACTGTTTTCACTACCTACAGGCAAGGTTTATCTTACCTTTTTATTTTATAATTCTCGTATTTTAGTTCTTCATCTGCAACGAATTAAAATTTTAAACCCTTGGATTATTATTATGCAATTGGTTATTTTTAAACAAACTTGTATTGCAAAACTATATAACGCCACCTCCTAACTTACACAATCCAAATAACCTTAATTGTCAACCATAGACTTAAACCCTCCTTATGATATTATTAGGATACTTCATAACCAAACTAGAAACCAACAACACCTTTTTTTAATGACAAGTTGATTTTGAGTTCCTTGTAAACCTATCAACCATTCCTTTCCAAAATTTAGTAAATCATGATTTTTCTTCGTCACAAGAATTACCTTTCTAGAATCCCCACCTGAAATGTCAGGGATGAACCTATTCCTTATCATCACGAGATGCCAAAAAAATTCTACAACACCCTAAATTTATATTTTGTCCATTTGGCATAGTGCGTTAGGATCCCTGTTGACCTTGTTTGTAGTGTCAGGTAGTTGTTAAAAGTGAAAGTTTAGGTTTTGTTTCTACTTTCTATTTGGACCCTAAACACAGAAATTGTTACCCACCTTCATAAGCCTCTAGTATTTTTACTTGAAAATTTTCCTACAACCCTCAGTTTAGGGAAAAACACATTACTAGGTAGTTTTTCAATGGGGTTTTGTAGGCCTATGGTTGTTATTTGACTATGACCAACTAGTTTGATTATAACCGGTGGCTCCGGAAAACCACTTGCCATTTGTCAATTCTCAGTTCCGTTGAAATTAGAATTATTGATATATAGGAGAGTGTGTAGGAAAACTTTCATTGTGTATTCATCTATCAAAAGTCAATTTTGGACGTGGTTTCTTAGCCCTCAAGATAAAATTGGGTGTTTTTACAACTAGTCCAATTACGATTGATGGCTCCAAAAAACTAGTCACCATTTGTAAATCATTCGCCAGTTCTAAGTTTCGTCAACTCCTGCAAATTTTTTATATATAGGAGAGCATGTATGAGTTTCCTTATTGTACAATTGCCATTAGACTTTAGTTTTTTAATGCGGTTTATTTTCCTTTGAGCCAAAATTGGATGTTTACACAAATAGTAGGAAAATGCAAAAGAAGGCTGTATGATCCTCGTAGAGTCAACAAACCGTCGAGAAAACGTATTGAGACTTATAAATAATTGTATGAAACTCTATTTTGTGGCTTGTTTTGAGATATTTGACTTTTGGAAAAATAGTGTTTTGTCTCTCCTCTCTCTCCTCTCTCTTTCTCTCTCCTCCCTTAGTAAAGAAATGAAGTGGAATGAAATGATTATATATCTCTAACCCTCTTTGGTTGTGTGTGAAGTATTTTGATTATGTGAATGAAGAACTAAACATGTTAATTATGCTAGATTTAGGTGGATGTCAGACCAACATTTTTGTTGACCATGCAGTGGTTGCAGGTATGGAGACATGGAGGAAGTGAAGTGTTACTGACAATCTCTTCTTAGCATTTTATTCAGAACAATGAAATTGTAGAGGCTAAATCAACATTTTATGATATATTGATATGTTAATTATCGAATTTTGTAATAAGCATGAGCTGTTATTATTTTTTGGAAATGGGTGTTAATTTGACTTAGAATTATGCATTGCAAAATGGTTGGATATGTTATGGGAATTGAAAATAAATTGATCTCTTATAGTGTGTTCAATGTGAAACTAACGAGTAAATCTCTTGTGTATTGTACTATTTACATGGAGCTGTAGGAAATGAAACTAAATACACAATCAAAATCATAATAAAATCCTTGTATCGATTTACCCTTCTTATATGACCACTTACATGACGTAGAAGATTGAAAATATATGTTTGGCCTTGCTCCTTGTGCTAGACGAAATCTCGTAGCCTAAGGGAAATAGTAACCCAATTTATATTACCATAATACCATGCACACTTAGTGACATTGTCACAAAAATATCCTGTAAGAATAGTAATGGTCAAACATTGTCCTAAGTATGTGGCCTTCCTCCTAGGTTAGTTTTGTGAGTGTAACAAGGTGAATAGATTCTCTTAAGTTAGTACCTCAAGTGTATCTGATTTAATATCAATTGTAAACCCTTTTGAGCCAACACATGAGGAAAATGAAAGGTTATAAGTGACCAAGTTTTAAGATTCTCGTGAAAGACATTTAAGGATTTGTGTTATGGATGAATTCTACTATTTTTATAATTATTAGTAAGGTTCACTATAACATGATATTAAGAGTTAATTGTGTAAAATGAAAATTTTGTAAATAATGTTTAGACCTTAGAAATGTAATCGTGAGGTGATATTATAAGAGAAAAGTGAAATTAGATCTTCTGACACTTGGTTAAGCTTTCTATGTTGTGAGAAAATAAATTCATGCTATGTAAATGTAAAAAAGAACCTACCTAATTACTAAAGTATAAATAAATAGAGAGGATCGTGAGCCTTAGACCATTAAATGATAGAATTTTCCCCTCATATTTTCACAATAGTTCCTATTGTGTAATGAATGTATGACACTAAACTAAGTAAACATTCCCTTTAGAAATTAATCCTAGAGAAAAAAAACTAGCACCCTCGTGTGTATACAAATTTCCCTATTAACTAGTGAGTTAAAAAAGTAATTACAACAAGGTATATGATCCAAAACTAAGTGAAAAACACCTTAAGTTAAAACTCAAATGATATAAAGGAAATATAGTAAAAGGAAAAAGAATGTATGTTCATGTATTAAGTGCTCTACAAACCATTAAGATTAATTATTGGAACATGATTGTAATAATTATGAACCATAATAAAATCGTGTCATGGGATGCGCCTACCCATAAGTTTCTAATGTGGTTCGATCAATGTCCTTTATCATTTGGGAAATGTGATCATTGTTGTTCTTTGTATTTTGGGAAATGCAGCTATGATGTGCATCATGTGGTTCATGTGATATTTTGTTGTCTTCTTTTTGGGGTGAGGTTTCATCATTTTTTATTGGAGGAATAAGGTGTAGTTAGTGAAGGGAGGAATAATTGAAATGTGTGTGTTATTTTGGAGGAAACAAGGGGATTTGTGCCTAGTCTTAGTGGAGGTATAAGAGTGTGTTACAATGGAGGGATAAGGGGTCCAGTCAAAGTTTATGTGGTATGTGTGTACTTTAGAGGAACCAAAGGATATCCAGGATCCTTTGGAGGGATAAGAGGTAGTTACAATGATGACCTCTCCCCTATGTAAGCCTCTAAGGTAGGCTTGGTTATGTGTGTGTCTTTCCTTGTGAATCCAATCACTTCTCATCTTGTGGTAAGTGTGGGTCCATGTTGGTATAAATGTATTGTGTGAAGTTGAATTATCCTAATCATTCCCATATGATGTATTGTATATAATAATGTAAGTAAACAAATATTCTAGTACTTTTACTATTGTATTTGTGTGCCTAATTGTGTGGGCGTTATATTTGGTATCAGAGAAAAGGTTCATGATCTCAAACCTCCGGGATAGTTGGTGTAATGATGATTATGCATGGTTTTGTAGGAGATGAGAATATTAATGTGATATTATGTTATGATTTTACTAACATTGTACTTGTGATATTATGAACACACATGTTGTGCATACCCCTTAGTGCAAATTTTTTATGAAGTTGATTTGTTTCGTGATGAGAATATTCACTATATTTTTCATGAATGCAATGAGAATTTCATATGTGATGTACCGCATTGTGTGAAAGGAATGTTATTATGGACTACAAAGTGTTGGAGTGTTTTAATATTATGTGATATGTATGTGTGCTAATGTGTTGTATAAAAAAATTAGTTCGTATTGAATTGGATCATATTGTGATGTCACCACCATGTTGTGATGTATGGTGTTGTGCCACCATGTTGTATTGAAATTATTTGTATGTTGTGATGTTATTCACAATGTTCATTATACACATATTTCATGTGTTATGTGATGGATTCATGTCGTGAATCAGGGGCATATGATGATTGTATGACCCCTATTTTACTGTACTTGCATTTTGGGTGCGATATGTGGAAATGTGATGTATTGTAAACCATGAAAGTAATGTTATGTTATACCCTATAAATATACCATGCATAAGATGCTATGGTTGATGTGTGTGAATCACCATTGTGTTAGTAATGTAGTTATGTGTTATGTTGTGAACCTTACACTAACCAACTCTAAGGGAAGTAATCAGTAAAATTGTATGTGTGGATTGAGGAAACGAGTATTGTTGACCAGTCACTCGAGTTGAGTATGAGATAGGAAGTGGAGTCTTACATAGAATGAAAACCCACTTCTGTTCGTTTGGTATGCATGGCACTTACCCAAGGGACACCTTGTATATTGTGTTTCATGAACATCTTAGGCTTAGTAGATGGTGACCTATACCTTTTTTTTTCTCTCCTTATATATTTTTCATATAGATGACCTATGTGTGCTTAAGACTATGTTGGGCCTTGTGGGAGTATGAAGGAATGATTAAACAAAGATCATGACGGTTCCTAATGATGAGATCCAACTAATTTAGAATATATTTCTATTCATCAAGGACTGAATTTAGTTGTGAATACTACTAAAAAATGTGTAGAGGAAGATAAGTAGATGGACAATTTGAAGGTAATTTATGTTTGAATGGGTAGCTAAATATACATTCATTAAACCAATAGATATAGGAAATAGTAATGTGATTAAGAAAATATTAGAGTAAATAGATGCTGAATCTAAATATGTACCAACAAAAATGATATAAAAAATTAAGTACATATTTGACCCAAGAAATTAAGTTATAAAATATGAAACTCTAGTTGCAAATGAAACGATGACATACTTAGCTAGTTTGCAATGATCCTAAAAGTATGCTAAGATGAAAAACTATTGGAACATGAACTTAGAGTGTCGCACACGAACCTAGAAAAAAGTAGGAGTGTTGGAAATTCCAGGACTAGGGCACCTATGCAGGGTCAGGGGTGCCTAGGGCACCAGAGACCTATTCTCAGAAGATGTAAAACCTAATTTCGTAGGGTCGCAAGATGTTCACTGGTTTTCACCTTTAATCTCTTGTATGTCATTACAATTCAATGTTATTCATCTAAAACCTGTAATAAAAAAAGAAGCACCTGCAAAACCCCTAAACTACATCAAATCCTTAAAAAATAAAATGCAAAATGGGAGGTTGGACTATTCTCGACTATCAATGAAGTGAACTTACAACTGAGTACTGCACTACATTGCAAAACCCATGTAATTCTATGTGTGTGTGTGAATAAATCGTGCCCTAGGTGGCTCTTGTGTGCGTTGCACTTAATAACGAGCAATAGCTAGATGTAGAAAATGTAAATATATTTATGCATGAAAAAATGAACTTCCCCTCCTATGAAGTGTATACAGTCCCTTTCCCTTATGTGGATGTTGGATGGATGTTTGAATGCTCTTTTAAATGCCTTTGGATGCAAACTTAGGTGGTAATAGATAATGCTTAGTGCTTGGTCATTTATTATTGCCACATAGTTTTGTATTTATATGATTGCTTTTCTTAAATTTCATAATTAACCACTAAAAGGCCGAACACCAAGAAAATAAGATACCCAACAACTAGAAAGGAACGAAAATATATGAGAAAGATACAAAGATATCGGGGGCGCCTAGAGGGGACGAGGGAACCTAGGTGTTGATGTCTTGGCTTAGAAAAATTGAAGTATCAAGAGTCAAATTGGGAAAGGTGTGTGATACCAAGAAGGCAAATAGAAAGAAAGCAAAGAGGCCAAAGACAATAGCCAATTAGTACTTTTATTGTTTAGAAATCATATGCATAGTAGTATGTGATCAGGACTAGAAATATACCCAAAGAGCGTGATTTAGTGTCTACATAATGATACTCCAACATAATGTAGATGTGAAATATGTAGATAGAAACATGGAAAGGGCCATAAATGACAACTTAAATTGGACACAATTGAGAAACACTATGGAAAAATATATGTGTTGATTAATAAAAAATAACACATAAATGGAAAAATGAAAAATAATGAGTGCATGTAAATTACATAGCAAAGTATGAAAATGATTAGAAACATCTACGACATCTCATTGAGAAAGAAGCAACAATTATAGCTCAATCAGGAAAAGTTATATTTCTCTAATCTACATGCCAAAAATATACAATTCTCTACTATTTACCACATTCTAAAAAGGTCAGACCTATTTCTAATTTTTAGATTATAATATTTGGTATCAACATAATGGATTTTATAACATTCCAAAATCACATTGGTCATATAGTAGTGCTTGGGAAACAGAAAAATGTCTTATGATGATTGAGAAGGAGGATTTGAAAGAAAAAGTTAAAATTCATGATGTATCTCATTGTCCATTGATGATATCCTAGTAGTTAACAACACATCATAGGTTTACATTCAATTTTATACTTTAGAGAGCCTGTCAAGGAAACCTTACCTATTAGTTATATATAAATTTTTGGAAAATTACAATGCCAAGAACCTTTATAAAAGGGTTATGTGCAATTTTAGGGATAGATTTGAGATGGATGCTTATGTTATAGATACCAATTTGGTGTGTTTTTTTTTCTTATAGTGCATTAGTAAAGTAGGGGCACATAAAAAATCTTTGCATTCAGCTACAAAAAATAACAGTCCCATATATGATTCCAATTCATTGCATTTCTCATAGAATTAATCTTACATACAAAATTTTTAAAACATTTGAAAGTGTCACAAAAGTGGAAGAGCTTATCCATGACTTGCATGCTTATGTGTTAATCAGTCCAAAAATATTTTTAGAGTTCCAAAAATTTTCAGTTGGAGTGACTAATGGTAAAAAGCCTATAAAATCTGTTGATACAAGATGGATTTCCATGTATGAGTTTGCATGTAGAATTTTTGAAGAATATCCATTGTTGGAAGGTTGTAGGTTTAAATACCATAGAGAAGTTGACAAGGTAAAATATTTTTTGTATTTTAATATATTTGGAAGTATTTTTTGTACTTTAATAGAAGTGTGACCTATAGGAGAGTGTTTTACAGGTACGAAGTCATGATTTGAAGGATGATCAGATGTGTTTCAGGTTCATGAAGGTTTGATAGCATGAGTGAAAGGGTTTAGAGCCAAGATAAGTTGAAGAAGAAGAAGAAAGAACAAGTTATGTGAATTAAGGTTTGAATGTGTGTGCATCAGCTAAATTACAGATCTCCATCAGTTATGGTAGTAAAAAAATAAGACATCATCATCATCATGTGGCTGAGTTGGTGCTTAGTCATTGTAGGGAGTTGTATCCTCCTTGTGGAGTGGGTGCTTCACTAAATTAAGGGTTGGTGCTCCTTGTAGGGTTGATGATCTATTAAAATAGGGGTTTGTGCTTCTTGTGAAGTTTGTTCTTTACTAAATATCTTTTCTTTGTGTAATATAAGTAGAGTTTCAATGATTTTTCTTCCCCATGAGGGTTTCCTGCTTATATTTGGTGTTCACATGTCTTCTTCTTTGTTTCACGTTGATGTGAATGCTTAATACACACCTAATGTGCAAATATGGTTATGGATGTTAAATGAATGAAAAAAATGATGAATGTATGAGTTGGAAAATGAATTAATTTTTTTGATAGGACTGATTCGCCCCCCCTTTCTTAGTTCATTGTGCTTCCAACATTTGGTATCAAAGAAGGGTGTTGTGAAGCAAGTTTAGCAACTTGAAGGAGATCCTTTGAAGCAAAAACAATGGGTAAGTCTTTAGATGTTGAGGCTATATTAAGGAGGAGGAATGAAATATCTTGGCCAGTAATTAATGGCTACCAAAATCAGATCAAGGACATGGAGATAGAGCATGATTAAGCCATCAAGGATTTGAACTATCAAGTGGAAGATTTTTCTAAATCCCTAAAAGAGAAAGAGGATACTTGTTCCAGGTATGAAGAGAGGATGAAATATTTGGAATATGATTTATATGATGATTATACTAAGTTGAAAATGTATGGAAAGTTAGAGAAGAGCTTTGAAGTGCTTGATGGGATTTTAGAAGGCTAAAGGGTGGCTGGTGAGAAAATAGACATAGGATTTGAAGGAAAACCTATGAAGAGTGATGGTGGTGCTAGAAAAGGTTCCAAATTAGATGAGAAGGTGACTAAGAAGAATTATTTGAGGAAGTATAACCCTGTTAGAAAACCTAATGCTATAAGGTATGGTACTTCCTTCAATGGATATTGCTTTGCTTATCATGGTTTTGGTCATAGAGCTAGAGATTGCAAGAGGAAGTCTCCTAGAAATGTTGAATCTCTCTTCAAAGGTGAATGTTTTTCATGTTGTGAGTATGGTCATAAGGCCAAGGATTGTGGTTGGAATCTTAGTGTTTATGAGCCAAGAAGGAAGAGGAGTGTTGTTTATTTCAATTTTCAAAGATCAGGTCACATAACAATCCTATGTCCAAGTAAGAGGCGGTTCATTCAAAATTCTTATTCTACAGGAATAGTCAAAATACCTAATCATGAAGGTCAAGCTAAGAATGATGCTACAAAATAAGAGGATCTTAGTAAGAATATTGATCATATGGAAGTTTCCAAGGAGAGTTCTAGTGCTATCAAGGTTGGAAACATAGTAAACAAGCCCAAATTAAGTCAAGGAAACATGTTTACACTTGTTGAAGAAGATCATATGTGCCTATTAGTCATTCAAGCTGCGGTGCATAAGAAATTGAAGAAGCTAGGTATGTGGGATACCTATAGAGTGATAAGGTATGACATTTGATCTATTCATGAATTTTGAAGTCATTTCTAGGAATAGGTGTCTGAGTTTGTTGGTCTGATCTATCAAGTTGTTGTTTTATGTGATTTTTGTGTGTGTTCTTTGAGGTCTATTTTCAAAATTTGTGTTTTAATAAATTTAGTGATTTTGTAAAAAGGTATAAGTGTGTGTGTGTGTGTGGAAATGTATGAGTTCATTATATGACTGAGTGGTCTTTGTGTCCTACAAAGGTGCTTATAATATTCATATGAAGATGAATTCATTAAGGTCTATGGTCTTAAGAAATGAAATCTGAATATGTTCTCACTGGTGATTCTAGCAAAATGTCATGTTGGTTGACCTAGTTGTGTTCTTGGTCTATGGTCATGGGACAATATTTTTAGGTTGTGGAGCCTATTTTCATGGGAGAAAGTGTTGAAGACTGTACACTAAGAGTACTGCACACTTTCCACAGTTGTCTCACCAGGGTTTGGAGGCGCAGCCCCTAAAAAATTTTTGGGCCTTAAAAAGTGCCCTATATATCGAGAAATGTGATTTTCTCATATGGGCAGGATCTTTGACCCATAGGTTTATGGGATGGTTTTGGCCCATGGTTTTAATACCCACAGTTTTGTAAACCTACTTAAGTAGTTGTCTATTTATATGTTTTTTTGCATATGGTAGCATAAGGTAACATTGCACATGTGTTTTGAATTCGGGTGTGAATTTTGTAGATTTTGTTGAGCATAGCTCCAAATAGATATGGGTATTGTATTGAGAGATCAGTGGCTTGTAATAAAATTTGAGCAAGTGATTCTTGGTGGACGTAGCCCAAATTGGGTGAACCACGTTAAACACTGTCTCTTTGTGTTGTGTTATTTTATTCTGCAATTTTATTTAAGATCTGTAATATTTTCCGCATATTATTTTCTACTATTTTGATTCTGTGAGGGATTATTTTGCATATTTTATCCCTTATTTCCTAGCAAATCTTATATGTTAAGGTCTGCATAATGAGTTTGGGTCTGTTGCTTCCATGAAAAATGTGTTTTCCACCCTTTAAAAGGTATAGATATATTATGGGTCTATATTTTGGTCTTAATTAAGTCATGAAAGAAGGTCATAGCTTTGAATGAGTCCCTTAAGTCTGTCAAAACTATTTCTTGTGTGATATACAGTTATGGAGTCATGATAGTTGAGTCTTGATTTCCAATGTACCAAGTGAAAGTGTCTCTCATTCATGAGGTTGAGTGTAACTTTAAGAAGTTCTACATATGTCTATTATATCATACTAAACCTAAAGGTCAAGGTGGTCCTAGGTCTATTGGTTCAAATTTGAAATGCTACAAATCTAAATTTTTAGAGTGTTAAGAATTCATTTGAGAATGTGTTGTGTAGTAATGTATAGACATCAAGAAGATCTCTACATGTAACTAAAGGTGGACCTTGGTCAGAAATGATGTTTCATCAGGTGTTAAAAAGTGCATGTATCTTATTTGGGTTATGAAAGTACCACAAATTTTGCTCAAATGGTCTAATGTACTATCAAGTACATATGTTCTTTGAAAATGATAAAAGTTGCATAAAGATACTTTAGAGTACATGTTTATATGTGAAGATTTTGTAGAATCCATGTTGAGTTCCTGTCCCAATAAGAAAAGTATTTTTGTGTTCTCAATGCATCTATTTTTCCTAAAAAGAATCCCAATTTTTCAAATTTGAGGTATAAGAAAGAAGGTTTGTATCTGTCAAAGCATGAAGGTTGGATAAATGAGTGTGTGTCACTTGGTAAATTTTCAGTGTGGACCATGTATTGATTTGAAGGCATCTATGTGAAAATTTATCCCTTATCCTAGGGGTGTAGCATCTATTAAATAATTTTGTGATATTATGATCCTGATTTCATTCATCAGATACCTTAGTAAGACTATGATGCAATTAGGAAGTATTGTTCTGGTACCTTGAAGGACTATGATACTAAATACAATGAAATAATTCTGTGAATGAAATTTTGATGATTGTAGGGGTATCTCAGATAATTAGATGAGAATATTTATTGATTTGTAGAATCACAAAGGTCAATAAAATGAACCTTTCACCTGTAAGGAACCTTAAATGTTGTTGAAGTTGTGTAAATGCTTAAGAAGAAGTGTGTAGTGGACCTTTAAGAGCAAGTGCTAGGAGTCAAGATTGAACTATACCAAATATTATCAATCAGAAGGATCTAATGGTTCTCATGGAAAAATTTGGTTTTTTGTTGTTGAATGTTGAAGTCAGTTTATTCAAACCTCTATTAAGTGGAAGATAATCTTCATCAAATGGAGTTTGAGACTTGAATAATTTGTGCATACATTTTAAAGACATGGTGAAAATTCCTGTGTGAAGATGTTGCTTGGACATCTTTGTTAAGCTCCAAGGGTTTGATTCCAAGTTTCAAGCTTGAGATTGGGTGTGATATAAATCATACATACTACTCTGAGCTTGAATCAATAACTTGTGAAGAAATCTATCTTGTAAGATAAGTCTTAAAAGTCAAAAGTGTTAGTTTCATGGCTAGAGTGTGTCTCAAGACTGGGAAAGATTAAAGGTTTGTCCTTTTTACATTCATAGAGGTGGTATCAAGTGCTACAAGAGTATGAAAGCATCCTATAGGTGAGAAAGTGGTTACTGTGACTGAGAAGAAAATTTCTACTATTTTATTAGAAGTATTAAGAAGATACAATATAATCCTTGTTAAAAGTAAGGATATGTGCATTCACTGTGTAGAGATGTGTTTTATTAGTAGTATTCTAATGAAAATAGGTATGGAGCTTACTAAAGGTATGACAACAATAAGTATGCAAAGATCTCAATATTGACTATAGATGTGTTGTCATGAGAGAAAAAGTGAAGATTGGCTCTGATTTTGTGTGAGTCCTCAGGACTTAATAGGAAAGGTACATTTTGTGTCTTTCTTATTGATACTGTTTAACATGAATTTGATGGATACTTTCATACTATTTTTATAATGAATAATCTAAAATATTTCTTTTGAATATTATAATCTATGTTATAATTATAATTTGAGAAATAAAATATAAAAAAGAATATTTTGTCATTAAAACCCTTCCAAGATCCTTTGAAAAATTGGAATTGTGACATGTCAAAAATGGGGAGTAATAGTCTCTTTAATTTATGAGCAAATATTGAGCAATATCACATAATCAGTCTAGATACCCTCAAGTTTTATACAAACTAAGAAAATGTTCATTAAATGATATATTTGAAGATTAGTAGAAGATAATATATAGGGGCAATCGTAATCCTCTTTAAATTATGGTGAGCGCCAATGTTGTTTGTTATGTGAATTAAAATGAAAGTAGCGTCATGTGTTATGTGAAATTGTAATTGTTATGTTATACAGTTATTTGTAACTCATTTTATAAATCAATATAATTATGTTGTTTATTTACATTAATGCACTATATTTTTATTTTATAGTATTGTTATTTTTTAAAAAAGAGAATTTTTGGGCTTACTCATTAAGGATTGAAGGGTATCAATTCTGCCAAATTCATTTGGGACAGTATTCCAGTCTCATACTTTATATATGGGTATGTGAGCTTTGGTGGATGGGTACGCAACATGTTTTTTACACAATATGCACTGTTAGAATACAACACATTCAATGTGAAAAATAGTGAGAGATTAATTTTCAGGTTCTTATTTTAGATTTTTCGCATATCAAATTGATTAATAATTCTATTTTCTTTTCTATAATATTTTTTGATTGGTGATAGTAAATTTATATTGATTGGTGAAATATCAATCTAGTTACATTATCATGTTGAGCTCCAAAAAATTTAGATAAGAAAAAAGGTGATTATAAAAACATGGAAGAAAAAAGACAAACTTACATTAAAACCACTATCTACAATTAACCATGATATAATGATTCTACAATTAAATTCTCCTAAAAAGTTAAAATTATAAGTACATTACATTATTATTATGTTGGGATCTAAAAAATATTTATAAATAAAAATAGTTAACTCCAAAAATATTTATGAAAGTAAAAAGACAAGCTATTTGGCCAAGATATTACAATTCTTCAATCTACTCCTCCAAACAAAATAGAAAAATCTTATAAGTACTACATTGCAATCCATCCAACCTTATCATTTTAGAACACCTATAGACGAAAACATATCCTCTTAATCCATATTTTTTAATTAAACTTTTTAAGGAGTCTTTTTAATATTTATCAGTGTTAAAAATACATGAATAATAAACCTTTAATGTTAAGAATTGAAAAATATTTACCATACCAAATTCTTCTAAATTTCAAATATGCATCATTTCATCTAATTGTTCTTTTACAATTTGAAAACATTTTATTGAGAAAACAAGTTTGCTTTGATCAATTAAGTGGGAAGAAACACACAAAATGTTTTCCAATTATATTATTTGTTAGTCTTCATCACTAACCATTGATTGGAAAGCATTAAACCTGCCTAAAATATAGACACTTTGTTTTCCAACTTTATAACCATATAATGTCAAATAAACAATTTTACTTGATGTTCCTTAATCATCTCTATTCATTGAAGAATCTCCCACATGAAGAGAAATTTTGGAACACTATATATTTTTTGTTCTTAGATGTATTTTAAGACAAAGGGACCATAATAGTATATGATAAGATTATTAATTTATCCATTCAAACCTCTGAAAAAATGAATAGCGATGAAACAAAACAAAAAAATAACAATATGACTAAGAGAAGAGATGCACTTCGGGAAAATTCATTTGTCCATATAAGAAATGGACAATTCAAAAATAAAAATAAAATATTAAAGCAAGAAAAACACTATTCCAAGTACCATAAAGGTAGAGTTTAAAAATCAAACAATTACACTGGTGGTCTATTTTCATATAAAGTTTACGAAGAAAATTTAAAAAAAAAAATTCAAGCTATTAATTAAATATGCAATATTGTGTTTCGAACTAATGCAGAATAAGTGCATGGAAATGGGGGACCACAAGGGGGTCAAAAGTGGCCACTTTTGTTTTTCCTGAAATCAACAAAAACTAAACTTCAACTAATCATTTGGCATGTATATGTTCAGAATTTAACAATGTGATAAGAATAGGAATTGAAGTGCTCAGAATCTAGTTTTTAAACTGCTATTTTGTTAAATGGTTAAGATTAAAAAGGTCAAATGTGGTGCACACACAAAGTGTTTCTATTTTTGTGTCAAAAAGATGATATAGTGTTGTGTGTGCGCTCCCCTATTTTTTGAGTTATGTAAATTATTTTACAAATCCCTTTGGTAGAAAGTTAGCTATTAACATGTACGAGGTCCCACTAAGTTTTCATATTTTTTGATGTGTGTGTGTGTGTGTGTGTGTGTGTGTGTGTGTGTGTGTGTGTGTGTGTGTGTGTGTGTGTGTGTGTGTGTGTGTGTGTGTGTGTGTGTATATTGATGAATATATTAGTATAATTTTTCATGTACTAATTTTCAAAGAGAGAACATCTAAAATATGAAATATGTGTGTGTACACCCCCTAATTTTGATGAAAATAGTTGATTTTTTTTAATGCGTGTAGAATGGAGTTTAGATCAAACGATTTTTTTATTTGGATGAAAAAATCATAAATTGTGTACAAAAAAGTATACATATGTTTTGGCAAGAAAAGAAGGCACAAGTAAAAGAAATTAAGGATGAAAGTCATAAACTAATCAAATTTTAGAAAGAAGTATATCATCACAAATGCAAAACCAAGCATGATGTAGCAGTATTAATTTTTTGGAATAGTGTTTTATAACACGTGAGAAATTGGGGTGTACACTTGAAATTGTTATGTTATTTTTTGTAAAACACGGATTTATTCATGGATTACACGGTCCAAACCTTAGGTTTGGATATCCTAAGAAAATCCAAGCCTGTGGATTGAGAATTTCCAATCCATAAAAGATATAACACGAGCTTGTTATAATGCGCTCGCACTAACGCGCTCGTGTTCCTATTAACAATTTTCTATATGAGCATTTGGGAGCTATATAGTTACAAAAATAAATTTTTAAGTATAAGTTTTTCATTTATTAAATTTATTTTAGTAAATATAAGAAATTATGGTCACTTTGCACCTTATGGAACTAGTCTCATAGCTCCATAAGTCATGGTTTAGAAGATACTTTATCATATTCTAATCTAGTCAATACATAGGTATTATTTATGATTTCAACATTCAACCTAAATATTTTAGGGTTTAAATTCTAAAATCAATATCTGATTTGGGAAATAATATAGTCATTGTTTACGTTTTGGGGCCTTCTTGATTGGTTATTGACATTTATAGGAGTTTTATATGTTTCAAAACTATATTTTATAAACCTCACAAATCTGAGAGGTAACAACATTTTCTCAAATATATGGACTCATGAAATTCTTTATAACACATAATAAATCAAAACACATACAATTTTTTATAAATTTAAAAATATTTGACAACATCTACAAATAATACTCTAACTATTGGGACTTTTACAAAAACTAACTAAAACTGTAAAGCCATTATAATGGTGTTTCTCCAAGAACCTTGAAAAGTTTCACAAGTGTTCACTGCAACTCAACGTGTATCTCTAATCTTTACCACTCTAGCCCCTCAAATGGTGGACTTGAATCATTTTATGTTTTCTTAGATTCTATATATTTCTACATTGGAAGTGAGTGGGTGGGTTCTCTTGATGAATATGTATCACGATCCTCTTACATGTATTATCAACAAATATTTTCTAGAGTTGCAACTGTCCCTAAATGAAGTTTCAATTAGTTTCACATGGCTATATTTAATCAATATTTATTCTCTTATTGAACCTTTAGTAGGGAGGAATTGTTGTCATGTAAAATGTATAACATGAAAAATTGAAACTTTTGATCATGACAAATAAGCCCATAATTGAAAATGTTGTTTCTCGGTCACTGTACATCCTTCCTCTATCCATCCCAACCTTATTTCCATCCTCACCATGTTTAAAATGAAAGTGATAACAAGGTTTTTAAGTGTTTGTTTAGTGTGCAGGGAAGAGTTCCTAATGTGATTGATGAACTCAATGAGATTTGATTAAAAACATCTTCCTTCGTAGGCCTAAAAAGGTCATTTTTGGCCATTTTGTAGCTAGTAAACACCCTCCATAAGCCTTCAAGGAAACTATAAATCATCTTGGGGTTGTGTAAAATATAATTGAATATTTATGATGTGGTTTATGAAACTTTTGTAAAGAAAATTTTATTCAAGAAAATCTAAACAAAATTGGGTCATCTAGGTAGAAAGCTCCAACGGTGAAATTTGACTTCTCTAGAAGATTTTGGGAGTTTCAAGAGTTACGGGGAAAAATAATTTTAAGAAATATCTTGGAATAATATAGGATATAGAAAAATTAAATTTATTCCAAGGCTTAAATATTTCTTGAGGTAATTTAGAACACAATAGTTGCTCCTCTCAGTTCAAGATGAAATATTTGCCAAATTTGAAATTTTAGTAAGAATTGCATCTTAGAAATGGTTTAAATGATATCATAAAGTGTTTTAGAGTCAAAATCATATAATATTTAACCCCAAAACACTTTTCTGTGCTCTTAAGGTGAAAATATCATTTTTGATGTCTCGATTTGGACATAATGTGCAATCCCAACTTTTCAGAAATGATAAAGTAAATTTTTTGATGTTTATATGTCCCCTCTATCCACCAAGGTATATTTGAGTATTCATGCATGATTCTTAACTTCACAGCCACCCACTTTTTTTTTCTGCATTCAATAAATGGGAGCCTCCCCATTACCAAGAGGAGAGACTTAGTCCCAGAGCATTGGTGAAAAATCACTAATTTTTCCTTGTGAAAAATTATTTCACCAAGAAAAAAGAAAATAAGGTTATTATATGTGTGTAAAATTCTCCTTCCATGATATCTCTATCATCTTGTATAATCCTGTGGAAGACCTTGTTTAGGTTGAATTGAGTGAAATCATTATTAATTGGGAGTATACAAGTATACCATCATAAAAGTCACTAGATTAGTGTAAATTATGGAATGTGATAATTATATCCCCATTCCCCAAAGGATAAATTTAAATAAGAATAAAATCATAATTTTTACCAAGATTATCATAATCTAATGGTAATTTTCTCATAACCCCTACTTGAATCCAATCCATCATTTGATGAGAGGAAGATGAATTATAAGTTTTCTCATCTAAATATAGGTTGAAGGTATGTGGATAATCCTCATGAAGGATGGGATCAAATTAAACCCCAAATAACATCATAGCTTCGCAATTAGGTCACTGAGGATCAAACCTAAAATGTATAATTGATTAAACACCTTAAGATATAGGTTCAATCAATTAAGATATTCCTTTTTCTAGAATATTTTAATTTCTTCAAGACATTACTTGTGTCTTCATTCCATTTTATCATACATTTAACTTATTCATTATTTTATGTAACTATTTTACAATCTTAGCATGGAATTCTAATTTAGTTTTTCATGCACTCACTTCTTATTGATTGGAAAATCTAAGATCCTTAATTTACTTCAACTTTTCATAATCACAAGTCTAATATCCTATGTTCATATTCATAACTGAGACTTTATTATCTTATTCTCGAGGTAAAGGGCCTATGAGACTTGGATATTAGAAATACATATTTGCAGTGTGGATGTTTATAACTGATCCTCCTGAAAGACAACAACACCAAAACATAATCATTATGAGTGGAGAAGAGTAAATCTAAAGATGAATACCTCTAATCCTATCTCACTATGGTGACCCAAATACAAAATGCAAAACTCCAAAAATTAAAGTCTAAAAAATAGGTGCAAAAATATGTGCAAGTGTTCAATGTGTAAGCAATTGTCAAAATTTTGGCATGAATTTTTTATTGATTGATACAAACAATAAGTTGTGACTAACTATATATATATATATATATATATATATATATATATATATATATATATATATATATACATATAATGTGGTTTCCTATGGGATATGGCATCATCCATGGTATAAATCAAACCCGACACCATCGTGCATGGGAAATGGCATCAAACTTGAGGGAAACCTAAAGGTCATGAGGTAGAAAATCAATGGAGATGAAAGACAAATAATAATTGGGGGAAATGAGGAATGCCCAAGGTAACTAAAATAAGAGATAAGATCATGAAAGAGTATAAGAAAGTGGACATAGTGAAAGAAGTACACATAATGGGTATAATGTGTGAAGAAAAGGAGGAAATGAAACAAGGATAAGATAACTACGGTTTAATAGCAACATCTCTAAACAAAATTTACTAATCCATGTCACCACATTTGATCACACCCCAATATTGGTAGACCATTGCAAGAACTTACTCAAGAGGAAATACATAAACATACCCTACACAAGATAAATGGTTAGAAAACATCAAAAATTAGGTGTATCCTAATTTATGTAAAGCTACAACCCCTCCTAGAAAATCGTCAATGACATGATAGACAAAGAGGTCAGATAGTAGGAATGGTAGTATCTATTCCACCATTAAGGCCATGGCAAGTGAATAATTCCCTATAGTTGGGTGATAGGTAGTAGTTCTATAGGGAACAAGAGGATTAGATGGACTATAGGTTATAGAGGTGGGGGAAAAACATGAGAGACAAGTTTTTGAGGAGAAGAGAGTAGAGAGAAGTAGGGGATGACACCATGAGAAGCAATTGTACAAACTTGGATGATCATATATTTCATCCTAGATTCATAGAGTATGACTTATGTGATGAAGCATCCCAAGAAAAGAGCAGAGGATATGAGGGGATCATAGATGATTTGGTTCCTTGAGATAGGTATGCACAATTGATAGGAGTATGTGTGTATGTATGTATGTATGTTGAGATTTATGGTTTGAGAGATATGAGGAAAAATTTATTTCAGAATTTATGGATGTTCTAGGAAAATTTGGGCAGCATCATTGGTAGAAAATGGTGTTTTTCAAGGTGTGACAATAGAAATAATGGAGGAATGGAAATCATGTGTGAAAAAATTATCTAAAATAGTTGAAGCTATGTTTAAAAACACTTTTATGTCACCTTGTTAATCATGGTTCAAGTTTGGGTTAAATGGGATCCTGTGTGAGGTTAAAATGTGGTTTAAAATGGAAAATTAGGACTTTAATGTGTTCTTAGGAGAAATATGGAGACAAGTTTCAACACGGGAGCAACTGTGAGTGAGATAGATGGACTAGGAAAACCTCCTGCAGATCTAGGAGAGATCATAGGGATGTCTGAGGGATTGATCATGGGCATGACCACATTTTATTTTCCCCCCTATCCCCTTAGATAATGGGGACATAAAATTTCTCCCATGGATAAGGATGGATGCAAGTGGAAGTAAGGGGGCTAAGCTAGATGAGAGTAAGGGGCTAAAAAATCACCTACGGAACCTGGTGGAGGTCATATGAGTGTCTGGGGGATGCATGTGGGCACGGGGTGAACTTTATTTTCACCTCTATCCATTTGGAGACATTAGAGACATCAAGGACACAAAATAGTACCCACGGTGATGGATTAAGGGCCCACTTTTGTGTCCCTCGTGTCCCCTTGTCCCAGGGGATAAATGGGACACACACGACATAGAGACATTAGATGCTCCAAATTGTGCCTATGGGAGGAGTATGAGGGTGAAATTTTGTGTCTTCCATGTATCCTATGTCCCCAAGGGGACAATAGTGATAAGAAAAGGTAAAATTTGTGCCTTACCATAACTAGAAAGCCTGATTTTCCACTATCTAGCCAAAAATAGCATTAAAACCAATTGCTTTCACCCCATTAGCTTAGGATGATGTTTTGGGGTCAAATTTTATATTAATTTTAATCCAAAAAACATTATAAGACTAATGGAATAAGTTTTAGACCTTGAATCTTCCTGAAACTCAAAAAAATCCCCCTTTTTGTTTAATACTGCGAGGGGCTCTTATACAGTTTGGAATTTCTTAAGAAATATTCCTTGGATCAAAATAGATGCTCTCAAAATGTATAATATTATTCAATATTTTTGTGCCAACTTTTTTACCTCCTAACTCCTTACGGAGCTCCTAGAATCAGTCAGAGAAGTCAAGGTTCACAATTTGACTACTCATTCCTTGTACCTAAAAAACCGCATTTAAACAGATTGTCCCTGAATAATCAAACATTTCCTAAATATTCCAAAAATTATTCCAAAAAATTAAAGGCTCTCCAATACTACCTCTATATACTTAATACATTTTCATAATCCTCTCAAAGGATGCATACAGGCTCCGGAATGGCCAAATTGGCCTTTCTAGGATTACCAGAGAATAAACATTTTACTACACTTCACTGAATGGAATAATGGACCTTGTTACACCTTTTTAAAAAATTATACATGTTCACCCAATGCATTATGAATTCTTTCGAGGACAAGGTGATCCGCACAAGAGGCAAAATGACCCGGAGAGGGATTCACGAAGATTTAGGAGAAAGATTTCACATTATGGTTTGGTTGTCATGGTTTTAGTTTTGCATTTTTGGGTGAGTATGTTGGACCATGATTGTTGTTAGACCAAAATCCATAGGTGTTAGTCTCTGATACAATCACCATAGTTAGGATCTATGAGAAGCGGTTAGTCTATGTCATGAACTTCACAGGAGAGCGCTGGACACACATACCAACAATCTCCCCCTGAGGTACCCAAGTGAGTTTTGAACGCGGACCTATCGACTCTGATCACAATTGTTGCGACCAAAATTACTATTAGACTAAAACCCATAAGTGTTAGTCTCTGATACAATCATCAGAGTTAGGATCTATGAGCGGTGGTTAGTCCATGTCACAAAATTCATATGGAGCGCTAGACACACATACCAACAGAGTCAATTCACATGAAAACATCTAATAGGAAGATTCATCCAATCCCTTATGGCTAAAAATCCTCCTTGAATGGAATCAAATTTAGGATTTCCATACACTTATTACTCATATCCCTCTCATAAGAATATGTGACTTCTTGATCCTTCGCACATGACAGTCCTAGATACCTTAGTAGCCTGACTAGCTCAATATGATTTTTTTCTCAAATATATTTGGACACAAAGGTAGATTCAGGACTATAAGGATCATCAACTCATCATGAACCTCAATTCACCTTTGACATGATGATCTTATTAATCTCATAATTCACCTCGCCCTAACCAAGATTTCACCTAAGTGGAAACATTCTTATGATGTCTAGAAACCCTTTTTCTCAATTTATCCTCATGGAGATAGGTTTACTCATCTTTATAGAAGTATTGATCCCTAAATGAAACTTAGAGGAATGTATGAGAATGAATTCCATGTTCTTGAACTCCACACTTACACTAAAACACTAACAAATTCCCAACCTCCCTAACTTGCAAGATGTGGAGTTCATACCAAAAATTGATTAAGTGTTAGAAAACCAAATCTCATGGAAATATGATTATGTGTGAGTCTAAGATGACTGCCTCCATCACTAATGGAGAGATTCTCTTATCATGCCCCTAATGACCATTCCCTTGATGATTTGAATCTCGATGAATCTTTTGATGTTTGATATCCTTCATAGACCTCATGATATTTCTGATTGCACCCATTTTCCAAGTTACAATGTTTCAAACACATTAATACACTTTGATACAGGAAAGATTATTTTTTACACACACTTTTCCATTCTGGGAAAGCATATTTTCCTTGGATGTCCAAATTTGGACACCAAACTTGATATTTTCAGCTCATAAGCTTAGGAATGTTGTTTTGGGTCGAACCTTATATGATTTTTGTTGGGATTTAACCATATTACAATGTTTCATAGATCTAAAAATGAGATAAATCATACAAGAAATGAATGTAGAAATAAACTAGAAGATAAAATAAATAAGAGAAAGATAACACCTGATTTAACATGGTTCACCCTGTGTGGGCTACGTCCATAAAGAAACGGGCAATATTATTATTCATTGATTTACAAAGGAATTACAATGAAGATCTATTTTCTTCCAACACCTCACAAGATGTTCAATATTTTTCCCTCTCTCAGCTACTCTTTCTTACTCACCACGAAAGAAAAACTTAAACATGAAAACAATGCTATGTTATCGGCTAATACCCTCATACAATGTATCCTCATCTTATATCTATTATGGGAAAACTAACTACACTTTACAATCAAGAATCATCTTTAACGAAAAAATATTTATTCTAATATCAGCCAAAAAAAACAAAATGCACCATCGCACAAGTTGAGCACTGCTGGTTATTATTGCCGAGCCTTGGAACCTTACTAACACGATGCCAGTCACGTCAAATTTGACACAAAATGTAAAAACAAGTTTTCATGAAAGTTAATAAGGCTCCAAACTCAATAATCTCCCACTTGGAGATCAATGATACCTTTTACTGTATATCACCATCCTTTGATCCTTTTCCTTGGCTCATTTCTTCCTCTTCAAGTCTCAAATTTGAAGACCAACAGAAGTGGAATGAAGCTCCAACTTCTCCTTTACTAATGGCTTCATTAGTATATCTGCAGGGTTCTCATCCATATGGATTTTCTCTACTTCAGCTGCCCATCATCAACACCTATCGTATGACGTGAGACCTCAACTGAATGTGTTTTTTGTTCTTAAATAAATGTTGATTCTTGCAATATGGATAATGCTCTATACACGTAAATTTGCAACCTCTATCCTTACCCATATCTTCCATTGAAACCTATTCATCCATCTTCATTCCTTGCTAGCTTTTGTAGCTTAACATACTTTCCTCTTAAAGTAGACAAAGCCATCACCTTTTCTGCAATCTTGAAACTAGCTAAATACCATTCCACCTACTATAAAACATATCCATTTGGTGCTCCTCCTGCCATCCAAATCTCCAAACCAGGTTTGAATCAAAATAACTACATAAAGAAGTATTTGACCCTCCACAATATAACTCCATGTCAGGATGTTCCTTGTCAAATACATAGAATCATTGGACCGCTTTCCAATTTTCTTTACCTGGATTAGCCATAAAACGATTCACAACTCCCAATTCCTATGCAATGTGTGTTGGTCTAATACAAACATGGCCTACATAAGACTTCCTACTGTGAAGCATAGGGAAAAAAGTTCCATGTACTCAACCTCCTCATGTGATGAAGGACACTGATCTTGTCTAATTTAAGTTTCCAGCCCATAGTGTACTACATGTTTGGACATTGCATGTTAAACTTTCCAACACCTATGATAAAGGCCTCATCAGAAAAATAAAAATTCTTGTTTTTCTATACAGTGAATTTGCATGCCAGGATTTCTTTTTCAGCTCCCAAATCCTTCATTGTAAATTTGTGAGATAGTTTTCTTTAATGTACAATGCCACCATACTAGCAATTGTAATCAAAATTCATTCATCCACATACAGTAACAAGATAACATAGCTCCCATTTTGAGCTCTTAAAATAAACCACAATGGTTAGAATCACATTCATATAAACCATGCTCATGCATATGTAAAAAATAGTAAATTTCAAATACCCATTTCCTGGGAGCTTGATTACGCCCATATAGGCTCTTTTAATCTACAACACAAGTTTCTCCTTACCGTTGACTTCAAACCAGTAGATGTTGCCATAAATCTCTTCCTCCCAAATGTCACCATAAAGAAGAAATTTGTCTTAACATAAAGTTTTTCAAATGTAACTAATTTTGTTGCAACCAAAACTTAAAAAAAAAAAACCCCAAAAACAAATATCGAATAGAAGTCAGCTTCTTAATACAGGAGAAACAATATCATCAAATTTCGAATACCTACTTTCGGTGCAAATCCTTTACCACAAGACCTCTCCTTATATCTTTTGTCCATCTCTTCTTCCGTGATCTTCTAAACCATTTTTTTGTAGTGCTTTCTTCATTCTAGCAACTTGACCAAATCCATGTCTAATTTTTTTTTAAGGACTCCATCTCCTATCCTGGTCATGCTGTCCCATCCATGTGCGGTATTACCTATAGTACTTCTTTAAAATATTTCTGGTTCAACCACTATCAATCAATAATAAATAAGAAAAGGAAGGTGAAAATATCTCTAGAGGTTACTTACTCTTTGTGACCTTCTCAGTGAGATCTGGTGTGTCTAGGCTCATTTTGTTCCTGTTGCAATTTCTTGGCAATTTCTGTCAGTGATCGATATCGGTCTCCTGATAACGACAGTAGTTAGTTCTCTCATGATACCGACTGTAGTTCGTAACCTGATCGTGGTTCCTATATCTATGTACCACTGCGGTTGTTCCCACACCAGTTCGGAGAGGAGTACTGACACCTAGTCCAATCAGTTTCTTTTTGAACTCAATCCTATTGCCGATACCGATTAGCCTGACCGGCATTAGATTTTATTAGAACCCAATCGTTCGGTGTGTGGATGTCTATTTAGATCCGAAAAAAGATGATTTTCCTTTAAATATCATCAATCTGTTCATGTTTAGGCACCAAACCTAATTCCTGTACATTCGTTGTTCATTCCACTTAACGTTCACAACTTATACCAATCTTAGGAATATTTTAATCCCAAAAATGATGTCTGAAATCACTAGAGTCGTCACCAATGAAAGTACATCTCTTAGATTTAGCATACAATTTCTTCCTATTTTCCCTATCCAAACATGCAACAAAAATCCTTCTGAGCCAAAAAACTCTAGAAAAGAAAAAATTACTCTTTTAGAACCAAAGCTTCTTCTGGTATTCCTCCATCCAATTTTGTTGAAGGCCACAATTGATCAAGTAAATTGATGTATCCACTACTCCTGCCAAAAATTCAAGGAAAACGTGACCATTGTATCCTCATTGCCTTTTTAGCCAAGTTCCATTGATGTCTTTCAGTCTTTATAAACTCCATTCTCTTGTAGAGTTTATGAATCGGTTATTTCTTCTTTGTATTCCATTCACCGAACAATAATCACTAAAAGACCTGTTGCAGTAAGTACTCACACCATTGTCGATCTAGGACACGTTAATTTTAAGTTGGTTTCATTTTCCACAAGGTCTTTCCACCTTTAAAAGGCTCAAAAACATCATATTTAGGCTTAATACATAAATCCATACCTTCCTTGGTGAATATCAATGGAAAAAGTCACACAATTAGGGAATCCTCCAATAGAAGCTACTAAGCGGGGTCCCACCAAATCTGAGTTGTACAAGCTCCAATTTCTGCTCCTTTGTTGACCCAAAAACCTTGAGAGAAATCGCACTCTCTTTTCTTTCCAAATCGCAATGCTCAAAACATGCACGGACTAATTGTTTCAAATATCTGATAACTTACCTTAGCCGGTTAGGAAATCTACTTTTTCAATCATATGACCTTAGCTGATATACCACATGGTTTGCAATGAGAATCTGTCGTTAGTCGATAGCACAAAAAATGAATTAGTATACAGGTAGACATATATAAATTTCATTACTTCTACCTCTTTCTGCAAACAGAAGATCCTGGTAACTTCTAATAATCCGATGTGAATGTAGCCAGGCATCCAGGCTTCACTTAGTTTATGAGATATACGATTTCCATGATCAATACCATCGAGTGATTTACCATCCTATGTTTAGGGAACATCACCTTTCCAATAATATTGCATGGCTCATCATCTCCTAAATAAAACTTGTCCAAAACCACCCCAAACATAATTTTTGAAATAACCTATCGGCGTAGCATGAAAAAAGAAGCTCCATAATCTAAACCCAAGATTTTTAATTTATATCCAAGGAGCGAATAAGGACATATTCTGTACCCATTGCAACATTTTCATCCTTTACCTTTTTTTGATGGATTATATTTGTTTCCTTGAGACCAACACTCACTCTTTTAGTGTGGCCTCTCTTTCAACAATTCCAATAAAGTAAATATCTTTAATTGGATCTATATATATAAGTTCTTGACTTTGTCTCCCATTCTTCTGTCTTGATGATATCTCCTTATATCTTCCACTGGTTTCTATCATTTAAAGCATTTCAGATGATGTTTTCCTGATCTTTCATAGTATTTCCTCATAAGGAATTTACACTAACCAAATCATCAAAATTTCAAAAACCTTAGCAGTAGAAAGTTTGTATTAGTAACTGGCCATACCAGTTATCCCAATATCTCACAAAGAGGAATAAGGAATAAAAGTGCTTACTTCATCATCAAATGAAATTTCTACGATTTTAATATTGTTTACATATCAAGAAATAATTAAATGATTTTAGATAAAATCCACCTCTTGCATCTTAGAATGAAATTTTTTTCACAAATAAAACTTCTTTGGAAAGCACTAGGAGTTTATCAAATTATGCTAAAATTCATCAACTTACTATGGTTTTGCATCTGTAACTTTTGAAGCCCACCAATGTTGGTTAAGGCTTCAATCTTATAGATCTCAAGCCTTTCTATTAAGAACCTGTCTTCTTCATCAAGGCATCATGACCGAGTGCATGCTCAATAAAATGATATATAGCTCCTGCTATAAAAATAATCCTCCGCTGCATTTCCATAGTTATAATTATGACTGTCAAATTTCTCTACTTGGTATTTACTATCTTCTGCCATGCTATTGGCTCACCATAAATAAGAAAAAACTTCTATGAGCAAATCCTTTTAAACACACAAAACCTTCAAAAAAATCTCTGATAACAGTGTTGGATGTAAACCATATTATAGTGTTGCACATATCTAAAATTAGAGAAATCATACAAGCAATGAATGCTGAAAATAAACTAGAGATAAAATAACAGAGAAAGACACACCAGATTTTAACAGGTTACCCCGTGTGGGATATGTCCACCAGAAAAGACCAATATTATTATCAGTGCTTTACAGAGGAAATACAATGAAGGATCTTTGTCTTCAACACCTCACAGGCTGTTCAATATTTTTCCCTCACTTAACTATTCTTCTTTCGCACCAAGAAAAAAATAACATGGAAACAGTGAGTTGTTCGCGAAGACCTCATACAATGCAGACAGGATAGAGGAGGAGAGAAGAGAGGAGTAGGAGCGAAGAGAGAGAGATGAGATACGATATATTTTTCTCTAACTTCAGCTTCCCATCCTCCAACACCTATCGTATGAAGTGATACCTCAACTGAATGTGTTTTGTTCTTAAATGAAATGTTGAATTCTTTGCCATATGGATCATGCTCTAACTATCACTGTATAATTTGCAATCCTCTTAATCCTTACCCAAATCTTCCATGAACCTATTCATCCATATCATCTCCTTGCTAGCTTTTGTAGCTGTAACATACTTTTCCTCTACAGTAGACAAAGCCATAACCTTCTGCAATCTTGAAATCTAGCTAACTACCATTCCACCTACTATGAAAAACATATCCATTGGTGCTCCTCCTGCCATCCAAATCTCCAACCATGTTTGAATCAACATAACTACATAAAGAAGTATTTGACCCTCCACAACATAACTCCATGTCGGATGTCCTTGTCAAATACATGAGAATCCATTGGACCGCTTTCCAATTTTCTTTACCTGGATTAGCCATAAACCTGATCACAACTCCCAC
The DNA here is from genome assembly GCA_019776745.2 of Taxus chinensis. NCBI lineage: Eukaryota > Viridiplantae > Streptophyta > Pinopsida > Cupressales > Taxaceae > Taxus > Taxus chinensis. The sequence continues at coordinate 178,815,979 of CM034151.1, forward strand.
TTCCTATGCAATGTTTGGTCTAATACAAACCATGGCATACATAAGACTTCCTACTGTTGAAGCATAGGGAACACGTTCCATGTACTCAACCTCCTCATGTGATGAAGGACACTGATCTTGTCTCAATTTTAAGTTTCCAGCCATAAGTGTACTAACATGTTTTGAATATTGCATGTTAAACCTTTCCAACACCTTATTGATATAAGCCTCCTCAGAAAAATAAAAATTCTTGTTTTTTCTATCTCAGTGAATTTGCATGCCAAGGATTTTCTTTTCAGCTCCCAAATCCTTCATTGTAAATTTGTGAGATAGTCTTTCTTTAAGTTTACCAATGTCTCACATACTAGCAATTGTAATCAACATATCATCCACATACAGTAACAAGATAACATAGCTCCCATTTTGAAGCTTCTTAAAATAAACACAATGGTTAGAATCACATCTCATATAACCATGCTCATGCATAAAATAGTAAAATTTCAAATACCATTTCCTTGGAGCTTGATTAAGCCCATATAGGCTCTTTTTTAATCTACACACAAGTTTCTCCTTACCGTTGACTTCATAACCAAGTAGATGTTGCCTATAAATCTCTTCCTCCAAATCACCATGAAGAAAATTTGTCTTAACATCAAGTTTTTCTAAATGTAAATATTTTGTTGCAACCAAACTTAAAACAATATGAATAGAAGTCAGCTTAAATACAGGAGAAAAAATATCATCAAATTCAATACCTACTTTCGGTGCAAATCCCTTTACCACAAGCCTCTCCTTATATCTTTTTAGTCCATCCTCTTCTTCCTTGATCTTCTAAACCCATTTTTTTTGTAGTGCTTTCTTACCTTCTAGCAACTTGACCAAATCCCATGTCTAATTTTTTTTTAAGGACTCCATCTCCTCATCCATGTCATGCTCCCACTCCATGTGGGTATTTACCTATATTACTTCTTAAAATATTTCTGGTTCACCACTATCAATCAATAATAAATAAGAAAAGGAAGGTGAAAATATCTCTAGAGGTTTACTTACTCTTTGTGACCTTCTCAGTGAGATCTGGGGTGTCTAGGGCTCATTTTGTTCCTGTTGCACTTTCTTGTCAATCTCTGTCAGTGATCGATATCGGTCTCCTGATACCGACTGTAGTTCTGTAACTGATCGTGGTTCCTATATCTATGTACCAACTGCGGTTGTCTCACCACCACCAGTTCGAGGAGTACTGACACCAGTTCCAATAGTTGTCATTTTTGAACTCAATCCTATCTGCCGATACCGATTAGCCTGACCGGCATAAGATTTTATAGAACCAACGTTGGTGTCTGTGGATGTCTATTTTAGATCCGAAAAGATGATTTTCCTTTAAAATATCATCAATCTGTTCATGTTTAGGCACCAAAACCTAATTCCTGTACATTCTTTTTTCATTCCAATTAACGTCACAACTTATAACAATCTTAGAATATTTTAAATCCCAAAAATGATGTCTGAAATCACTAGAGTCGTAACCAATGAAAGTACATCTCTTAGATTTAGCATCCAATTTCTTCCTATTTTCCCTATCAACATGCACAAAATCTTCTGAGCCAAAAACTCTAAGAAAAGAAAAATTTACCTCTTTTCTAGACCAAGCTTCTTCTGGTATTCCTCCATCCAATTTTGTTGAAGGCCCACAATTGATCAAGTACATTGATGTATCCACTACTCCTGCCCAAAAATTCAAAGGAAAACTGACATGTATCCTCATGCCTTTTAGCACGTTCCATGATTGTCTTGTTCATTCTTTCTATAACTCCATTCTCTTGTAGAGTTCTATGAATCGTTATTTCTCTTTGTATTCCATTCACCGAACAATAATCACTAAAAGCCTTGTTGCAGTACTCACCACCATTGTCAGATCTAGGACACTTTAATTTTAAGTTTGTTTCATTTTCCACAAGGTCTTTCCACCTTTTAAAAGTCTCAAAAACATCATATTTAGGCTTAATACAATAAATCCATACCTTCCTTGTTGCATCATCAATGAAAGTCACACAATATTGGGATCCTCCAATAGAAGCTACTTAAGCTGGTCCCCACACATCTGAGTGTACAAGCTCCAATTTCTGCTCCTTTGTTGACCAAACCTTGAGAAATCTCACTCTCTTTTGCTTTCCAAATATGCAATGCTCAAAAAATTCAAGATCTAATTGTTTCAAATCTGATAACTTACCCTTAGCCTTTAGGATCTACATTTTTTCACTCATATGACCTAGCTGATTATACCACATGGTTGCATTAGAATCTGTAGTAGATAGCACAAAAAATGAATTAGTAATACAGGTAGACATATATAAATTTCATTACTTCTTACCTCTTTCTGCAAAAAGAGATCCCTTGGTAACCTTCTAATAATCAGCTGTGAATGTAGCCATGCATCCAGATTCACCTAGTTTCCTTGCAGATATTAGATTTCCCTTGATCAATACCCATTGATTTCCATTCTATAGCTTTAGGTGAACATCACCTTTACCAATAATATTGCATGGCTCATCATCTCCTAAATAAACTTGTCCAAAACCACCCTAAACATAATTTTTGAAATAACCCTTATTAGGAGTAGCATGAAAAGAAGCTCCATAATCTAAAACCCAAGATTTTAATTTATTATCCAAGGAGAGAATAAGGACATATTTCTGTACCTCACTTGCAACATTTTCCTCTTTACCTTTTTTTGATGTATTCTCTTTGTTTTCCTTGGACCAACACTCCCTCTTTATGTGTCCTCTCTTTCCACAATTCCAATAAAGTAAATCTCTTTAATTGGATCTAGATATATCATTTCTTGACTTTGATCTCCCATTCTTCTTGTTCTTTGATGATATCTCCTTATATCTTCCCCTGGTTTCTACATTTAAAGCATTTCCAGATGATGTTTTTCCTGATCTTTTCCTACGTATTTCCTCATTAAGGATTACACTAACCACATCATCAAATTTCAAACCTTTAGAAGTAGAAGTTGTATTAGTAATGGCCATTACCAAGTTATCCCAACTATCTCACAAAGAGAATAAGAATAAAAGTGCTTTCACTTCATCATCAAATGAAATTTCTACCGATTTTAATTGATTTACAATATACAAGAAATAATTCAAATGATTAGATACAAATCCACCTTCTTGCATCTTAGAATTAAATTTTTTTTTCATCAAATAAAACTTATTTGAAGCACTAGGAGTTTCATACAAATTTGCTAAATATTTCATCAACTCTACTATGGTTTTTGCATCTGTAAATTTTGAAGCCACCAATGTTGTCAGGCTCAATCTTATAGATCTCAGAGCCTTTCTATTAAGAACCTTTCATTCTTCATCAGGCATCATGACCGACTGTGCATGCTCATAAAATGATAAGTATAGATCCTTCTTATAAAAATAATCCTCCGCCTGCATCTTCCATAGTTTATAATTATGACTGTCAAATTTCTCTACTTGGTATTTACTATCTTCTGCCATTGCTATGCTCACACTCAATCAGAAAAACTTCTATGAGCAAATCCTTTCAACACACAAAACCTTCAAAAAAATCTCTGATACCAGTTGTTTGGATTTAACCATATTATAGTGTTGCACATATCTAAAAATTAGATAAATCCTACAAGCAATGAATGCTGAAATAAACTAGAAGATAAAATAAACAAGAGAAAGATAACACCAGATTTAACATGGTTCACCCAGTGTGGGATATGTCCACCAAGAAAAGACCAATATTATTATTCAGTGCTTTACAGAGGAAATACAATGAAGATCTTTTGTCTTCCAACACCTCACAGGATGTTCAATATTTTTCCCTCACTTAACTATTCTTTCTTTCTCACCAAGAAAAAATAACATGTAAACAATTTGTATTTTCTTCTCTCATACCCTCATACAATGCATACATGCATATATATAGCAACTAACTATGCTTTTACAATCAATAAATCATCTTTAAAACAAAATCTTTATTATAATTCTTAGACAAAAAATGAAGCACCATCGCACAGATTGACTGATGTCGATTACTGCTTGATCGGTGTCAGTCACTGCTTGACCCATGATAGTTGATAACTGACCGATGTCGGTAACTTCCTGACCGATGTTAGTCACTGTCTGACTTATGCTGGTCACTTCCTGACTGATGTCGGTCACTATCAAATTCAATAACATGTAAAACCAAGCTTTCTATGAAGCAATTAAGCTCCACACTCAACAATTTCAACTCAAAAAAACATATGATGGGATAAATGGAGAAATTATTGAGAGATAATTATTCCTGAAGCACAAAATTTGGGGCCTATTTCATCTTGAATTGAGAGGGTAAGCTACAGAGTTTTGAAATATCTCAGGAAACCTTTGAGCCTTGGTGTAAATTTGATGCTTCCATCTTGTAGAGGATTCCAATATATTTTTTATTCCTATTTGATTTCCTCACAAATCCTTCCGGAACTCTTATAATCATCCAGAGAAGTCATCTTTCATCATTTTAGCCTTCATTCCTTATACCTTGAATTACCCAATGTTGAACAAATTATTCCCGAATAGAAAACTTCAATGTTCTCCGACATCACCGCCATATGATTTATATTTTCCCTAAATTATTTTGGAGGGTGTTCAAGTAGTTGTAGAATGGATAAAATGGACTTTTTTTTGCCTCTAGAGGAAATAGTCTTTCATCAGATATTTATGAGTTCATCATTCATGTTAGGTACTCTTCCCTGCACATTGAAACAAACTAAAAAAAAATGTTATGAATTTCCTCTAAGTCAAGGTGAAGATTGAATTTAGGGTAGGCTAGCCAAAGGAAGAATTCATTGTGATAGGGAAACATGATTTTTAATTGTGGGACTAATTGTCATGTTAAAAGTTTCATTTTCTCATGTTATATATTTTGCATGAAAACATACCCCTCACTTTTGTGCATGAGGAGAGTGTTATTATAGTTTTTTCTTGTAAAAGATAACCTAAAAATTATCATAATTTGTATGTTATAAAAACCCATAATGAGTGCAATATATCGATGTAGATAAGGTTGATTATATTATTTTGTTGATCTCTCCTAGTCTCCACTTTGATTTTATTTATATGTTGTCAATGGGTGCTACAATCTTAAATATAATTCCCAATATCTTCAATTCATGTGTAACATGGATCACATAAATGAGGGTGGGGGAAATATGGGAGAGAAGAGTTAGATGTGATCTCACAGATGAAATAGTTTTAGAAATATGTGGAGAAATAGAAGGGGGAGAAGGTAGATATGTCACAATATGTGTCACAGGAGTAGAGAATATAATGAAGGGAGAATGTTTTGTCTTGAGCATTAGGTTTATAATCAAAGGAGTATGGTTATAGAACCTAAGAAAACATAGAGTGAGTCAAGTCCACCATTTGAGTGCCTACCTATGGTTGACCTACATCTTCAAGATCATAAACATATTTTTTAACTCCTTGGAATAGTCTTCCTACATGATCCAATGATTCTTCATTGATTAGTGGCCTTTGGCCTTTCAATCACCACTCAACCTATAGATAAAGTACACACTTTAATCACAGTCCTCATGATCATGAATCTTCACTTAACTAGGTCATATATTTTTTCAAACATGATAAACATGTAACTCTAGATGTATCAACGTAGCCCATATTCCAATCTCAACTTTTTGTTTATTACTCATAGTCCTATCTTCTCATCATTCCAAATGAATTAAAAAATGAGGCTCTAGATCATTCAAGTGTACCTCCAGATCAATGTCACATGCTGCTATCTATGGATCAATCATACTTCTGATTTTGGAAGAGAAACATTCTTAGGAAAGCTCCAGAAAAACTCTACTATGAGCTTTGGACTATAGACATTAGGTCAAATGATATATTCTTAGCTCTGGATGGCCAAAACTAGTATGATATTTGGGCCATTTATACTCTTAGCTCCAGACAAGCTACACTACGAGCTTCAGATGAAAAGGATTGTGACTAAGCTGCAGACTAACTCCATAATAAGCTTCATACATTGATATTTGGATGATAGACATTGAACCTTTGACATCAGTGATAATTATTTCAATATCTTATATGTTATTTTATTTGTTATGTTATAAGGAATTTCATGAGTCTCTATATTCGAGCAACTATTGCTACCTTTGGGAGTTGTGAGGTTTATAAAAATCTAATTTTGACACATCTAAAACTCCTATAAATGTAAATAAACAATCCAAAAGGACCTAAAACTTAAACAATTATATTATTTCCAAAAATAGGTATCAATTATAGAATTTAAACCCTATAAGCTTTAGGCTGAATGCTAAAATTGAGAAAAATACCTATGTACTGACTAGAATAGAATATGAGAAACTATCTTCTAAACCATGACTTATGGAGCTGTGAGACCAAGTCCATAAGGTACAAAGTGGCCCTAATTTCTTGTATTTATTAAAATAAATAAAAATCTTAAGAAATAATAAAGTATAAAGATTCATAAATGAAAATCTTATACTTAAAGATATAAATTTAAATAATCATTTTTGTAGATACATAGCTTCCAAATACACATACTACATTACTAATAGGAACAAAATGATTTTATAACACACTCACATTTTAGGATTGATGATTACCAATATTAGTAATTCAAAACGCGAACAAAATTTTCTAAAATGTGCTCATGTTTCGCTTCAAATAAAAAATTTAGCTGATTTTTTGTCCTCCATTTCCATGCACTTACCCTACATACACTTGTAGAATTCCTTGAAATATATGGTATTCATATAACGCATTATCATCAAAATATTTAGGTAATGGTCTTGAAATATTAATTTTTTGGTGGAAAAGTAGTCATGTTGCATTCAAGTGACTCCTTCACAACAAGTTATGAAATTTCACTTAACTTTTCTGATTTCCTATAGCCATTTTGATGAAGTAGAACAATCTTATTATGTGGTTTCTCTATAACATTGATTAAATAAGAATTTATCTCTACATGAAAACAAACATATAAATCCATATTATCACCTATAGTTTGTGTGTGTAAATAAATAATGACCTAATAAAATATATTATTTGTTTCTCTATAGGGGTAATATAGACTAGGATAATAAAGGGGATAATGATAAATATGCACAACTTAAGATTGTAAATTGATAGGGTTCATGGAACAAGTAATACATAACTCCACACTCTATAGGAGATATAACATTCTAAATCCTAGATCTATAATAGGAAAGTGACACCTAACTAGCTCTAGATAGAAATTTGTAGCTAGGTTATCATCAAATTAAGAGATCCAAGATGTTGGAAAACAATATTCAAAAATATAAGGTTGTGGGTCCCCAAAATGAGGAGTTATAAGATAAAAACTAAAAGATAAATAATTCAATAAATAAATATATGATTCCTCATCCTATTCTACATATTACCATACATCAACAAGTATCTAAATAGGAAATAAAATAAATGTTAGAGATACTTACCTCCTTGAAGATGACATTGGCATATTAACTTCCCATAGGGTCAGTAGCACCTTATAAGATATTTTATGTGAGGGGCCACAAATTAATATAAGAATACCTAGGAACACCTCTACTTGAAGAATCCAATGACTCAAAAGGCTGGGTAGACCATGGAAAGTGTAACTCCTATGCTTGTAGATCTTAAATAACCAATTCTCTAAGTGTGAACTAAATTCAAGACCTTTTAAAAAATTCAACTGATAGGTAAAATTCAAAAAATCCAATAGACCAAATTATTGATAGATGTGAATATGGTATGAGAGCTCAACTAATAGGTATAAATACTCAAGTGATAACATTAACCGTTTATGTTAGTCAAAGATATCGACTATAATTGATGTCATCAATTGTGAAAAAATGTTAACTCGACAACATCAACCATGGTCAATGTTATCAACTAAGGAAATATTCTCTCTTGATGGCATCAACTATGGTTAATGTCATTAATGAAAGAAATGTAGGCATGGGGAGTTTAAGGAAGAAAATGAAATTAGTTGGAGGGAATTCGAAGGTGATGAGAGGGGAAAGTGATGAAGGTTTGTGTGTTAAAAGTAAATATGAGGGTGATTTTAAGATGATGGTAAGGTGACATGGAAAGGAGGTTATAAAATATGATTTTAGGGGTGTGAAAACATGTAAAATATGATATAATTGGGATATACATCAAATCTATTTCATAAGTACCACTAATGACTAGCCCAATGCAACTAATGAAGGATGTAAACAACCATTTCTAGTTACTTCCCACTCCCAGTAGTTTCCTTGAGGACACCACTCTGAATAATCTATTATGCCAATGATACTTATGATAATGAAATTTAATAAAGTGAAATTTTAGGTGTATACAATTTTTGTTAGGGATTTATCATGTTCTACAAAGGAATCAACGGGTTATTGTGCAAGCCCAATTTACTATCCATAAATATGCTCTAGCTTAATTTGGAACATTATTTCCCTTATTAATTGGTTCAAAATCTTATATTAAGTTTTAGTTTTCCTCAATCATGAGGGCTTATACAAAGGAATTATAATATTAAAAAATCATGTATAAGAGATAAGACAATAAAAACCTCTAGGATTTTTAATATCACACAAGAGTTACATTTAGTATATTTGTAATGAGTACAATAAAATAAGTACTAGAACAATCAAATCTATGAGTGATGAAAGAAATATATAACCCTAAGAGTAAAAAAAATCTAAAACGATCTAGGGCCCTAATTTGATGTCAATAACTCCATAAATACATAGGTGCATTAGTGTATTTATGAAAATCAATCATTTTTTACAAGAGTATCCCTATGTGCCAAAAGTAACTCTAATATTTTAGAGTAGCATTCAAATATTTAATGACATATGAGTAGCATCTAACATTTAATGTAGTGTGAATTGATTATGTCAATAAAAGTGATCAAGGTTGAATACCTTCATTATATTGGACTATGGTAAAAAATAATATGCTTTTTGGGTACCCGAAACCAAAATAAATATGAAAACAAAACATAATAGAGAACAATGAAATTAAGGTGTTAGAAGATAACTAGAAAGAGAGAAAGTATGTCAATAAGAACTTAATCTAGATCATTAATAAACAAAAATACAAGAACACTAAAATAATACAATTTTATTTATAACAAATAACTAATCTTGTACCAAAATTATGTGTCTACATTTTATTCACAAAATGAATTCTCTGATCAAATTTTTTTTATTGGTGGAACTATATCTAGGACATTGGACCCAACTTTATAGTACGGTCCATTTGGATAAAAAAAAATCACCCTATATTTCAAGGAAATAAATAAAATATGGAGAAAGAATTTAAAGATGTTTAGTTATAGTTAGGGAACCAGAGATTTCATATATATACATCAAGTCTCCTTCAAATTTCTAAGGACATATTCATTATATGGGATTTTCTAAATCTTCAAATTAAGATGTGTATATATCTCTATTTTACTAAGTAAATTTTCTTTGTGAAGTATCATTTAGCTTAGATATCATGATTAAGAGGGTTCTCCTGTGTTACCCTCAATCTTTCAAGGAAAATTTTGAATTGTAGATCTATGATAAAGAAAAAATATAAAGTTTTGATCGACATTTTAGAACATATGTTTCTTCTAAATGATGGATCACATTCCATCAATAATGCATCTTTTTCATATATTTTTATATTTTTTCCTTACAATCAATCACAAAATGTGAAATGAAGTTTCGATCAAATTTTTTTACATGGTTATATATTTTGTGATTCAAAAAATTACATTAAAAATAAAACATTGATCAATGATGTGAAGCTTATTATTTTTTAGTAACTAATCCAAGCCCATTGGACCTGTTTATTGATTTAATCAATATAATAAGTTATTATATAAATTTTAAGGATGCTCTCTTATTAGTTCAAATATTGTATCACTATATTGTTTTATTGTAAATTATAGACATATAAACTCTTCTTTTTTAAATAAAACTTATGTAGTCAATAAGGATAAAGGTAGTAGAATTGTCAAAATTAAATGGGAAGTCATGCAATTCTAGGACCCTTTAGAGATAGAAGATACTCTAACTATGGTCTTCATTAGTTGGGACTTTGTTAGTGAAGGGAAATACATCCCAAATGGTGGTTGAGGAAGATCTAAAGACAAAGATCCTCCTCTAACTAACCTTTTTGTTGTTGTGTCTTAATGTTTATATGATTGTTTTATTGTTATATGACTTTATTTAATCTTTGTTTCTAAACTCTACATTTAAATTTATAAGACCTAGCATGACTCTCATGGATACTTTCGTATTACCTTATTTTTTTGAATAATTTATAATTCTTGTAAGTAATATAGATTGATTTCATAAAAATAATCAAAATATTTACCACATGTCAAAATGGGAAGTAATAGTCTCTTTGATTTCTTAAGAAATATTGATCCATATCAAATAATCATTGTAGATACCCTCAAGGTTCATAAAAACTAAGTGAATTCTCATTACATAATATATTTGAAGATTTATAGAAGATAATATTTGAGGGAAATCTTGCTTCTCATATGATAATTGTGAGCATCAACGTTGTTTTTGATATGGTCAAGAACAAAACTAGTAATATGTGTTTAATGAAATTAACAATGCGAAATCTTTGTCATAAGATAATTGTGAGCCCTAACATTGTTTGTTACATAATCAAGAATGTTAGGGTGCTAATGTCAAGTGGGATCTACCACTACAGTACACCCCAATATTGTATTAAAGTTTTTTCATCAAAATTTATTGTGAAGGTCTTTCACATTTAAGAGTGAAGCGGCTTGACCGATTCACCCACCCACATTGATTTGGGTGATCCCTCTCAGGTTTGGCTATCAGCAACGTTTACATTTGTACAGTCCAATATTAAATATTGTGAGCAGAATGTAAGACATGATAGCATATTGTAAGACATGTCAATGATCATTGTATTAACCAATCAAGAGAAAGAACTCTACAGACATTGTAAAAGAAAAAGGAGTGAAGTGGAAGTGTTGGGTTAAACTTGTGTAAATTCTTAATACAAACAGTGATTTACCAGTAGATATTTTTCCTTCAGGTTTCTCCACTTAAATCTAGTGTCATTTGTCTTTGTTCTTGTTTATTAATTGATTTCAACTCTTTCTCATTAAGCTCTGTTATTCATTATCTATTTTAAGATATTTTTGTGTCTAATTGACTGCATATCATAATCTATAGTCATCGGCATTTTAATGATGGATCTATAATCTGTTGATTATATTTCCCCTGCTAAAACTAACATGGTATCAGAGCTAGTGATTGTGCGTGTGCAGGATCGAACTAGAAGTTTTTTAACTTGAAGAGGTGAAGAAGCTTTAAGTTTATTTTTGGATCTATTAAATCTTAAAAGTTTCGCAGTTGTCTTCAAGAAAACCAGGTTTAAAATTCCAGTTCCTACTAAATACTATTTGAAATATTGGTTAAATATGGGTTAAATGGTTGTTTAGATCATTTTTGAGATTTTGTATGCTTAGATATTTACTTCTACATCTCATTTCAGTCATTTATAGTTTAAATCTGTTGTTTGTGAGCTTATTTTAAGTTTTCACACCATTTATAGCCGTTTGGGTCATTTTTTGACTTTGGATCCAAAAGATCTATTTAGATCTGGTTTGTTTGGAGATTCTGATTCCATTCTATTAGTAAAATCTTTATTTTTCACTAATTTTGTCTTTGCAAAGCTTGGGCCAATCATTTTTTTCTGTCTGGCTTCACATTTTCAGTCTTTCTTTAGTCCTCTTTGGTTTTTCCAAGCACGAGCCAATAATATTGCTTCAAGTAGCTTCATTTTTGTTATTTTCATGTTTACAAAGCTGTACCCACTCTTAGAGTGCCAAGTGGATTCAATCTGACATATTTTTGTCTTCTCAAATCCTGATCTAATCAGAAGGCTCCATCTTGCTTCGCGTTGTTATTCATATTGTTTATTTGATTGCCAATTGAGAAATGGTATGTAATAAGGGATTTACATGTGTCTCCATATTGTCAAACTTGGATTAGATATCCTCTATCATTTGCAAAATACAATCCAATAGGAAAGCTCCAAGTCACTTAATATTTCGTGCTATCAGTATTTTCTATCTTTGTGAAATCTGAGCCAATAGAATTTTCCACTTTTTCACATTTGTCACGCTTGTGAAAATTCAGCCATTTAAAAGGCTCCATGCGTCCTCAGTTTACTTTAGCACTCACCTGAAGTGCGCAAAGGTACCAGGTCCCTCTTTAGGTTTGTTGTAGCAGGATGTTAGCGTGATGAAGGAATAAACATATAGATCCATAACTAATCCATCATTCTACAATGCATACCATATTTAGATTTATGAAAGAACAAGTTTAAACAATAATCATGATTGAATCAAGAACATGCACTACTTGATTTCACATAGGAATAACACTTAGATTCAGCCAATAACTTCCATCTATTAATAAACACAGAAGCTCCTTACAATAATGGCATTCTATACCAATGCGTGTATGGATCTGATACAGTAATCCCATCATATACCTCTCTATACATATATCTATCTATGTGATTCGCATCATATATATAGGGTGGGGACTTTCCCTTCACCGCTTCTCTATTCCAAAAATAGGCCAGCATGCTATTAATAGCCACGCACCATTTACAAGCATAGCCACACATGCAAGTGTGCTATCTATAGACCTCTTGCAGTTAATTGAAGTGACCATCCTATTCTTAGCTCACCTCCATGCAAAACAAGCTTTGATCTGATCCTCTAAAGATAGACAATGTGTGGCGTGCATGTCCCTACATCGCTGGTGTGTTCTGCACACCATCTTCTAAAAATAGGTCTTCATGCTCAAAATAGGCTAAGTCCCGAATGCTGAACTTTCCCTCTGCACGTGTGTTCTTCCTATCCATTCGTGCCCTTAAACCTGGCCTATTTTCCCACGTGGACTTCTTGTGTGAGTTTTGTCAAGTGTTCTCTGATCAACATTACCCCACACTAATCGCATTGTCACCCCGACAATGGGTATCTCCAAAAAAATTGAAGTAAAGAATATTAAGTGGAAAGAATAAGAAAGAATGCAGATGAATAAAGAATGTTTCAAGAGGCAACATCCTTTGTATCAGCTTGAAGGATCAACTCTGGATACTCCTCCTTTATTTTGGCCTCCAAGGTCTACCATTCAGTGAGTGCTTGTTCTACTTTCTCTGGAATGTCCACAGCAATGGATTCCAACTCATCCCTCACAATCTCTCCTTTTTCATTCTACAGAACCAACACAATGATGGACATTGATGTCATTCTTCCTTCTAAAAGATCCATTTTCTGCGCAATGAGCTTCCCAAACTCTTCCAGCCTAGTTTTATGTGGCTCTTATGCTACTGTCAGGGCCTTGTGCTTCTACTTAACCATTGAAAACCTTTCTGCATGGCCCAATGTTTCTTCCTTCATTGCTCTTTGGACCTCATTGCTTTCTTCCAGGGTCTTTATATTGATAAGTGCCTCTAGAGCTGTGCAGATGTTTAAATCCTGGTCTGTTATCTTCAATACCTCTTGTAGCACTTACATCATCCCTTCATATGATGCAATCTTCAACATCACTGATGCTTTCTCTCGCCCTACCTCTTGTTCTGAGCTCCTTGGCACTAGTATGTGCAGAGGTTCATCTTCAAGTACCAAGTCCACCAACTTTCCTACATAGTGTATCGCTGAAGGAAACGTCTGTGGTACCTTGGCCTCCAAGTGTGGCCTGGATCTTATGACATTGTCCCCAATCTCCTCTGTGATGCTGATAAATACTTCATTCTTCTTCCACGCTAAGTCCCTCTCTTGCGTGATGTGCACTATCTCTGCATCCTTTGTCTTGAGCTCCTCGTGCAACGCTCTTATTGTTGTAGCTTTATCCATGTTTCTCCTTACAACTTCAGTAGAAACCTTTACCAATGCGTTGTTGACCTACTCATCTGACATGACAGTAGGCTTTATTTTCATATGTCTAGATTTTGGTGCCTTCTTCATCCATCTCGAAACACATGATTCTTCACATATATCAAAGTCAGGCTCATCCATATGGGTGTGCATTGACCATGATAGTTTCTTTCGAGTGCACAGTTGTCATATCCTCATCCATTAGCTCCCAGCCAAATAAATCCTTTTGTGCTATCGTGCTCTGGAAGCAGGGGTGGACAATTTTACCTGCGTCCTCCACATACCCCATGGCTGGTGGAATGTGCTCTCCACTTGTTCTTCTAGACCATTGTTGCTTAGGGAATTTAGCTTCCAAATTTGGGACTTGTGTCTCCATGTCCTGAACATTCTCTGCAGCTGTCTCCTCTGGTCCCTTCTCATCCTCTCCTCTTTCCTTTGATTTCTCACCCTGTTCTTCTATGTTCTCTGGAAGTGTAGGAGAATTAGGTGCACTTTCCTCTGACTCTTCCACCTCCTCATTTAACTTCAGTTTCCACCTTCTTTGCACAGTTACCTCCTTCTGTAGAGAAATTTTGGGTGATTTGTGCACCATGGTTAGAGTAGCACCTTGGGTCCTTGTTCTCCTAAACACCCTCTTAAATTTTTGCTCCCCTTGGACTGCATTCACATCCTCATCATCCCCCTCTTGTGGCTGAGGCGGTGTAGTGGTGCACTCAGCTTCACCCTTATTTGTAGGATGTCTCCTACCTCTATGCTCCAAACCACCACTATCTTCGTGCTCCTCCTCCTCATCCTCCACTTCAATTGGCTCTGTGGGCTTAGGCACTGGGATGTTCTCCATTGTATGCTTTCCCTTTGGTGGTGCTGGAAGTGTGAACTCACCTTCCACATACTTGTTATTCTCCATCTTTGGCTTCAATTGGAGATACACCAGCGATGCTCTAATTTCTCCCACCACCAAACTTATTGTTTTAATGCTCAAAACATCATAAATGAGTCTTTCAACATATGCACCCCGCCTTGGATACACATATTTTTTCCTTAGTGTGTGGTAGTCGCAGTCTACCTTATCCGCATTGAATATCAATTGTCACGCATCTGTAAACCTGTGTACTGATGCCTGGAAGTACCTTGTTGTGAATGCATATGGCAACTTGCACCAAGGACTCCATGCCCCATCTTTCATTGCAAACCACACTATACAGAAATGTTGGTATACAGCAAATTGAACTGCCTTTCCAACCACTGAAGGCAAGTCCTTGGGGATGCGCCATTCTTCCTCAAAAGCCACATGGAACCTATCATACCACTTCTCATCCCGTTGCTTAACCTACTCTATTATGGATCCCTCACATAGGTACTTCTTGAAACGTTCATCTAGTGATTTGTGTTCCATTGGATACTTCCATACCTTCTCCTTCGGTCCATTAGGCACTCTGATCTCCATGAACACTAGTGATAATAGAACAACTCCAAAGCTAATCTTTCCTCCTGCGCGTGCTTCTTCAAGATATAATGAAATGTTGTAGACTACTCCTTCAGACATCTTTTTGGCAATGTGCAGCCACATGGTGTTCACTTGTGACCACCTTTCTGGTCATTGACCACTTGACTAGATACTGCATACAACAAATTGAACTTCCTTTCCAACCACTGAAGGAAAGTCCTTGGGGATGCACCATTCTTCCTCAAAAGCCACACGGAACCTATCATACCACTTCTCAGCCCATTGCTTAACCTACTCTTTAATGGATCCCTCACATAGGTACTTCTTGAAGCATTCATCAGGTGATTTTTGTTCCATTGGATACTTCCATACCTTTTCCTTCGGTCCATTAGGCACTCCGATATCCATGAACACTAGTGATAACAAAACAACTCCAAAGTTTATCTTTCCTCCTGCATGTGCTTATTCAACGTTTGTCTCTACATGAAATGTTGTAGACTACTCCTTCAGACATATTTTTGGCAATGTGCAGCCACATGGTGTTCACTTGCGACCACCTTTCCTGGTCATTGAGCTTTGTAATGAGATGTGTGGCCGCTTGTACAACTGGATACTTCTTTAGTTTATGATGTCCATACCATGCAGACCATTTTTATATCCCAACTCCTTCCTGGTCTCCAATATTGTGGTTTTATCTGTCAGATCATCTCGCAAATCATCTCCTGTGCCTTTCAACCCTGTCACCATGGAGATGAGCGTGGCTGAAATTCTGACTCTGCACCCTGCAAAGTAGAAAAAATCCTCGTGCACTATGCTCATAAGCCACTGGTATAATGGCTCATACTTCCTGAAATAAGGGAGCTCATAAAGTTGGTAAACCCCTATCCTATGCAAGAGCTTCTCACCAACATCGTTATACACTGGCATATCTTCCATTGTGCATTTATTTGTCTTCATGTTCAACAATGCGTCAAGCTCCTTCTTGTTCTCAATGGTATGGTGATTTTACTCACTCACTTTTCTTTTCCTTATGTGAGAATCCCACTCCTGGCTAGCAATAACCCCCTCTGGATATTGCATCTCCGAAAAATTTCTTTCTAGAGCCATTTCTTCCTCCTCGATGACCACCTTCTTCTTTCCTTTTACCCCTGTTGTAGGTGCCTTATTTGGTGCCATTTTTACCTTACAATCCTTTGTAGATCCTTTCTGTTCAAATTCTATAATGTGCAAAGCAAACCCTAGTTCGATTCAGCATGCCCTAGGTGAAATTATGTGCCCCTAACTCATCTCCGTCACCTCGCTTCACTCAAACCCTTCACCACTGGGGACACAAGCTTCTTCTGTGCACAAATCTCTTTGTCACGACTGGTTACACACCTCTCGCACCTTAAAACAATCACTTGACTCTTCACACTTAGCTTCTTTCAAATACTCTTACTTGCAACGATAAAAATGAATTCACATCCCATCCTTATATAGATTTTTCAAATTTTGATGCATTTATTGCTCCTTCACCTACCAAATATCCCCTCATTCATTGCCCAAATTTGTTCATTCTACACGGTATATCTTCACACCCCAGCTATAACCTTCTAGCACACCTCCCTACCCTCTAGTCATAGACTTCTCTTCAGCACGTGCCCTTGCACCCGAGTACCTCATCACTGTACCTTCTCCTGGTAGTTATCATGGCCTCCACTTACCTCGCATTATATTGTTCCTTCTTTCATCTCTATCCTTGGTCACTTGTGAGAAGCAATCTTTCTTTGACTTAAAATCACACCCATATTAGCTTATTCCTTTATCCTTTCAATTCCCACAGTCTTGTACCTAGATATAAACAACCACCCCACACTAAAAGTATGTACAGTCCTCTGTGCATAAACATGCTTCACATAGTAAGTAGCTTCATGCGTGCAAGCGCGCTTATTACACAAGAACAACAACTAAATTGACAAAGCATAATGACAATGAAGGAAATACATTAAGGAAATACATAATTGAAAACCTAATCTAAATGGAAATATTGCCTTATTACAAACACCAAGAAGACTTATTTATAGTAGGGCTTCAGCCTACTCCCGTTGAAGTAACTAGGTAGCCGTGTTCCATCAAGTGCTTCTAACTGGCAAGCACCTGTTTCAAGTATGTGAGTGATGACATATGGCCCCAACCAATGTACTTTGAGCTTTCCTAGATGGTGCAAGAACTTAGAGTCATAAAGAAGTACCATTTGTCCAATCTCAAACTTCTTATCCCTTATGTTTCTGTCATGCCATGCTTTCTACCTGGCCTTTTCCTACTTCTGACTCCATTGTGCTATGGCTCATCACTCATCCAGTTGAATCATATTCTCAATATGCTCTTCTAAAGCCTTCTCATCAGCTAGACCTCCAGTGCATGCAATGCACAAAGAAGGTAACATAAATTCTATAGGGAGAATGACTTCTGTGCCAAACACCAACTGAAACGGTGTGGCTTTGTTCAATCTCTTATAAGTTGTTCTATATGCCCAAAGAACAACTGACACTTTATCATCCCAATCCTTTCTCCCAACATCACAATTTTTTGTCAAAGTCTGGCTCAAAATCTTGTTGAAGGCCTCAAGTTCCATTTTCCTGAGGATGATAGGGTGTAGTTTTATGGTGTGCAACCATAAACTCATCTAATAGGATCCTGATTGTCTCATTCAAAAAGTGTGTACCCCTATCACTTGTCAAGCTTAAAGGACATCCATATCTTGTAAGAAAATTCTCCCATAGAAACCCAGTTGTTCTAGCTATTGTACAGTCCTTCGTAGGTGTTGCTTCTACCCACCGTGTGAGATAATCTATGCAAGTAATGATATAGCGTGATCCAGTCCTGTGCGCGGCTGGTGAAATAGGTCCTACAAAGTCAATGGCCCATTTCTCAAATGGTTTAGCACTAGTAATTGGTCTTAAAGGCATCTCATCTCTTTGCCCTAGTTTTCCTAGGTGTTGAAAATGGTTGCACGCCTTGCAATACACCTTACAATCTTTATACAATGTCTCCCACCATAATCTAGTGAGTAGGATCTTTTGAGAAGTCGCATCACCTGCATAGTGGCCACCTGCAATACCACCATGGGCTTCTTCAATAATATCCTCATGCTCATGTTCTAATACACAACAGTGTAATACTTCATCTTTTCCTAACTTGTAAAGGTCACCGCTGATTAACATAGATGGTGTCGCGCATATAGCAAGCTGTTTATTTTCTAATGCCTTCATTCCTTCTAGTGTCATACCAGTTCGTAGAAAGACAACAATGTCTTCCAATTCCATGGGCACCCGTTATAACCTATATAATTGTGCATCTAGCATGGTTTCTTCAATTTTCTGTGCTTCTTCTCCTGAGTGAATTCTAGACAAGTGGTCTGGTCCAGAATTACTTTTCCCTAGCTTCACCACAACTGTGAAGTCAAACTCTTGAAATAGGAGTACCCATCTACATATGCGCTCTCACAAGACTAGTTTGTTTACCAAATACTTTAATGCCATGTGATCTGTATAAAACACAAATGGTGTTGCTAACAAGTACTATCGAAACTTGTGCAATGCATAGATCATTGAAAAAGCTTCGTGCTCTGTAGTTGTATAATTCCTTTCAGTAGGAGTCAGCTTCCTACTAGAAAAACAAATTGGATGATCTATAATACCTTCTTCAGGTTGAGCTAACATGGCACCAATGGCCATGCTAGAAGTGTCCACATGCACATGAAATGGTTTATCCCATGAGGGAAAACACAGAATGGGTGTGGTAGTAAGTTTCTCTTTTAATATCTCAAACACGCGTTGTTGCGGTTCTCCCCAATAAAATGTACCTTTCCCTTTTAGTAATTCTTCCAAGGGTGCAACAATTTTGGCATACCCTTTAATGAACTTTTCGATAGTAACCTGTATGACCCAAAAATCCACACACCTCACTTTGACTAGTAGGCACTTCTAGGCCTAGAATGACTGCAACCTTAGATAGATTAACCAACAACCCTTCCTTGCAGATTATATGCCCTAAAAATATTCCAAAAGGTGTAGAAAATATGCACTTCTTGATGTTTAAAGAGATACTCAATTTTTTGCATCGTTCAAACATTAAGCGCAGATTGTCACAATGATCTTTCACAAGCCCATATACTGTCCAATCATCTAGATAAACCTGCAAAAAGTTGTGAATAAAATATTTGAATGCCTGAACAACTATACGTGAGAATACAGTAGGCACGTTTTTCAATCCAAAAGGCATCACAGTATAGGTAAAGCTTCCCCATTCAGTAGTAAATGTAGTCTTTTCCTGATCCTCCTAAGCAATCCTAACCTGATGATACCCAGAAAACCCATCTGTGAAGGAATATATTTCATGCCCTGCAACTCCCTCTAGGATTTCCTCTGTAAATGGCGTAGGGAATGGGTCTGTTACATAGGAAACATTTAGCTCCCTGTAGTCCACACATATTCTAATTCATCCATCCTTCTTGATACTGATCACCATTGGACTAACCCATTCTGACTCATCAAGGGGCTTGATAATTCCAGATTTCAACATTTTATCAATTTCTTCTTTTACCTTTTCACACAAATTAGGATTCATTCTATAAGGTCTCTTTCTCACAGGGCATGCACCTTCCTTAAGATTTATCTTCATTTCCCCAAGTGATTAATGCATGCCTTTAAGTTCATGATACCCTCGAGGGAATAAGTCCTGATAATCCCTGAGTAACTCAATGATCTTTCCCACCTCCAAGTTTGACCAGTAGTCTCCAATTATGACCTCCTTAGGCTCAGCCTCCGATCCTATATTGACCTTCTTGGTCTTCATTGGTTCATGGTATGCACGCATATCCTTATCTACACTATCCAAGACCTCGTGCACCCCCTATGAATGGTCAATATCCAAATTTTCAACTTCCTCATCATCCACGATGTACACCATCTTACCTTTTTCTTTCTTAAGAGAAGCACGATCAAGCAATATGGAGTCTTCTCCTTCTTCTTCAAAACATGTGCCAGATTCTGTCTCACCCATTAATTCCTGTATGAGTTCCTCCACATTTGCACTATCTCCCATGGTTATCCGCTTGACAAATTTTAATGCCTCTTCCATTGGAGGTTGGAAAAAAAAATAGTCAAAGGTATGAATCATTCCTTAAGTCAAATTTTTCCAATTCCCAATCTCTCTATGTAGTTCTGCATATACATATCAGGCAAGTGTTCATCCTTGTAGAGTATAATACAATCTATGCACCCAGAGTGAAGGTGGTAATGCTACTTGTCCTGTTTTCTAGAGTCTCTCACACTGCTGAATGTGATGTTGAGTAGGTTGATCACCATTATAAGTGCATATCTGTGTAGGTGCATTGCTTCTTACAAACCTAGTAGATAGGGCAATTTTGATCTCCTTCCAATTTGTAAGGTTATCTCTATGAACTACCCATAAGCACACTATTGTCTCATGCAAGACATATGCTAAAATGTCTCTTCTCCTGACCTGGTCTATGCACCGTGCCTCCATAGCTTCTGAAAAATATAGGAAGATCTTATGCTCCTGTATACCAAGGTACTGCACATCCTATCTGTCAAATAGAACAAAGTCCCTTCTTGCACGCAACCAAATTTTTCACCTCACGTCCTACTAGTTCGTATGTACCATGAGCCCAATTTTCACAAGCAATACTTGTAGTATCACTATAAGAATGAGAATCCTCCCACTGTAGGATGCCTTCCTTTGATGGCTCATTGACCTCTGGATCCTGAAAAGTGCAGACATAGATTTTGTTTAATTCCTCCTCACTTAGAGGCTCAACATATGGTGTATAATTTCCATATGTCAAAGGTATCACAACCCTTTCCTCCTTGTTCTCAAAGCTAATATACTCCTTATTGAATCTCAAGTCAACGTTATTTGCATAACACCAAGGGCATCCAAGCAAGGCTGGAAAACTATTTACTTTCGAAAGTGCTAATACCTCAAAATCCCCAGTGAACTTACCCCCTTGTATAGTTATAGATGCATCCTTCAAAACTTCTGTGGGAGTGGTCTTAGTTTAGTTTTCCATAAAACAACACATTAGATGATGGCTGCAATGGGGGTATCCCCATTTGTACCCATGCATCGAATGTAAGCACATTTACTTTTGCACCTGTATCTATCAGAATATTTCTCAACAACCATCCATCCACAATAGCATTCAGAGTAATTTCCTTGTCATAGTCAATGCTATCAGAGGGAAAATTTACATGTAGGATCTATCGTCCTATCTCAATACTTGCGCGCAGAGTGTTCCCTCTTAACCAACTTCCTAATAGTGGGATGATGTTCTCTTGGCGCAACATTTTACATACTTCTCTCAGATCATTGATATCAGTTTGGACTATCTCTGATGCTTTCTTCTACTCCTTTAAGTACTATATTTCACCCTAAAGATTCCTTAGCACTTCCATGGTATCCTGATAAGCCTCCTTCTGATGAGCCAGATCTGGGTACCTTGCATGCAAAATCTCCTCCTTGGTGATCATAGGCTTATGTTATGATGCCTCTCTTACATGTGCCACTTAAGCATGTGATAATATTGATAGTTAAGGCCTCAAGTTCTAGTGCTATCTTGGGCATCCATTGATTTTCCTCCACATGTTGGATCCTAACCATCCCTGCGCCTTTGTTCTTCTACTTATGCTATTTACTAAGATGCTCATATAATTCTGGTCACTCCTCATAGCTATGATTATTTCCACAAAAATAACATGTAACATTTTGAGGACATTCATGCCTATAATGATCAGGACATCCGCATGTATAGCACATTCCTCAAGGAAACTGGCTTCTTCCTCCACCGCGGCCTCATCCTTCATATCCACCTCAATATCCACATCCTCTTCCATGACCTCCTTCAAAACAGCCCTAATTCCTATCATAGCATGTTTGATTATGATCCCGATCTTGGTGCTCATTCTTACACTTAGAATTATCTATTACACTTGTCTGTCATACCCCACTGTCTATAACATTCTGGATCTGACCAATCAATCGACAATCCTCGATATCATGGGTCGTGGACCTGTAAATTTTACAAAAGTTGGATACATTCTTCCTTATCACATACTGTAACAAAGGACAATGAATAGCATCATAATTCAAATGACATATCTCACACAAAGCCACTTCCAGTACTTTGCTCAAATCAGTGTATGTCTTATGTGATAGTGCTCTTCTGAATGGTGTAATCAATCCTCCAACGAACCATTGTGCATGTTGGCTGGTGTGAATATCATAAGAAAGCTTAGATAGAAGTTTCTTAAATTGGGCATCATACTCACGTATACTCTCAGTGGTGCCCTGTTTGATATCTTTGAGCATGCTGATACTTTTTTGCTCAAATTTTGGGATATATAAATCTTTTAAGAAAGCATCCTTCAACACTACATAATGTATGCAAGTTTGATCAGGGTCAAACTTCCTACACCAGTTGTGTGTTTGTCCTTGCAAGGTAGTAGTGAATTGACTTGCCTTGCACTCAGCATCCATGATCCCTTTCACACGCCATGATATTTCACACGTGCACATGCTCAGCAACATCCTCTATCTCTATACTCCGGAAGAGAAAGATACATCTCCATATAAATGTTCTATGGTTGTTGCGGACCTTGACCACCTGATCTAGAACCTCCTTTGTTTCCTTTACCTCCAGAACCACCAGATTCAATAGAACTAGAACCACCTATACCTCCTAAACCTCCACCAGTAGCGGGAATAAGACCTGTAGATGTACTCTCCTATGCTCTGACAGTAGTACTATATTGAACCCCTACAGTTTGTAAGGTAGTTCCACTTCTAGAGTTGAACCCAACATTCGGTGCACTTAAGTTTTGTGTGTAGGATGCATTTGAAAACACACCTCTAAATAACATTGAAGTTGTCTATCCTGCCATTGAAGTACTTGCTTTCTTACTTCCCAAACTTGCTTATTGATTACTAGTCGTACTAGATACTGAAAAACCAAGTGCAAGGGCTAGGTCACTGGGTGGATTAAGATGCACACCCACGGCCCAAGTAGTCTTTATTGGCGTACTTCTATGTGAGGCCAATGGGGGATCTCTGTCATGATTTCCAAGATGAGTGAGTTCCTGATGCTCTAGCTCCATGTCTTCCACGTGAGCTTTAAATCCTTCATGAGCCGTCTCTCTCCTCAACACCATACTTTCTGCAACGGTACGATGCTTCTCTATCTCCCTATCATGTGCCTCATTATACTTAAGCCACCTTTCCTCTCTCTTCCTTTCTACCTCTAGGTCTATCATATTTTACTGAACATGTTCTTTCCCTCACGCACGGTGATGTTTAGTTAGCCATTAGTTTACTCTCCAGGTTCAAAGTTACCATCAATATTTTGATTACCAGTGGAATGCCTTGTAAATATGTTCCTCTAGGATACCGCAAAAACTGGAATTCAGCTACCTCTGGGAAAGAATACGTCGAAATTGAATATTCTAGAAGATAACTATTTAGAACACTGTGAAGCTATGTATCCATAGTGCGAGTCCAAATCAGGTTATAAAGGTCCTAAAATTCTTCCTGTGTCTAGACAAGTGTGCGATACCTCCAGTTCCACTTAGATGCATACGCAGTCAGCCACTTGTATAATTCTACTTGAAAGATGGTGAAAAATATCTCATATAAGTTGTCATATAGATTCTGTTCTACCCAAGTGTGTGCATTAAACTTAGATCCACTACCAAACCGCCATACATATTCTTCCTCTAGATTGTGTATCCACTCCTCAATACTTGCCAAGGTTAACCAGTATGTCTTTGTCACAAACCATCCTGAAAATAATTAAAAAGAGGTCCCGAAAACAGAACCAATGATGCAACCTAGAATTACCAGATAACACCCTAGTCGCACTGGCACATCACTCAACCTAGACTGAGCACTTACCTGAAGCACGCAAAGGTACCAGGTCCCTCTTTAGGGTTGTTGTACCAGGATGTTAGTGTGATGAAGGAATAAACCTATAGATCCATAACTAATCCATCATTCTACAATGCATACCATATTCAAATTTATAAAAGAACAAGTTTAAACAATAATCATGATTGAATCAAGAACATGCACTACTTGATTTCACACAGGAATAACACGTAGATTCAGCCAATAACTTCCATCTATTAATAAACACATAAGCTCCTTACAATAATGGCATTCTATACCAATGCGCGTATGGATCTGATATAGTAATCTCGTCGTATACCTCTCTATACATATATTTATCTATGTGATTCACATCATATATATAGGGTGGGTACTTTCCCTTCACCGCTTCTCTATTCCAAAAATAGGCCGCATGCTATTAATAGCCACACATGATTTACAGGCATAGCCACACATGCAAGTGTGCTATTTATAGACCTCTTGCAGTTAACTGAAGTGACCATCCTATTCTTAGTTCACCTCCATGCAAAACAAGCTTTGATCCGACCCTCAAAAGATAAACAATGTGTGGCACACACATTCCTGCATTGTTGGTGTGTTTCACATGCCATCTTCTAAAAATAGGTCTTCATAATCAAAATAGACTAAGTCCTGAATGTTGAACTTGCCCTTCGTGCATGTGTTCTTCCTATCCATTCGCACCCTTAAACCTAGCCTGTTTTCCCATGCGGACTTCTTGTGTGAATTATGTCAAGTGGTCCCTGATCAACAAGCCATTTCAGTTGCATTTTGAAGTACAAACTAGTAGCATTTGGACACGTACATCTCTTTTTCACATTTTTCTTTCTTTATCATACCTGCAAAGTGTGAGTCATTTAAAAGGCTCCACATATCTTTTTTTTTGGCGTAGTCTTTGTCAGATTTGTGAAGCATGAACCAATTTTATTTTTGACACACATATTAATCTTTTAATTGTGTCAACCTTTGCAAGTGTCAAGGTGTTAGTCTTTGCTTTGGCTTAGCCACTCAAATTGTGACACTTGTCTTGTACCTCTTTCAAACCCGAACTTTATTTTAAGTTTGGTTTATTTCGGGGACTTTAAGTCCGCTCAAAGTAATTTTTTAGAAGTTTGGTAGAAATCTGCTAACTGTCGATCCTTTAGTCATTAAATTTTTGACAAGTGGCTCTGTTTGACTAAGACCTTGATTTCACATTGTGTCAGAGTGCGAAAAAGTGATCCAATTAATTTAAGACATGTGTATACAGTTCTCTTTTAATTAATTATTTTCTAACTTATTAGTTGTATTGCAAAATGTCAGCTAATTGAAAAGTGACACGTGTATTTGGATTTCGTAGTTGTCAATCTTGTCATAGTATTTTGACGCATGTTTATTTTATTTATTTTCATGGACCCGAAAAGGATTTGACTTTAATTTTTAAAGAGTTTACATCTGCCCAAGGACCTATTTTAAAGCCGACACATGCCTTTCTTGGTATTGTTGATTTGTACCACATGTTGCCCCCACATTAGCTATTTTTTAACTTGTTTTTATTTTTTAAGTAACTCATTTTGAGCTCATATAGCTCATTTTGTATCTTGCCCCTTCAGGTTGCTAAGTAACTCATCGAGCTACTCTAGCCCGAATCAGTCTGAGATTGGTTAGCTCGCCTATAACTCAACCCCGACTAAGATCTTCCAAATTGATATTAAATTTGACCAAATCAAGTTATTTTTTATCAATTTAAATCTATTTGCATTTGTATATCAAATTAAAATATCTGTACCTAGTTTTTTTCTTTGTTTGGCTTCCTTGATTTGTTTTTTAGTTGTATTTGTCTCCATTGTTGTCTGAGCATTAGAAATGGCTAGTTCTACTAATTTTTTTATGGATAAGTCTCAAATTTTCAATGGAACAAATTATAACATTTGGAGAGTTTGACTGAAAGTTTGTTTTATGGCTAGAAAGCTATGGGATCTTGTGAATGGTGTCAAAATATATCCCACAAGGAGAGTAGCTACCCCTGAAAATCTTAGCTCCTTCTCTCAAATATCTCAGGAAGCTCTTTCCATCCTATTGCAAATCATTAGAGATGAATTCTTGATGCATATAGGCCATATGGACTCACCTGAATATGCAATGAAGCAATTAGAAACCATGAATGAAGGCAATAGATTGTCTAAGATCATTGAACTAGTTTTATATCTGTTTACAACACCTATGATGGGGGATGAGAAAATGGTCAATTATTTAGCTAAAATTAAGAACATTAAAGATCAATTAGATGGATGTAACTGTGAACTATTTCAAGATAAACTGTTATATTTCATTATACAGATCAATATACATGAAAATTTTAGAAATTTTATCTCGATTCTTAACTCTAAGTATCAGAATGAGAATAATCTACCTAATTTAGACACTTTGTCTTCTTTGTTAATTCAAGAAGATCATGTTATGGAAAATTTTGATTCCAAAGAGAATGCTACTCAGGCACTTCTCATTCAAAAATAAAATTAAACCCTCTAGATTCAAAAATAAAAAACCATCTCTTAACCCCCCTTGTAAATTAGGAAATTTAAGAGTAAGTTTTAATGGCAGATGTCACAACTGTGGAAAATTTGGCCAAAAGAAAGAGGATTGTAAATCCAAACAGAAGTTGAATTTTAGAAATATGAAATGGAATAAATCAGATCAAAATTAAGATGAAATTGATGAAAACAATCATAGAGCTAATGCAATAACTCTATTAACTATATAAAAAGCATAACTATAACTGAAAACATGGACAAAATATTTTTTTTAAGATTTTGCTTCAGTTTTCTCTAGTAGTTTAGCATATATGACATGTCTATACTTCAAAAGGGTGCCTACATGGTCATTTTTCAAAGAAACATTCATATAAATCCATGAGTGTGTCCACTGTTTAATGGATAATGTTTTCAATGAATGCTTGGTTATTCTTGAATGCCTTTTTAGAAAGAGTCCATTCTTTAGGAAACTTTATATTAGCACAGGAAATGAATTCTGGCTCTATTTTATGAGACTCTAAATTGGCATGACTCACCACACTATTACCTTTTGTTAAACCATTTTTCACTATAGGATGTAGGGTGCTAATAAGGTGATAGATAATTTTATAGTGCATGGTAAGAGGGCATGAGCCAAGCTTCATATCAATGTCAGATGTAGATGCAATACTTGCTTTAAAATATTATCTTTGTGGATACCTACAGGGTAATTTAGGAAAACCTCAAAAGATACATGAAGAAACCCTCCTAAAGATCAAAAATACTCTTAAGGAAATGGAGCTTTATAAAAAAGGTGAGCTCAAAGCCTGTATCTCAATGCTTGATCATAAAGTTGATAATCTTCAAATTATTGTTCAAAAAGTTACTACTTCGGTTGAATCCATTGTTCAACCCGTTTAAGAGATTGTTTCTAATGTTGAAAATATAGTCCAACCTGTCACATATCTCCCTAATCTACCCCTATAAATTTCAAAAAATATTGTAGAAAATACCAATCCTATAGTAAAAATTACTGAGGATACAAGGAAGAAAATTGGATCTAAAATTTCTACATGTCATAAATATCTTGTTGACCAAATCCAAATCCTTCATCAACAATATTTTGATCAATATAATAATATTGAAAAAGTCCAACAATATGTTGATCTTATCCCAGACATGTCTGACAAGCTTGAAGAAATCCATTCTTTTACCAAGCTAAAAGAACCAGAAGTCCCTGATTGGTCTAAACAAATATCCTGGTATGATGTAGTTAAAATTTTTAATGAGTCTAAGCCAAGCCTACCTTCTTCATCTAAAAACATCTCCTTGTCTAAGCTAACACTAGAAGACACCAAAAGCATATATATTCCTAGTGAAGCTTCTCATTTTGTTGAACCTTTGCATAATAATGTGTGCACCCAAACTCTCTAACCTAGTTGGTATAAAGTAGAGTGCAATAATCCAACATAGATAAAAGAAATGGTACATTAGATTATTACTTGATCAAATACTCAAATAACTCAATGGCATAAGAATCCACATGATATGGTTGAGGCTATTGCTAATGGATTTTTTAGTATTGTTAAATAATGGTGGGACTCTCTGTCCAACCAGAATGATATTTTGCAACTAGGTACTATAGGACTCACTGTCACCTTGATCAATGAATTTCTTAGTACTCTTGAAGAAGATAAGTTCAAAAATACGTCTTTATTCTTAAAATCTAGAATCTACGATTTGAGACAGGTCAAATAGTATCAATGCTATATGCATAATACATATTATAATTCTTGTAGTATTAATAACCCTATTGTGAAAATCAGGTATATTGAATCATTTCCAACTTTCTTTGCTATTGAATACAAGAAAGATATTCAACACAAGCCTACTGAACTTCTTAGTTTTGGATCCATTAATCAAGTTATTAATGATACTAATGCTTGCTTGTTCCAAGAAAAAGATGACAAGAAATAAGCTTCTAAATATTAGAAGGTGTTAGGTGTTGTTGTCATGAAAATGTGCAACAGGGAAATTGACAATTTCCGAGCATGACAACTATACCCAGATGTCGAATTTTTCATGTTTTATCATTCCTAGGAACCCCAAGCGAAATCTGTTAGTCCGTTCACCCTCTATTTGATGTCAAATTGGTCCCTAGGTGATTTAGGAAATTATATTCATTCCTCCTAGGTGATTTTAGGAAATTTTGAAAAGATGTTATCTTTTGGCAGTATTAGGAAGGGCTATCACTGGCCTTCCCAGGACTGGATTCAACCCCCTGGAGCAGAACATAAGGGACAAATTAAACATGGAAATGAATTGAATACATTAGAACATCATGGAAATTAATTTTTAAGGATTTTGGAATTTTTGAAATACTTGGAGCAGTTTGAGTGAAAAACAAGGTTCTCAAGCCTAGGCGGTACATAGGCCTAAAACAGCTGCTAGGATTCAAAAGAAGATTCCGGGAGCTCCAAATGGAGTTGGAAGTAAAAAAAACATATTTGGAAATAGGATTCCAATACCTACGTTATGGTGAAATAATATTTTTCACAACACCTTTGCGGATATGATTGGAAGGTAGTTTTTCTCAGGCACAAATGGAGTCCCAGATCAAAAATCAGATTTTTCAGGGCTCATATGGTCGAATTAAGAAATTATACCAATATAATTGGATTTAAAATGACATTTACAGTCAGGATCATATAAAATTTCACCAATAAATTCCACCAGGAGCTCAAGTTATCTTCATTCCAAGTTACCCTCTCAAAGGCAGTTCAGGACTTAGTCATTTTTCGATAGGACACGTCTCAGCACCAGGAGCTTGGCGGGATTTCATGCCCCCTACGTCCATGAGGTCAGGTACATCAGCCCTTAGAAAATTTTCACAGCCACCATGTGACCTATGGAGCCCTCATATGACCTCCAGACTTGATAGATTAGCCCCCAAGTGCTTATTTGGAGCATGCCTTCCCTGCCATTGGATCGGGCGCCACGTGTCATGATCTTGACCACTGTGGAATTTGATGTTCCTTATGCTCCTGATTTTGGGGAAATAAGACCTTTAAAAATGCACCCAGCCCCCATATGGAGTCTTCTAGACACTCACGTGACCGCAGTTCAGCCTCCAAGTGCTTATTGGAGCGTGCATTCCTTGCCATCGGATCGGGCGCCACGTGTCATGCTCTTGACCACCGTGGAATTTGATGTCCATTATGAAACTGAGGTGGGGTACATCAAACCTTGAAAAATTCACCCAGCCCCCATAGGGAGTCATTTGGACACCCATGTGACCTCCTTTCAGCTCCCAGTGCTTTAAATCAGCTTTTTCCTCCTTCATTCCCTGCTGTTAGATCTAGTGCCACGTGTCGCCATCTTGTTCATTGTGGAAATTGATGTAACTCACGTCCCTAAGGTAAGGGAAATCAAGCATCAAAAAATGCACCCAATCCCTACCTGTGCATATCTTTTTGAAATTTTTTCAAGTGCTGCTTTTTCTCGCTTCTAATTTCTAACAGTTATATGTGCACTTCATTCCTCCATACTTCCTCTACAACATTCTTACATCACTTCACCATTGAAAATGCTCAAACCTTCTTAACCAAAGAATTGAAAAACATTCCCCACATTGATGTGTAGGTATCATAAGGAATCCTCATCAAACACAGAAGGAGAAGCACGGAGCACAGAAGGAGAAAACGAAGAAAACTCCATAGCCATGAAATGAGAAGTTGAAGAAATATCCCAAACATATGCATGAAACAAAAATATATGTTTTGATGCTCATTCCTCTACCCAAGGCCATCAAGAATACACCTTCAAATTCCCCCCGTGTGTGATAGAGCATCCATAATGAAGAAATCTCCTTTTCGGCTCAACGAAGAAAGAAGTGGGATTTCCCGTCAAACCGGTTGCCAGATCGAAGTAAGATTACACGTGAAGCACCAGAAGAAAAAAACTACATCAAAAATATAATTTTCTTCAAAAATGGAGACAAAAACCAGACCTACAAATTTTGAGCTCCATTAATGGCCACCATGACAGCTTTGTGCCCGAAGCCACTGCCAGGTCAAATTTTCAAAATTTATTTTCAGGCATTCTAGTGGGCAAAACTATGTGAAATTTGGAGGGTGTGATCATAATGACAAGAAGAGTCCAAAAAATTATGTTCCATCGCAAATCAAGCACTGGAAACACACTTTCTAAAAATAGTAAGTTTTCATATACATGTTTGCTATTTTTGGCAAGTCTTCATAAAAAACGGCTATGGAAAGAGAAGTGTGCACTGAAGATCTCCAAAAGGCTAGAATGATTATCCAGAGCAGAAAATAGTGGAAATGACCATTTACCAAAAATATTAAGTCACACTCAAAGGGAAGTTTTGGCACAATGGGACATTCAGAACTTCGCTGCATTTTGAGCTTTCCATCAACGAGGATCAACAGAATTCATCGGGAGACATATCCTCTTCTTCTTCTCTCTCTTTCTCTCTCCTCTTCCCCCAACTTTCTCTCACTTTAAAATTTTCTAATTTTTCGTTGGGGTTTGCACTTTTTGATATATCTTTAAGTCACTTAAAAGTGACTTTAGAAACATCATGTAAATTAAGTCACCTTGCTATTATAAAAGGGACTTAAATATTTAAAGTGGAATATGAAAAATCTTAAGTCATATTAAGGTATTCAAAAGGTCATGAGGAAGATGAAGAGTCATATTCTATTCTATAAATTTTAAATCCATTCCCATTTCAAAGGGTTGGAAATTGATCTTGTAGACTCAAGAGTGCACTGTACCTAGAGAAAGCAAAGGAGATAGCCATTTTCTTCTACTCTCTTCCCCTCTCAAATTTCTTCCATTCCCACATTATGTACAACTTTGATTTGAGCAATAAATACAAGAAGAAGGAGTTTCTAGCTTTCTTTGACTGAGGGGTTTCTTTATACTTGGTGATTGGTGAATTCTATTTGGTCTTGTTGCTATTCATAAACTGATAAATGCATGTGTTGAAGTTTCTAAGTAGTGTGTGTGTGCAGGAATCTAATTTTCTACCTACGGCATTAGTTCTCCTACCTATTTTCTCACTCCCCTTTCCCGCTCTATAGACGAAGACTTCCTTAGAAAGACATTGCTAGCTTTGCCACAGGGTCAGTGGAGTGCCCCTGTTGGATCCTGGTCGAAATACCACCACAAAAATCCACACTTTCTTGTGTATGCACATACGGAATTTGCACCGGTTAAGTAGAGGGACTTAGATTCCCAGAGCGTTGGCAAGAAATCCACAAGTTTGTCCACCCGACAAATTTTCTCACCAACAGGTGTCAAGTTCTTTTAGTTATAAGACAAAGATCCTTTTAGCTGTAAATCCTCCAAATTTGTGGCTAAGCACAAGAATAAACCATGTTCTGAGTTCTCTTCATTCAAAAAAGGGAAGCGAACATGGCACAAATACAAGTCTTTAAGGTATTCTTCACCCCCTAGAAAAAGAAAAGGATTCTTCAAAAAATATAAGGGAAACAAAAGACAAAATCCTTTTTTTTTAATCTACAAAGGTGATCACTATGTTAATAAGTGTCCCAAAAAAGAAACTATTAAAGGAAAAGAAAAAGTTAATTTTCTCAAAGAAAATCATATTGATGAAAATATTTTTTACTTCACTTCTAGATCCAACTATGAAATCTCAGACATCTTGTATAGTTTTGATGATGGAGACCAAAAGATTAATCTAATTAAGGATGTTGATTCAGGTACAAAATCTGATAGTACTGATTCAGGGTATGAAACTCTTCCCTACTTCACTCATGTAAATATGTTATCTAGTTTTCCTCATCCTTTTATTCCTCCAAATTCAGAATTAATCGCTCATCAACTTGATAAGGCCCAATAAGCATATTATATATGTCTTGCATGGGACACGACAAGGAAGACATATCTGCATCAATAGATGACCACTCTCTAACTCAAACATCAAGCCCAATTGAATATTGAGCTTGAACACAAATAAAAGGAGGACAAATGTTTCAATATTCTTAAGCAATAACAACAACAAAAAGAAGTAGAAGAATTTGAAGAATAATTCAAAACCTTCAAAGAAATACAAATAACTTCACCCAAAACAAGACAACTCAGAGGAGGTCGTTTATTTGGAAATAAAAGAGGACGAGGTAGGAGAGAAAGACACTTCCCTTTCCTTTTCCCTAAGGAAACAACCTATAAATATTGAATCTGCTCCACCAGTTTCAAAAAAGAAGTGGCGTATAAACATAATTAATTTTCTTCAAAAAGTCATATATAATGCCTCAAGAGAATTCAAATAGTTAATTGAAGAAGAAAAACAATATAAAGAAAACATTGAAGAATCTCAAGAAATGTTGGAACAAACGTATATGTAGTTCATTCAAACTCTAGATGAAGAAGAACCAATACCAAAGGTAAGCACTCTCAAAAGTGACCAAAACCCTTTTATATCTATCACTTTCTATATCCCAAATATAAGGAAATACTCTTTAGATGCAATGATAGATACGGGTGCAGACATCAATTTACTAAGAGCTAAATCCATTCCCTAAGATTGATGGGAACAAATTTTTCTAAAAATTACTTTTGATGATAAACAAGTTTTATCTCACTTCTTGGCATTGTTCCTATAAGCATAGCTAGCTACAAAAGAACCGTTACATTTTACTAGCATGAGATGCATTACTAGATTATGGAACATTCAATCTCACAAAAGATACTATATCACTATTCAACTCCCTAGTCCAGATTCCCAGAAAGTATACCTATAGGAAAGTCATCCCTTTGTCTACTAAGCCTGAGAAGAAAGTAAATATTGAATGGATCCATAATTCAATTGCCCTATGTTAAAGTAATATCAATGATATTACTCAAAATATTAGGAAATAATTATGTTATGAAAATCAACATGCTTTCATCCATCGAAAGTAACATTTTTGTAAAATAGATTTTTTCCTAAAAAACAAATATGGTAAAGAAATACTTCCCAAGTTCAAAGCTCATCACAAAGGCATGAATCCTAAATATCGTGTTGAATGTGAAGTAGAAATAAACAAACTATTGCAAGGAGGATTCATACAAGAATCTAATTCTCCTTGGGCTTGTGTTGCTTTCTCTGTTAACAAAAGAAGTAACAATAATGTGGAAAAAAATGTTAGTAGTGGATTAAAATCCACTCAATAAATACATCCAATCAGTTCAACATCCTATCCATAACAAAGACAATTTATTCAGAAGATTAAAAGATCAACGGTTTATAGTAAGTTTCATCTTAAGAGTGGTTTTTGGAAAATATTTCTTCATCCAGAAGATAGATACAAAATTGCTTTTGTGGTACCAGGAGGCCAGTATGAGTGGAAAGTCCTACCCTTTGGGTTAAAAACAACACCTTCTATCTTCCAAAAGGTAATGAACAAAATTTACGGTTCTCTCTCAGAATTTTACATAATTTATATAGATAGCATTCTCATCTACTCAAAAATCCCCCAAAGATCACATAGAACATCTCACTAAGTTCTATGATGTTTTATTAGTAATGGTTTATGTCTTTCTATCTCCAAGGTGGAAGTGTTCAAAGATTCCATAATTTTCTTTGGTTTACTTATCATAAATGGAGACATCCAGATTTAAGAACATATAGTGTCCAAAATTCAAACATTTCCAGATCAAATTCAAGATCTAACACAGTTGGACATATTTCTAGGATGTGTTAATTATGTTGTTGGTTTTTATAAATATATTGTTACAGATAGAATTATTCTAAACAAAAGACTCAAGAAAAATTCACCTTCATGGTCCCCATAAATGATTGAGGCTATCCAAAGGATTAAGCAACAAGTATTAAATTTTCCCCTAATGACTCTTCCAGGAAATGGGTTAAAAATTATTGAATCTGATGCTAGTAATGAATATTGGGGGGCTATTTTAAAATAAATAAAAGATGATGGTAATGAAAAAAATTACAGATATGCTTTTGGTACATTTCATGGTTCAAAATTAAAGTACCATTTACACACAAGGAAATCCTTGCTGCCAAGAAATACATTAAAGCTTTCATGTTCTTCATCCAATCTGAGAAATTCATTCTCATAACCAATTTAAAGGATTTTATGGCAAACTAAACAAAGGAGATCCCTCAGATAATACTGCTTTCAATAGACTTCAAATATGGGGAATGTGGTTTGATAATTATTTTTTTGAAGTCCAACACATTAAAGTTAAGAAAAATGCTCTTACAAATTTTGCAAGTAGGGAATTAAATCAATCAAAATTTGTTGATATTACTCATGTTATTTATGAGTTTGTTGGCCCTATTTGGTCTTGTGCAAATCACTAGAGATCCATAAATGTGCTAAAGAAAAATGATAATCAGATGTCTTATGAGGCACAATATCTTCTCTTGTTTCAAGATATTATTTTTGTTTCTGCTTACTCCATGACTGAGGTAGTAACCAAATTCGTAGACCCAGAAGTACCAGTAGAAAATTAACATTCTCTCCAAGAACCTATGGCAATCTGCACTTTAAAATGGAAATGGAGACATTCTAAATATGTTGAGCCACCTGTAGATGATATTCCTATAGAAGGAATTCATCTAAGATAGCTAGTCCCACGGCCATAAATTCTATGAAGGTTTGAATTTTCTCCAATATGGCCTGAAGGATATCCACTACAGATAGACATTTGGAATAGGGCTAGTAGTGTAGGAGATCAAGGATACATTGGAAATCATTTTAAGTATTTTCTCTCTATATATTTCCTTACAATATTTTTTTATCATCCTCTCATCCAAATGCATCTAGATATTGCCAGAAATATTCTTATTAATTGTAAAATTCCTTGGTATGTAAAAGAAATATATTATGTAAAATCTAACCATGTGCATGCTCATCATCAACATCCAGATATGCTTCTGGTGCATTTCATGGTTAAGATTTAAAGTATCATTTTACACACAAGGAAATACTTGCTGCCAAGAAATCCATTAAAGCTTTCATGTTCTTCATCCTATCTGAGAAATTCATTCTCAGAACTAATTTACAAGATTTATAGCCAGACTAAATAAAGGAGATCCCGCATATAAGATTGATTTCAAGATACTTCAAAGATGGGGAATGTGGTTTGATAATTATGAGTTTGAAGTCCAACACATTAAAGATAAACAAAATACTCTTTCTGATTTTACAAGCAGGGAATTAAATCAATCAAAATTTGTTAATATTACTTAGGTTATTCAAGAGTTTTTGGGCCCAATTTGGTCTTGTGCAAATCACCAGAGATCCATAAATGTGCTGAAGCAAAATGATAATAATTGTCTTATGAGGCACAACATCTTCTCCTATCCCGAGATATTATTTTTGTTTCTACTTACTCCATGACTAAGGTGGTAACCAGATTAATAGAGCCAAAAGTACTAGTAGAAAATTACCATTCTCTCTAAGAACCTATAGTATTTTGCACTTTAAAATGGAAATGGAGACATTCTAGATATGTTGAGCCACCTGCAAATGATATTCCTATAGAAGGAATTTGTCTAAGAAAGCTACTCCCACGGCCAAAAGCTCTATGGAGGTTTGAATTTTCTCGAACGTTTTAGTGCCCACATTTTACACACACAATTACATCCATAAAATACCAGGATAATTTTTTTTGACTTACATTGCTCACTACACACAACACAACACAGGTTCTAAGTACAAAAACTCGAATCATATACGACAATCACATAAGCCATCGACTCACATAGACACAAAAGGACATCATAGGCATGTCAATACCACACTTTTCCCAATGAACGAATACTAGCAATGCCCCCCAACCACAAAAATAAGACTCAAGGATAGGCAAACCCACAACACATCTTTTCTTTAAATGTATTTTAGTTTACGATTAACATTCCAAGAACCTTATTGTGCAAGGATAAATTTCTCGTTTGTCCACCTACAGATTCTAAGTTCATACTGCAGTTAAATTATCACTCACCCCTTTTAAGTTGGTTTCTTATTCTTTACAAAAGTTTCCATAACTTGCATTCTTATTTGTCATAATTCAAAAGCATAACAAGTACTTAATTATCTTGTCCTTATGTTAAGAATCTTCTTCTCGAACATATATTCAATGTCTACCTTCTTACTCTTACAACCCATGTGGAAGTGACTTGATGTCCATATAGTGATATTAGGATTTAACAGAGCTGTAAAATACAAGATAGCTTTTTACCACAAAACATTCCTCGATCACGGTAAGGTTATTTCCCTACCATAGTTATTCTAATTCAATGACTTGTGAATTTCCTTTTTGTATTTATATATATTTTGTTTTCTCGTAGTTTGATCACAACAATACAATACATATCCTTTGAAACACATAAAGATATTTAATTGAGTTATAAGGTCTCAAAGAGAGGCAATATCCCTAAACCTCAATCTCATTTTTACTCTTATATGCTTTATTTCCTACATCACATCATGGTCCTATCATTAGCATTGTCTTGCAAAAGGAGTTACGAAATGTTGGAATAACCTCTTGAAGACATATAAGATTAGAAGACTTGAAGCTACACATGAACCCTAAGTTAACATCCAACTCAACTAATTTTTAGACTAATTTCAACTTCACCTAAGCGTCTACCCCTCAACTATATATGCGTTTTAAGCAAGAGAACATATTTATCCTAAACCACCTTGAGGAAGGACCAAGGTGCTATGTTGAGAGAAACCAGGGTAACACATTAAGCTG
Source organism: Taxus chinensis (assembly GCA_019776745.2). NCBI lineage: Eukaryota > Viridiplantae > Streptophyta > Pinopsida > Cupressales > Taxaceae > Taxus > Taxus chinensis. The sequence continues at coordinate 178,853,587 of CM034151.1, forward strand.
AGTGGAGCTAAGGATCTCATTAATGAAAGTTTAAGGCCTAGAAAGCTAAGTCACCTCCTCCATCTATGTCGTCTGGATCCAACATGGATTTAATTCGATGAAGAATTTTAATTTTAAATCTATCTTTGACAGACAAGATAAACCGCTAGGATATGAAGGAGGAGTTAGCTCTACACACTCCAAGAGAAGCTTGACTGTGTCGCTCCTAACATACACGTTTATGACAATGTCACTAAACATACTAACTAAGATGATAAGCCCATTCTAGGGTTCTTGTTTACTCAAACTAGGAGGTTCCATCGAGTACAGAGATTAAGTTCATCCTACGGTTTTCAATGTCATCTACAGTAAGGAGTATCACACATGAAAACAAGTTATGCTACGATATTAAACAAGGGTAGAGTATTTCGATTTAATTCTCTTTATTACATTTACCAAGTATGAAAGCACAAGATGACTCATTGATCATTTATTGAATATTGAATATGAACTACAAGATATTACTTCAAATTCATTTACTTTATATAAATATCAAACCTTTTTACCATGTGTACTATGAATCAAAATTGAACCTAAGATTAAATGCACATTTCCTAGATGTCCTTGAAACTAGCATCTTATACATAACAACAACTTATCAAATATAACCTTTTGTGACATGAGACTATATTATATATTTATTCTTCTAACAATGAACTGTAGAAATTTCAATGATAATTAATGCATTACACAATGCCTTTACGTCATCATTCTTTCATCCTGCAAAAACACGTGAGCAAGATATCAACGATAATTCGATGGCATGACATCCACCCTAATCTAACATAATTAATATTTTCCAGTTTCCCATTTACATATAATAATATTTACAATTTGCAAGCGAGAGAAAAATTTTAGAGACATGTATTCAATGCATTTCATTTCACTTCATTTGTAACCCAGGAGAGAGAAAGAAAAGGGAAGAGAGAGAAAACCCCATTTTGTCAAAAGTTCTATTTCACACAACAATTACACTATATAGTTTTTAAACAATTATTTACATGTGTCAAAATTATCCACTGTGGTTTGGCAACCCGACGAGGGTCCCGCAGCTTCCTATTTTTACATTTTCTTACTAGCTACAAAGCGTTCAAAATGGGCTCAGAGGCTAAGAAACCACTTCCAAAAGTTGTCTTCTGATGAGAACACACACCACAATTAACTTTTTACGTGTCCCCAGATATACCAAGAGTTCATAGCAACTGACAGAATTGGTAAAAAGTGAACGATTTGCGTTTGGCAGCTAGTTTTCTGGGGATACTGCTCGTAGCTGACCCAGTTGTGAATAAACAAAAGTTAGCTCGATGGCCCAGAAAACCGCGTCCATGACTAACGTTTGATGGATGAGCATGCAATGAGACACTTCCTACAAGTTCCCCTATATAAGGAGAATTTATCAGAGTTGACAGGATGGAGAACTAGAAAACTATTTTGAAATGGCGACAAGTTTTCTGGAGCGACAAGTCAAAATTGGTCCAATTTGACCTCATCAAATTGCGACTAGCGACCTACAAAATGGCTTTACCAAACTATCCAGAAAAGTGATTTTCCCTAAATTGAATGTTCCATGAAATTTTCTAGTATAAACACTAGAGGTTTGTGAAGACGGGACATAATTTCTCTATCCAGGTTTCAAATGGCGATTCAAAATGAAAGCAAACTTTCAAGATTTAACAGCTTTCTACTACTGTAAATTAGTGCAACAGGGCTCCTATAAGAGCGTCAAAAAGATCACATGTGTTCATTTAAGGTTAATCCAGAGGTCAAGGTGACTCCTCACACAATAAGGTACATGAATGAAGCTTAACATCTTGTTTTCAAAGTTACAAAGGGTACTTAATGAGTCTCCGAAAAAATCAAAAATTAACTATTTAAACCGCATGATGATCAACGTTATTACTGGAAAGTCAATTTCGTCTAGTCGATAAAACATTGTTGTAGCAATCTAGTTGGATAAGAAGTTTTCTAAATCACCTCAGAATGAGGGTGGAAGTTCATGTTTTAATGCAAACGGGTTATTTTGACTTTGTGAGTTTTGACACGACATTACATTGTTTTTTTGCAACGAGTTGAAATAAACATTTAACGGTTTTAAAATCCTAATATTTTAAAATTCTATTAAGTTGCAAAAGAGAACTAAAACACAAAAATAATGAGAGGTAAGGGAAGATGAACCATGCCTGGAAACGATGAGTGAAACAGGAATAAGGGGCTCCAAGTGGTTTACACTCACGATCCATTGAGACCACCATTGTTGCCACATGATGCTAGCAAGTCATGTGAAAACTCAAGCCATTCGTTGTGCACCCATGTCTCATAAAAAATACCATTTTGTGTTTTCAAGAATCCATCCCGATCCATGAGACCGCATTTTCTATGTCAAACCGATCACACGCCTTTTCAACAAATCCATTTTGCACATATCCCAATTTAAAACACTTATTTTGGTGCAGATGCAAGGGTGTTGAAAAAAAATTGTTAAGTGTTGCTTTACAACTGCCAAATAAATTTCCTTCAAAGTTTCAAAGGCCTTTACAATAAGCTCATCTATGAATACCCTGAAACCATTGCATTCCATGAGATGAAATATTTGAGGCCTTTTTTTCGAATAATTCACATGCCTTGAATGCACTTCCACATTTTTCATACATACCAACTATAGCACACTTCCACATTTTTCACGCATATTAGTTGTGACACTTGCAAGAACAAAATCTTACCAAAAAACAAGATTCTATTGTTCATACCCTGTTCCAAAGATTCCATTTTGGCACAAGCTAGAAGCAAGCTGGAAAATGTATACTGATTGAGTTAGATCCCTATTTGCTGCATACAATGAAACAATGTGACTGCCTTATGAAAGACTCGCGCCTTTCCATGCATAGCAGTAACATTACTCCATGAGAAGTTGTCTTGTTCTTTCATTATTTCAAACACTGAAGCAACATCCACAAAGCATTTGAAACTAACACATCTGACCAAATTTCTCTCTCCATTCTGATTGATGGAAGTCTACGCAGGTCTGGGGCACATTTTTTTTACGCAGGCTGGGAGAATGCTGACACAGGTCGCAGCAACCATGGCACTCCATGGGATGACTTTTGGTGAGGCATTTTTTTAAAAACAACAAAAAAAAAAGGTTATAACCGCATGGATCTGTGAAAAAAATGATGACCAAAGCAGTCTGTGAAACCACGTTTCTTTAGGCGTTCTTCCCAACAGACCTTACACATTTCCATCTACACAACTGATAGATTCTCCTCCTTCGTGCCTTCTTCAACCTCTGTGGGTGCGTAAACCACAGGTCTAAGCTTTCTTCCCATGGTGGTGGCAGCTGTTCTACCCACAAGAAAACAAAAAGGAAGAAGGGACAAAAAAAATAGATGCAAGGAGCCCAAGCGCCTCCTTTCCCTAAACCACCCCCAAATTTCACGGCTTTTTAATTATTTTATTTTATTTATTTATTATTTATTTATTGTTTGTTTGTTTTAATCTAAAAGGGAACATAAAAACCCTAATCACAATACGTTTAGCATCAACGATGAAATTTTGATTCACCTTTACATCAATGTTGTCATGCAATACATCAATACACCTTCACCTCAATCATGAGGCCAAAATTCTAGACCCCTCACACTCCCACAATAACATTCCGTCACAAACAACAATGAGGTAACATCACACACGGATCTATATGGTATACATAAAATTGAAAAAGAGTGAATCTCTCATCACCAGCACATCAGCATTACAAAAATAATGCACTAATGGCATACCCCATGTGCATTCACTATTTCACATACAAAACTAGGTCACACATCCCACATATATCACATTACTCTTCCAAATATCCCCACATCCCTCAACACCATCACATTCCAATCATTCCAATCTGCCCCATAGTTCTATAGCATGAACCTTCCCGCTTTGGATACCAGATGTAGTGCCCACATTTTACACACACATTCATCCATAAATCCAGGTAATTTGTTTTTTGATCTTACATTGCTCACTACACACTACACAAACACGTGCTCCAAGTCCAAACACTCTCACATACAACAATCACTAAGCCTCGACCACATAACAATAAGGACATCATAGGCATGTCACTACGACCTTTCCCGATGAACATACTAGCAATGCCCCCTCAACACAAAATAAGACTCAAGGAATGGGAAACCCACAACACTCTTTCTTTAAATGTATTTTATTTTACGAATTAACATTCCAGAACCTTATTGTGCAGGATAAATTCTCGTTTGTCCACCTATCAGATCTCGTTACGCATTCTACTGCTAGTTGAAATTTCAACTTCTTTACCTCACCCTCTCCCTTTTAAGTGGTTCTTATTCTTTACAAAAGTTTCTAACTTGCATTCTTATTTTGTCATCATTCCAAAAGCATAACAAGTCTTAATTATCTTGTTCCTTTATGTTAAGACTTCTTCTCGAACACATTCATGTCTACCTTCTTATTACTCTTACACCCCATGTGTAAGTGACTTGATGTCCATTCGTGATATTATTATTTAAAAACGGAGCAGTTAAAAATACAAGATGCTTTTTTTTAACCATATAAAACATTCTCGATCACGTTAAGGTTATTTTCCCTACATCGTTATTCTAATTTCAATGAACTTGTAATTTCCTTTTGTAATTTATATTCTTTTGTTGTTCTCGTAGTTTGATCACAATAATACAATACATATCCTTTAAACACTAAATATATTTAATTGAGTATACGGTCCCAAGAGAGGCAGCATCCCTAACCTCAATCTTCGTTTTTACTCTTATAAAATGTTTTATTCCATATGTTGTTGGTTTAGTTTTTTTAGTTTGGTTTTTTTTTGTTGTTTTTTATTTGTCGTTTTTTTGTTTGTTGTTATGTTGTTGCTTTGTTTTGGCGTTTTGTTTTTTGTTTTGTATGTGTTTTTGTGTTTGTTGTTTATGTGTTGTTATTTTTGTCCCCCTCCAGAGGCCCCCCCCCACCCCCACCCCCCCCCCCACCCACCGCCCCCCCCCGCCCCCCCCCCCCCCCACCCCCCCCCCCCTCCCCCCCCCCCCCGCGCCCCCGACCCGCCCCCCGGCCACCGCCACCCCCCCCACCCCCCCCCCCCCCCCGCCCCCCGCCACCCCCCCCCCCAATCCCCCCCCCCCCCAAACCCAGACAAAAAACCCACACTCATGTCTTATCATTCATCATTGTCTTGCAAACACGAGTTATAGAAAGGTTTGGAATAACTTCTTGACGACATATAAGATTAGAAGATTTGAAGCTACATGCGAACCCTAAGTTAACATCCAAATCAATTGAGTTTTAGATTAATTCCAACTTCACCTAAGGGTCTACCCCTCAACTATATATGTGTTTTAAGAAAGAGGACATATTTATGCTAAACCACCTTCAGGAAGGACCAAGGTGTTATGTTGAGAGAAACCAGGGTAACACATTAAGTTGAGCAAAGCTAAGGAGCTCATTAACAAAAGTTTAAGGCCTAGACAGCTAAGTCACCTCCTCCATCTATGTCATCTGGATCCAACAGGGATTGCATTCGATGAAGAATTTTAATTTTAAAGCTATCTTCGACAGACAAGATAAACCGCGAGGATACGAAGGAGGAGATAGCTCTACATACTCCAAGAGAAGTTTGACTGTGTTGCTCCTAACAGACAGGTTTAAGACAATGTCACTAAACATACTAACTAGGACGATAAGCCCATTCTCGGGTTCTTGTTTACTCAAACTAGGAGGTTCCATCGAGTGCAGAGATTAAGTTCATCTTACAGTTTTCAATGTCATCTATGGTAAGGAGTATCACACATGAAAACAAGTTATACTACGATATTGAACAAGGGTAGAGTATTTCGATCTAATTCTCTTTATTACATTTACCAAGTATGAAAGCACAAGATGACTCATTGATCATTTATTGAATATTGAATATGCACTACAAGATATTATTTCAAATTCATTTACTTTATATAAATATCAAACCTTTTCACCATGTGTACTATGAATCAAAATTGAACCTAAGATTAAATGCACATTTCCTAGATGTCCTTGAAACTAGCATCTTATACGTAACAACTTATCAAATATAACCTTCTGTAACATGAGACTATATTATACATTTATTCTTCTAACAATGAACTATAGAAATTTCAATGATAATTAATGCAATACACAACGCCTTTACGTCATCATTCTTTCATCCTACAAAAAGCACATGAGTAAGATATCAACGATAATTCGATGGCATGGCATCCACCATAATCTAACATAATTATCATTTTTCAGTTTCCCATTTACATATAATAATAATTACAATTTGCAAGCGAGAGAAAAATTTTAGAGACAGGTATTCAATGCATTTCATTTCACTTCATTTGTAACCCAAGAGAGAGAAAGAAAAGGGAAGAGAGAGAAAACACCATTTTGTCAAAAGTTCTATTTCACACAATAGTTACACTATAGAGTTTTTAAACAATTATTTACGTGTGTCAAAAGTATCCACGGTGGTTTGGCAACCCGACGAGGGTCCCGCAGCTTCCTATTTTTACATTTTCTTACTAGCTACAAAGCATTCAAAACAGGCTCAGAGGCTAAGAAATCACTTCCAAAAGTTGTCTTACAACTTCCAAATACATTTCCTTCGAAGTTTCAAAGGCCTTTACAACAAGCTCATCTATGAATACCCTGAAACCATTGCATTCCATGAGATGAAATATCTTAGGCATTTTGTCAAACAATTCACATGCCTTGAATACACTTCCACATTTTTCATACATACCAACTATAGCACACTTCCACATTTTTAATGCATATCAGTTGTGACACTTGCAAGAACAAAATCTTACAAAAAAACCAGATTCTATTGTTCATACCCTGTTCCAAAGATTCCGTTTTGGCACAGGCTGGAAGCACGATGTCAAATGTATATTGATTGAGTTGGAGCCCTGTTTGCTGCATACGATGAAACAACGTGACTAGCTTATGAAGGACCCGCGTCTTTCCACGCACAGTAGTAACATTACCCCATGAGAAGCTGTCTCATTCTTTCATTTGGTCAAACACTGAAGTAGCATCCACCAAGCATTCGAAACTACCACATCTGACCAAATTTCTCTCTCCATTCTGCTTGATGGAAGTCCATGCAGGTATGGGGAGCATTTTTTTTACGTAGGATGGGAGAATGCTGCAACAAGTCGCAGCAACCATCGCACTCCATGGGACGACAATTGGTGAGGCATTTCTTTAAAAAAAATTCCCTATGCACAAGGATCTGTGAAAAAAATGGTGACCAAAGCAGTCTGTGAAACCACATTTCTTTAAGCATTCTTCCCAACAGACCTTACGCATTTCCATTTGCACAACCAATAGATTCTCCTCCTTTGCGCCTTCTTCAACCTTTGTGGGTGTGCAAAAAATAGGTCTGAGCTTTCTTCCCATGGCGGCGGCGACTGTTCTGCCCACAAGCAAACAAAAAGGAAGAAGGGACAAAAAACAGATGCAAGGAGCCCAAGCGCCTCCTTGCCCTAAACCGCCCCCAAATTTCATGACTTTTTAACTCATTTATTTTATTTATTTATTATTTATTGTTTGTTTGTTTGTTTTAATCTAAAAGGGAACATAAAAACCCTAAAATGACACATCTCCCCATACAATTCGAGTCTCGGTCTATGGGAGTGAACGGAGCATTACATTCTCCTCCCATTAAGAAACATCGTCCTCGATGCAACATAACAGAGAGGAAAGGAAATGGTACGCGAAAAGGAACAAATATGGGCGAAGGTATGCTCTAAGGTTAAGATTTCAGACACAAAATCACGGCCATGGGGTGGCCCTAGGAATATCAGGTAGAAATTTTAACTTTCAAGGTTCTGTGAAGGTTGGTAGTTCCATTTTACCTTATTACTTAATTAGCATTTTCTTTTACAGTATTTCTTATCTCAAAATTATGATATTCATTGTTTAGAGATTTTCAGTTGCCTTAAGTTTCGTGGGTGCCCAACAATCACTCACATCAAGATGTCACACAAAACTTAACACAACACAACAACCCACGAGACATCTTGCTACCTACTTTCATGACCGTATCACATCACGAGGGTTTCACCAAACCATGGATGGAACATACATGTTCCACATAACATAGTATTAATCACACATATATGACTGACACACAGAAAGATCATGCCGATGCATATACAACAGGTATTACATGACCCAAAATCCATGACTGTACCAACATAGTGCCAAGACAATATCCAATACTCTATACCAACTAAGGGAAGAGTCAAGCATCAAACATAACAAGGTGTCAAAATACTCACAAGGGTACACATCACTCATTATACCAACTCCACACATCTCAAAATATCAAGAAATAACTCCATATATCTCCTGAAGCATCATAAAACAACTCCATATACGTCCCAAACCATCACCAAATAGCTCCATATACCTCTCATAGAGAAAAAAATCATAGTGTCAAAACCAAGTCGGGTCACTCAACCATAGAGCCCCATCAAGAATATTAGGTCACTCCACCATAGAGTGCCATAAAGAATAAAAGGTCACTCAACCATAGAGGCTCATCTCCTTTCTTCTTTTAATGAGGTTGGGTCACCCTATTTCCATGGGCACATAGAGCCCCGTCACCCCCAACCCAAGTGACATAATAACTCGTGGTTCAACAACCCGCTAGTTATCTGTAACTCCATGGGGCATACCCCCATACATCAAAGTGGGTCCATCGGTTCAACCACTCCATGGTTAATCCCATGACCCTAACCCAGCACATTACTATATTAGAACCAGCATAACAATCCATTCAAATGCCAAGTGGCAAAATCAAAAGCCTTGGGCAAGGCTATAAAATTATAAATGTGAAAAGAAAGTTTAAATCTAAGAAAAACAAACGGATAATTAGCCATGGTTAGTGCAAAATCCAAATGTTAATGCAACAATCAAATAAATGCCCAAAATATAAGAACATGTCAATCAAGAAAAGCGGTTGGTTCTAGCTAAAAGAGATAATGATCAATTTATGAATAAAATACGTATTGAGAAACTAGCACATTACAATCATTATGTGGCGTCATACCACCACCAAAGGGGTACTCATCGAGTTGCTAACACTCAGACATCGAGCCTCAGCTCGTAAAAATATACATGTAACCAGAATTGAGTAAATCAAATAATGTAACTGTCTTCATCTCTGCGTGAATCATTCCTCCATACTCCCACAAGGGTCAACATAGTCAAAATCACATAGGATTATTCAATGAAAATTCCAATAGGAAAGAGCAGGGGACACTAGTTGCATAAGTTGAGCCTAAGGTGGTGCGCACCTACAATATACTGAGCAAGCTCGAAGTATACTAAACAGATAGAAGTGGGTTTTCAGTCTATATAAGACTCCCCTTCCTCACTCGTACTCAGCTCAAGATTATGAAAACCTGGTCCACGCCTCCTCTCTCCACACATACACTTTTGATAGTTTATCCCCTTAGGGTCATCTAATGTAAGGTTCACAACATACATATAACTACATCACTAACACCATGGTGATTCACGCACATTGACCATAATGTCTTATGTATGGTATATATACAGGGTATAACACAATCATTACTTTCATGGGTTACGATACATCACATTAGCACATCCTGCACCCAAAGTACAATCACTGTACACTAGGGATCATACTCACCATATGCCTCTAATTCATGACGTAAATCATTACATATTACACAAATCATAAGTATGACAAACACAATGTCTAACATTACAACATATAGTCAATTGCAATACAACACGATGATGCACACAACTAATCACAATATGGTGATGACATCATGATGAAATTTGATTCACTTTACATCAATTTTGTCATGCAATACATCAATACACTTTCACATCACATAATGCCAAAATGTTCTAACCCTCAAAAATCCACAATAACATTCCGTTCACAAAAAACAAGGCGGTACATCACACACGGATTCCTCATTGGATCCATGAAATAGAGAGTGAATCCTCTCATCACCAGCACATCAACATGACAACAAATATGCACTAAGTGGCATGCACAACATGTGCGTTCACAATTTCACAATTACGACATAGTTCACATCGCACATATATCACATTACTCTTCCACTATCCACCACCATCATGTAACATCATCACAATTCCAATCTACCCCAGAGGTTCGAGAGCATGAACCTTTGCTCTGATACCATATGTAGTGCCCACATTTTACACACACAATTACATCCGTAAAGTACCAGGATAATTGTTTTTTGACTTACATTGCTCACTATACACAACACAACATGGGCTCCAAGTACAGAAACTCGACTCACATACGACAACCACATAAGTCATCAACTCACATAGACACATGAGAAACAACATAAGCATGTCGATGTCACACTTTTCCCAATGAACGAATACTAGCCAATGACCCAACCACAAGAAACATGACTTTTAGGAACGGCGAACCCATAACACATCATTTCTTTAAATGTATTTTAGTTACGATTAACACTTCAAGAACATTATTGAGCAAGGTTAGCTTTCTCCTTTTTCCATCCATAGAAACCTTAAGTTCCTTCCACATTTAAAATACAGTTCGACCATCTTATGTTGGCTTCTTATACCTTATAAAAATTTCCGTATCTAACATAACTTATTTGGCATAAATCAAATTGCATACAAAGTACTTAATTATCTTACTCTCGTGTGTTAAGAATATTCTCCTCCAACATACATTCAAAGTCAATACCTTTTAACCCTTACCACTCAAGCGAAATCTGACTTGGTATCCATAACGTAATAAAAATGATTTAACGAAGGTTTAAGATAAAAGATAGCTTTTTATCACAAAAACATTCCTTGGTCATGGTACATAGTGATTTCGCTACCATAGTTAATCTAAGTTCAATAACTTAATGAAACTTCCATTTATGTTTTATATATGTATTTCACTCTCTCAAAGGTTGAACACACACAAGGAAATATATAATTATTTGAAAACACATAAGAGTATTTTTTATCGAGGAATAAATTCTTCCAAAAGTGGTAGTATCCCTAACCTCAATTCTCATTTTTTTTTAACTCTCATATGCTTTATTTTCTTTTACGTCACGTAATGGCCTTATTTTTAGCCTTGTCTTGTACAAGGAGTTACGAACTGTTTGCCTAACCTCTTGGAGATACAAATATGATTAAGAATACTTGAGACTTCACACAAAACCTAGGTTAACGTCCAAATAAACTAAGTTTTATATTTATTCCAACTTCCCCTAAGAGTCTACCCCTCAAACTATAAATGAGTCTCAAGAGAGAGGACAAAGTTTAATGCTGACCAACCTTCAGAAGGGGCCAAGGTGTAATGTTGAGAGACACCAAGGTAAAACATTTAGCTGAGCGGCGAAGCCAAGGGGGTTCACTCACAAGAGTGCAAGACAAAAGAACAACTATGTCACCTGATCTCCATTTGTGTTGTTTAGATCCAACAGGGATTTCACTCGACGAAGAAGCTTTACCTTTAAATATATCTTCGGAAAAAAAAGGTAGTCCGCTAAGCTACGAAGGAAGGAGTTAGCTCATACGCACTCCAAGATGAAGTTTTGACTGTATCCCTTCTAACAGGCAGGTTTATGACAATGTTACTAACCATACTGACTAAGATGGATAAACCCATTCTCGGGCTCTTGCTTACTCAAGCTAGGAGATTTCCATCGAGTGTAGGGTTTAAATTCACTCTACAATTTTCAATGCCTTCTTTAGGGTAAGGAGTAACACACATGAAAAACAATTTATGTCTCTGATGTTGAATGAGGGTATTGTGTTTTCAATTAAATCTTTTTTTTCTATTTTTTTCATTTACAAAGTATGAATGCACAAGATGGCTCGTTAATTATTTATGGAACACTAAACATACACTACAAGATATTACTTCAAATTCATTTACCTTATATAAATATCAGACATGTTTACCAGGTGTACTATGAATCAAAATTGAACCCTAAGATTAAATGCAAATTTCCTAGATGTCCTAGAATGCAACATCTCATATATAGCAACAAATTATCAAATATAACCTTCTGTAACATGTGATATTAAAAAATACATTTACTCATTTAAAAAATGAACTATATTAATTACAATGATAATTAATGTAAATTACACATCACCTTTACGTCATTGTCATTCTTCCATCTTGCAAAACCCACCTGAGCATGATATCAGTGATAAATCACTAGCATGGCATCCACCCTAACCTAACATAAGTATCATTTTCTCAGTTTTCCCATTTACACATGATCATAATTACAATTTGCAAATCGAAATAAAAAGGTCCTAGAGACATGTATCTCATTGCATTTCATTTTTCTTCACTTTGTAACCCAGGAGAGAGAGAGAATGAGAAGGGAAGAGAGAGAAAACACCATTTTGTCAGAATTTCTAATGCACACAACAAGTTCCACTATAGAGTTATAAATAATTACTTGCATATGTGTTTAGAGTTTCCAGGGTGGTTTGGCAATCCTACAAGGGTCCTGCAGCTTTCTATTTTTACATTTTCTCACTAGCTACAAAAACGTATCAAAATGGGCTCGGAGGCTAAGAAATCAATTCCAAAAGTTATCTTCCAATCAGAATGCACACCATGATTAAATTTCTACGTGTTCCTAGATATGCCAAGAGTTCATAGCAACTGACGAAATTAGGAAAAAGCGAACAGTTTGCATTTGACGACTAGTTTTCTGGGGCTACTGGTCATAGTTGACCCAGATGCAAAATGAACAAAATTTAGTTTGAGTGCCCAAAAAACAACGTCCATAGCTGACATTCGATGGATGATCATGCAATGAGACACTTCCTACAAGTTCCCCTATATAAGGAGAATTCATCAGAGTCAACGGGACTGAGAACTAGAAAACCATTTTTGAACAGTAACAAGTTTTCTAGGTTGACAAGTCGAAATTGGTCTAGTTTGACCTCGTCAAACTTCGACCGGAGGCCTACAAAATGGCTTTGCCAAACTATCCAGAAAAGTGTCTTTTCCCTAAATTGAATGTTCCATGTAATTGTCTAGTATAAACACTAGAGGTTTGCAAAGACGGGAAATAATTTCTCTATCAAGGTTTCAAATGGTGATTCAAAACGAAATCCAACTTTCTAGGTTTAACAACTTTTTATTGCTGTAAACCAGTGTAACAGGGCTCCTATAAGAGCGTCAAAAAGGTCACATATGTTCATTAGGGTCAATCCAGAGGTCAAGGTGACTCCTCACATACCAAGGTACATGAATGAAGCTTAACATCTCGTTTTCAGAGTTACGAAGGGTACTTAATGAGTCTCCGAAAAATGCAAAAATTAACTATTTAAACAGGGAGAAGATCAACTTTATTAATGGGAAGTCAATTTCATCTTGTTGATAAAACACTGTTGAAGCGATCTAGTTGGGTAGGAAGTTTTCTAAATCACCTCAGAATGAGGGTGGAAGTTCATGTTTTAATGCAAACGAGTTATTTTGACTTTGTGAGTTTCGACATGACATTTCATTGTTTTTGCAACGAGTTGAAATAAACATTTAACTGTATTAAAATCCTAATATTTTAAAATTCTATTAAGTTGCAAAAGAGAACTAAAACACGAGAATTATGAGAGGTAAGGGAAGATGAACCATGCCTTGGAAACGATGAGCGAAACGGGGATAAGGGGCTCCAAGTGGTTTACACTCGCGATCCGTTGAGACCACCATTGTTGCCACATGATGCCAGTAAGTCACGTGAAAACCCAAGCCATTCGTTGTGCACCCATGTCTCATTAAAAAAAACCATTTTGTGTTTTCAAGAAGCCATCCCGATCCATGAGACCGCATTTTCTATGTCAAACCGATCACACGCCTTTTCAACAAATCCATTTTGCGCATATCCCAATTTAAAACACTTATTTTGGCGCAGCTGAGAGGGTGTTGAAAAATGTTGTTAAGTGTTGCTTCACAACTACCAAATACATTTCCTTCAAAGTTTCAAAGGCCTTTACAACAAGCTCATCTATGAATACCCTGAAACCATTGCATTCCATGAGATGAAATATCTGAGGCATTTTGTCAAAACAATTCACATGCCTTGAATACAGTTCCACATTTTTTTTCACGCACACTTCCACATATCACGCTATGACACTTGCAAGAACAAAATCTTACAAAAAATCAAGATTCTATTGCTCATACCCTGCTCCAAAGCTTCCACATTTTTGCACAGGTTGGATAGTATACGCTGGCAAATGTAAACTGATTGGGTTGGAGCCCTTTTTGGTGCATGGTGAAACAATGTGACTACCTCATGAGGGGAAAAACCCCCCACATCTTTCCTTGTATATTGTCAGTCCCCATTATTTCCATGAGAAGCTGTCTAGTTCTTTCATTTGGTCAAACACTGACAGTCAGGCGTCCACCAACGCATTTGAAACCACAACATCTGACCAAATTGCTCTCTCCATTTTATGTTTTGACCTGCTTGTCCACGCAGGTCCTGAAACTTGTTTTTTTTTTACTCAGGCTGGGAGGATGCTTGGCACAGGTCGCAACTAATCCATGGCACTCCATGGAGATGACATCTGGTGAGGCATTTCATTTGAAAAACAACAAAAAGATGCCATTAAGCCCATAGATCTGTGACTACAACATTGCAGACCAAAGCATCTGTGAAGACCACATTTCTTCATGTGTTCCTTCCAAACAAATGCCTACGTGAGTGTCCATCTAGAGAATTGTTCGATAGCTTCTCCTCCTTCGTGCTACTTCTTCAGCCTCAGTGGATACGAAATGAATAGGTCTGAGCTTTCTTCCCATGGCGGCAGTGGTTGTTCTGCCCACAAGCAAACAAAAAGGAAGAAGGGACAAAAAAAACAAATGCAAGGAGCCCAAGCACCTCCTTGCCCTAAACTGCCCCCAAATTTCACGGCTTTTTAATTCTTTTATTTTATTTATTTATTATTATTATTTGTTTATGTTAATCTAAAAGGGAACATAAAAACCCTAAAACGACTCATTTCCGCATGCAATTCGAGTCTTGGTCTGTGGGAGTGAATGGGGCATTACAAATGTGGCCTGAAGGACATCAATTGCAGACAAACATTTGGAACAGGGCCAATATAAAAGGATATCAAGGATACATTGAAAATCATTTCAAGTATTTTCTCTCTAGATATCTCCCTACAAAATTATCTGATCATCCTCTGCTTCAAATGCATCCAGATATTGCCAAAAATATTCTTATTAATTGTAAAATTCTTTAGTATGTAAAAGAATTATATTATGTAAAATCTAACCATGTGTAGGCTCATCATCAACATCCAAATAGACAACTTTGGAAAAATATTTATCTTCATCATAACATGAATCTTCATCCTCCTGCACCAGGACACATCCTACAGATCCCTGACTAGTACCTTTTTCCATCTCGCAGACACATAACATGCAAAAATGATGTTTCTTCCTCTATTTCAAGGCTTTACACACATGATCTTTATTTTGCTGAAAGAGGAGAATTTTCCAGCTCATCTGATAGCTATAAGGAGCCACAAGTCTCTTTCAGTCCGTAAAAGTATTCTATTCACATGCTAGGTTGTTGGGCATGTTGACAACTTGTGTTGGCTATAGGGGCAGGCCTGTTGCCTTTTTTGTCATTTTCATAAACGTGGTAGGCCCATAATTTTATAGGTACATAACTATGTATTTTTCATAATCTTTTGGCCACCCAAGTTAAAGGTTTTCGATTTCCAGTTTTCCGGTGAAAAGCTACTTTCTTCCTATAAAAGGGAGTGAAAGTTTCATTCACTACATTGAAAGTTGGAGAGTCTAGAATTAGTTTCAAGTCTTAAAGTTCGTCTAGAGTCTAGTTTAGAGTTGTAAAATTCTTTGTCTAGGGTAAATATGAAGTTTCAACTTCAGTACGCCTTTTAGATAGATGAATATTAGTTGAAAATAGTATGTTTCATGTGTTGTGTTATGTCTTCTTATCTTGATGTATTTTGCGAACTCTGAGGTTTGGATTGTAGTTCAACTGTGAGGATAATGGTGTAAAAGGTGTTGCCTAGCCATCTACCAAGATACAAATCTTAGGATATACCAATAAAAAGGAATGAGGTTGGGATCATGTCTTGGATGAATTTGACAGAATGAAATACCCCTCGATCCTTGGCTCTAAGTCAAAGAATTACAATTTGGTGCCTAACCCACCCACTTTTAAAATTTCAATAAAAAAATGTGTATGGAAGGAAAAAAGAAGAGCTTTAAATACCCCACCATATAACCAAAATATTACAATTTTTCAATTAACTTCTCCAAACAAAATTTAAAAACTTCTAAATACATTACAATCCACCCAACCTTACCATTATAGAATGCCTATCCACCTAATAAAATTATAAATATATTAAAAAAATATAGTTAAGTAGACAAGTCCTCTTAAATCTATTTTGTCAGATTAAACTTTTCTTTAAAAAAATATTTTAAAATTTATCAATATTCAAATACATGAATAATCCACCATTTTCAATTTAATAAAATTGAAAAATATCAATTATACCAAGTTCTTCTAAAACTCAAACTACTCAATAATGACACGACAATGCACTTTGCCATCATTTCATTTCATTGTTCTTTTACATTTTTAAAACACTTGTTGAGAAAAGAAGTTTGCTTTGATCAATTAAGGGGAAAGAAACGCAAAGTGTTTTCATCACCAACCACTGATTGACAAGCATTAAAGCTGCCTCAAATATAGACACTTTTCTGTCCAACTTCATAACCATATAATGTCAAAAAAAAAAAAAAAAAGTTTTATGCAGTTCCTTAACCATTTCTATTCATTGAAGAATCTTCCACATGATGAGCAAATTTGCAACACTATTTTTTTTCCCCTTAGAAATATTATCAATACTATATGATAGGATTATTAATTTATGCATTTAAGCCTCTGAAAAGTCAATGAATGGCCATGGAATAAAACAGAAAAACTACCAACATGACCATCTGAGAAGAAATGTAATCCCTGCAAAGCCATCTGTCCAGACAAGGACAATTCAGAAATAAAAAACAGGAATAAAGCAGAAAAAACATCATTCCAAGGTACCGTATAAAGCTAGAATTTACAAATCAAACAATCACAGTGGTGGTCTATTTTCAAATAAAGTCTACAAAGAAAATCAGAAAACAAACTGTTCAAGCTTTTTATCTCACGTGTAGCCAACTTATCATGGAAGATGCAGGTACATGAATCTCTCTGGATTATTCCCATTGCCCCACAAATCCTTTCAGTGTCAGTCTTCAAACATATCTGCTTTATAGATCCAAAAAAAAAACAGCACAGCAGATTGTTGTGTATACAGCTTAGATATTGTTTTTTTAATGATTCTCTTTCGGCCAAGTATAACGTTCAAAGTGAAACATTTCATAATCTTGTGATTTATAATGTCTGGATTTATTTATTTGTTTGTGGATTGTATTTTTTGGGGTTGGTTGGTGAGAATTAATATATGGAATAGAGATTCCTTTGTGGGCATGTATCTGAACATTGCCAGTGGCTTTCATGTTATCTTGTGTGCATAGTTTGTATTTTTCTTATCAAAGGGCTGCATATTAGGCTATTGGTTTTTTGTGGGATCATTTAAGATTGTGTTTTATTTATTTATTTACACTTATACTTTTTTTAAATTTAATTAGGACACAAAAATTGTAAATATATGTTTTTAAGGGATTGATAGTAAATGTAACATACAATTTTGAGTTTTCAATCACTAACTTTTGTTTGCAATTTAATTTGATTTAATACAAATATTTATGGCTATAAAAAGTTACGATTAGTTTATGGGATTATAAGAGATGTAACGTAAAGAAGAAAGGGGGAGAGTAGTGGAGAGAATACAAAAGAGAAATTAAATTAGGAAATAGCACCAATCTAATAGAAATTTCATGAAGAAACTCAGAAAGAGAGGGATCCAGTATGGTGAATTGAAATTTGTTGCTCTAGAGAAACACTTCTGATACTCAAAGTAGTGAAGAAGTGTGTGATGGATGTGAGGACATGTGAGTCATTGAGTTTGCGATGCCTTGAAGGTCTAACATATAAATTTAGAGGACGGTCACGAGACCTCTTCCTACTAATGCCATCAAATGGTTGGAAGTGGGATGTAACTAACCTAGTACAATTCCCGATTAGAGACTTATGTTTGAAGAGTTATTGGTGAAGTTCAAATGTCTCTCGAAAGAAGAGGGCTAAACATCTACATGGTCTTCATAAGAAATGAATATCTGAAGAGGGCCAAGAGAATATTTCCAAAGGCAAAAGAATAATCCCTTCATCTCATAATAAGGAGAGTATATGAAAACAAAATAGTCCATAGTCTCAAACTCTAGAAGGCAAATATGACAAGTACGATGCTCCGACATAATATGATGGTATGTATCGATATAAGTTGATGGGAGAAAATTCTAAGCTAAACAATAACCTCTTAAACTACAAGGTAAATGTAGTTTTGTGTACTCTAGGAGTGATGAATAAATGAATCAATGAGTTTAATAATGTCCACTAGACTAAACAATGTAAATTGGTATACAAAGTTGTTATGTATTAACACAACTGGGTTGTCTTATTAGACAAATTGCAAAAAAAAAAAAAAAAAAAACAATTTTTTAATATTAGATCTTTTTTTAAAATATCTTAATAAAAAAGCTTGGAGTCTTGTCTAGTCTCACATCTTTACAAAATATCATCTTCCCACCATCCCCTTATTACGAAATAGACATTCTAATTTCTCACTCGATAAACATTTTTCATTTACAAATATCACACCTAAACTAATACAAACTAATCTTTAATTAAAAAATTAAAAAATATAATCCACCTTGTACACCTGAGTTGGCCTATTGGTGAAGAACATGTGCTCTTGAAATAGAGGTCACAAGTTCAAATCCTGCAGGGGGTAGAGTATGTACGCCTTGTTTGTAGCAAAGTTAGTTGCCTCCCGCATGTGAGTACAAGGTAGTCCCATATGCTATAAGCCGCTTGTAGACCCAAAAACAAGCCGCCTGGCATCGTACACTGTAAAAACCATTATTATTATTATTATTATTATTATATTCTAGGTATCACAAACAATAAATGTAAATTCTAATCCACAACTTCAAATTTCTCAACACTAAGTAACTTCAATCACAATCCATTGGCAACTTTATTAACATTTTGGATAATGCTGACTCAAATATAGGGGTTGCTGACTCAGCACTGTTTTTAAGTCCATATGGTACTTATTGGTCGGTAGTAAAGGTGGGAGAAGAGGTGTAACACGTGTCTTTCAATGTGGGGGTGGTCAAATGAGGACGTGGATGACGTCTTGCTAGTCAAAGTGTCTCAAATTTTTATTAGATTAATTGTATTCAACAAAGCGAAATTCTCAATTTACCGACCTTTTGATTATTTCGAGACTATAGTTTTAGGGGTCCTACTTAATCTATTTAAAGTACACAATATTTTAGAAAAGCATGTATGGTTTATTCATTGATTTGAGATTGTTTAACTTTTGGTAAAATGATTGTAACTATATACATGTGAAATAAGAGGTACTTTTTATGTAAGAAAGCATCATTTCTAATCTTCCTCTCAAGATTTTCATGTCTAATGTCCAAACATGTTAGATATCCTACTTTTGCCTTTTTATTAGCTCATGAGGGGGATAAATTTTTCAATCTTTTGTGGGTTACCACCATTATCCACAATTTCCGAAATGTCAAATCTTAATTTATCACATCATACGGTTAGGGAACATCTAGCCTTATTCACGGATACCTAAGATTTATTTGATGAGTATTTGTTAATTAATATGATTTTAGGGTATTTGTTTATTTGTATGTTATTGGCACATTTGTTACTTTTGAATGGTTTGTACTCTATTTCTTAATTTTGAAAACTTATTTCATTAAAAATATCTCTAAACACTTATTATAAACATGTGTCTGTACGCCCTTTTTATAGTCTTTGTTAACTTACGGTGTACTCATTTTTGTTAATGTGTTTTTATGTAATGTCAATAAAGTTTTATTTTGAATTCAATTATCTATAAATACATAAGGGTAAAAATATAATAGTGGGTTCCACTAAGTGGGCCAAAAACGTGACCAAGGTTAGAGGCCAACAAAAAAAATCGAGGGGTTCAATAGAAACCCTCCACCTAAATTGTCTTCACCCAAACTGCCACATGGGCATTCCAGGGGGTTCATGCAAACCCCCCATTTGCCCAAAGGGGTTTCATCAGAACCCCCTTTGAGAAAACCCCTTATACATATATACGTACATACTACATACATGTGGCCATGTCAAAAATGTCATTTTGTCCCTACACATATCTTTGTTGGAACCCTTGTTCGCTTGAATCGCCTAAGAAGTAAACCTCCTACCTCCTCCTAATAGTTTATAACATGTAATTTTTTATTTCAAAAAATTAAAAAGCGGTAGGGGGCGGGGTAAGTTTTCAAAACAAACGTAAAAATATTGTAAAAAATGTAAATAATTAATGGGATGAGTGTGAAATTTAAGAAAATATATATTGAATTGATGTTGAATCATCTTGAATTTGGGTTTAATAGTTATGGATTCCTTATCGCACAATACTTATATTGAATTGTATCAAGATACTGAATTAGAAATTGCTAAACTTGAATCCATATTACAACAACACATAACTATTGGACAATATAAAACTCAAATTGTGAAAACATCTTGAATGACTTGAAACATATAAAAACCAACTTAAAAACCTTCAATCCATTTGAACTTGTGGAACTACAAAAGTTTATGGATGAATTGAAATCAGGCGTGACATGAAATGTTAGGTAAAAGAATGTTGTGACATTGTTTCAAGATAAATAAGTTAGGAGTTCATGTTTGACTAGTTATGTGGGAAAAGCTAAAATAAAGGGATTTTATGCAAACATTTATGTATATGTCGCCTTTGTGCCACAAGAGATTCACAATCCAAAGCATTACCTATCACATGACTTCATATAGGGGTTTTACATATTAGTCAAAATGGACCCAATATATTGTTGTATATTAAGGGGTATAAGGGGTTAAAATATAAAGGTTTTTTGAAATATATAGAGGGTAGGGTATGTTGAGTCATAGGGAGGAGGTAGGAGTAGTTGGGGAGAAGATGAAGAATCATTCTATTCAAATCATGTTAACTGTATGTTTTTTCAAAGTAATGACATGTTTTTTAGAGAAGAAACATGTATTTGCAGAGTAATGGCACTTCATAACTCTCAACAGTTTCTACATCCTTCATAGTATCATTGTTAAGGTATATTTTTATCATTCAATTCATTTTTTTAAGGAGAGTAGATATCATGAAGATTAATAAATTTAACTAAAAAGAATGCAACCACATAAGACCCTACACATTAATATACAAAGTTTAATTAGTGTGACAAATGTAGATAGAAAATAAAGGAAGGGAGACGTCAAATTACAAATATTGAAGTTAATACTTTTTGAATCCAATATGAATTTCATTATAGTTTTAAGTGATAGTATAATAGTTTTTTGTAAAAACCTAAGACATTGAATATAATACTGAAGAGGTGGAAATAAAAACGAGTATAAAAAATGTCAAAGAAAAAATGGAAAGTTTAGATATATGGTAAAATAAGGGGTAATTTATTATTTAAATTTGTTTTAGGAGGGGGTGTTAATAATATAAGATTGAGATGAAAATTTGGAAATAGGGATATTATTTACTATCTTGTGAATGCACGTGATAGGACATAATTTTAC
Organism: Taxus chinensis; assembly: GCA_019776745.2. Classification (NCBI taxonomy): domain Eukaryota; kingdom Viridiplantae; phylum Streptophyta; class Pinopsida; order Cupressales; family Taxaceae; genus Taxus; species Taxus chinensis. The sequence continues at coordinate 178,875,483 of CM034151.1, forward strand.
ATAGTGAATCACCCGTGCTCTGTGCTCCATTCGTTTATCATAGATTTTTGGCATTTCAAGGCCAATTTAATTATGTTGTTATTTGTTGAGGTTCACCTAAACCTGAAGGTGAACTATTTAGATAAACCTGTAGACACCAAAATTGGGTCACACTCCCTTGGTCCCTTGTCAAATAACCACGTCAAACATACTCATCTAACCATGGCCCCTTCCACCCCACATCACCTTTAATTTAATTTAATTAATATGTATCCTCACAATATTTAATATCTAATTAACTTAATTTCTAACCCACTACCTCACCTAGACTTCTCATCTAGCCACCTCACCTTAGATATATTCTTGGCATGTTTCCATAACCAACAATAACTAAGTCTTACTTGCCTTAATGAGCTAAGATTTGGTCTAACCCTAAAATCTCCCTAACCACCTTCCCGCTCATAAAAATGCAACGTCTGTTCCAAATCCACGGATCAAGGAACGAACTTGAGCTAAAAGAGGTGAGATCTGCCAATTTTAGTAAACCTAGGGAATCCCACCTTAATCGACGTCGATCAAGACGGAACCGTTGTCGGTTGCCATTTATTCAGCTAAAAAACCTTGTTTTTGGGTTGGCACATGTTGAGAGTAAGGAAAGGAGATCAAGGTTGCATGCAAGCAAAACCAACATCCTTTCACGTATCTAGACATCCAGATCCATCATCAAGACAGATTTTGGAAGCATTGCACTCACAGAGTCATTCTAGGAGCCACTGCTACGATATCCAACACCATTCTTTTGATCAATAACCACCTCCATTCAGCCATCTAAATCTACATCACAGTAAGTACATTTCTACTAGCATTGTCTATCTCAGCATAGTTAACTTTTTTCATTCCTATAATTAGTTAATACTTTGCATGTTCATTCCTCCATTGCTTAATAGCTTACAATCCCACCATTTCCCTTACCCACACCACCAAATCACCATTCTGACCTAATATTCATTTCTGAGTATACCTGAGATCTCCACAGACCTTCTCATCCACTCTCCCAACCTCATTTGACCTCAACTCAGCCCTTTCCATTTGATCTATTCGAGTTTCTCTCACCTCGACCATACCGACGCCAATTATCCATGACCGTCGTCGGTTCTACATAAACTGGCATCAGTTATATCTGACCGACGTCGGTCTCTATGTTTTACACCTTGACCAAGAACAGACCCAATAATCATCTCACCAATTGACCTAAACAACCCTGAATCTAACCCTCAGGGGCCACTTGGAAATTCTTGACAAAGTTGTATGAAATCTGATTTCTCCTGCTCAGGGGCCACTTTACCAATTTGAAGAGTTTTACCTTCCCCAACCGGAATTGGCCCTGAATCTTCTCTCTTGACCTGTATGTTAGCCTTTTCCTTACGAAACTGGTCGTTAGGGTTGAAGATAGACTCCAATGTTACTAAACCCTAAGGAAGCTTGTTTGTCCGCAGCTGCACTACTTGATCCCCATACTGCTACTCTAATCTGTCCTGATTCCTAGCTGAGAATTCAGCCTCTTCTTGTAAGAAATTGACGATTTGTTGATCGTTCTCAAACACCTGCCAGCTTGTGTTATTATCTGGAACTACTGGCCTCATAATCACATGGATATGTGGCTATGTTTTTCCCCTTCTGATGTTGTCAACCACATCAAACGTTTCTCCAACTGCTGCGAGCCTATCCTGTGACTTCATTTTTCTTCCTGGGTATGGACACAATGTTGAAAGCTTCGAAATCCTCAATGAGGTCCCATACCCTATTCTTGTAGCTCTTCAGCAAGTCGTTCTTTGTAGCATGTTGTCCCCTAACTTGGTTGACGATTAGCTCGCTATCTCCAAACACCTGCAAGTTCTTTATGCCCCTTTTCCTAGCCCAATGAATTCCATGAATCAATGCTTCGTATTCAGCCGTGTTGTTTGAACAGGAAAACTGGAAACGAAAAGCTGAAAAATATTTGATGTCTTGTGGTGAAATCAACATTGCACCACCTCCAGCACCTTGTATGCTTCTCGAACCATCGAAAAATAATTTCCAAACTTTGTTTTCATCCTTTTGTTCAGGCTGAATGATGTCGGGAATGGGTGAATTTTCTTCGTGTATACAATACACGCCCAATTCAGATTCTTCCATTTCCTTGTATGGGTCAAATTCATGACTCTTGTTTGCCCATTCATCCAAAGTTAAATCAGGAATTCCCTTGACCTTAGTACATGTTTCTAGATCACTTGAACACTCCTCCTGATCAAAAGCTGAGCAATTTGCATTGATAGGATTTGGTACATGAGGCTCAATATGGAAATTGGCAATTGGTTCTGACCTGATTGTTGCTTTGGCTCCATACCTTGTCCTAAATATCATGTGTGACCAATCTACAGATAAATATCCACCGATTTTTGCAGTGAAGTCTCTTGATAGACACAACGCAAAGAGTGGCGGAAGGTCAATCACAGACACATCTTGCAGAACTGTAACATTAGGACAGGAATGTAGTGTTAGGCTTAACCCCTTGATGACTCCAACAGTTCCTACTGCCGTTCCATCTAGCTGTACTACTCCTTTCAGCACTGGCTCATATTTCAAACCCAGTTGATCCGTTATTTGCTTTGGCATCACTGAACTACTTGCCCCAGAATCAATCATGCAATTGTGTACTAATTTATCCCCGATGATTAATGAAATATAGAATGGAGGGGGTTTCAAAAATTTACCTTGTTGTCCTCCATGATTCCCTTCAAGCTGAGCAGCATTCGTGAGGACCTTATCTTGCATATGGGCCTGTTGGTTCGAAGTTGACCAATTCTTCATGGCAGCTTGTAGAAGATCTCTTTGTCCTGGGATGGATAAAGATTCCCACACTGATATATTCATGTTCGTCTTCTTCATTTGATCAATGATGCTGAAAGGGGATGAATTGTCCTTTTGCTGTCCCTTACTTGGTGCAAACTTTTCTGGAGCTTGAGCATGTGCGTGTGTTGCTACAATAGGTACCTTGGGCTGATTTTACACATTTGGAGTTGTGTTTGGTCTACTGACCCCTTGTTGTGTAAGAGTGGGTTGAGAAAAAACTGGATTACACGGTTGTCCCTCTCCTATATTTCTCTTCTTTGACCGTGTGTTGGCAACCACGCCTTGAAAAGGCTATATGCCCCTTTAACTGGCCACAATGAAGTCTTCCGTTTGAATCAAGGCCTGCCAATGTGAGCTGTTTCTGTTTGGACAGTCCTTCTAGCTGCGAAAAGTTAAATAATATGTTGATTCTCCTCCTGGTTTGGTTCTTGAGCAATCACCAATGGTCTGCACCACCTCTAGCACCTTGTCTGCTTCTTGCACCATTGAAGAATAATTTGCTAACTTTGATTGTGAGGTCCTTTTTTTCAAGGGTAACACCATGTCGGTACTCCTGTGCCATGTTATCTTCATGTCGGGACCATACACGCTCAATTAAGGACGTCGTTCAATTTGGATTATATGGGTCGAAATGGCCTGGCAGCTTGAGGTTGTCCATTGGTCCAAAGTTAAATCAGGATTTGTAGCCTCGAGGTGGTGGTACTATGCTTGTTGGTATGGGGGCCTAGCTTGAACACTCCTGGTTGAGACTAATACGGCCAAGCACTTTGAGCATTGATTGTCTTTTGGTACATGAGTCACAAGAAGGAAATTGGCAATTGGTTCTGACCTGATTGTTTCATGACCTCCATGCAATGTCCTTTGAAAGTCATGTGTGAAGAAGTCGATAGCCTCATTATTGCTTTGATCTCTAGGAGTTGGAATGGGTTTCAACTCTGGTAGACACAATGTAAAGACTGGTTGTAGGTCAATCACTGACACATATGTGGATAGAGACTGTAACATTAGGACATGCCTGTGGTGTTAAGCTTAACCATCTTGATGATTCAAACTATTCTTATTGACGTTCTCATGATAGCCGTGCACGTAGGCTCCTTTCAACAGCGTTGTTCATACTTCAAACCCATTGATTGGATCATCATGGCTATGTCTGAATTTATAGCCTTTACTGAAATACTTGCTCCTGAATGCTCCTTCATGCGGTTGGTCTAACGGCTATTGGAATCCAATGTCCCAACGAAACGTTGGAATGGTGGAAGCTTGAAATTTTGTCATTTGTTCATTAGGAGCCCTTTTGATTGTTGTCAGCTGTTCCAATAAAGATAACTTGTCTCATGTCCCTGGTTCCCGATACATGGTTGTAAAGAGCAGAACAATTAGCCATTGCAGCTTCCAATAAATCATAATAGACCCTGGGCTCGCTAGTGATTCCTACAGGGACCATTGTTCACATGTGTCTTCTTGCCTTTGATCGATGATGAAGCCAACAGCTTGACCGCAATTGTCCTTTTCATTTATCCCTTACATGGATTGCAAATTTTGCATGGAGCTTGAATAGGTGTATGGATGTTGATACAATAGGTACCTTAGGTATGATTTTACTCCTGTGAAATAGGGTATGTTGTGTTTAGTGCTGCAACTGGACCAGTTGATTCTGAGCATTTAGGGCAAGCAGGACTACTACCCGTGAAATTGACAAAGGGATTGGAGTGGTAGATGTGCCTCTTCTATGCTTGGCTTCTAAGAACCCTGTGTTGGCAATGATGCCGAGAAAAGGCCTACCAGGTGGAGTCCACAGACAAAGTCTTCCGTGTGCCAGGTGGCTAGATGGTGGTTTCTGTTGGTGGTCCTTCTTGTTGTATTTCTCACTGCTGATTTTCTTACCTAGCTTGAAAGTTGCAAGTGGAACACCAATGGTTAGCACCCTCAAGGATCGAGTATTAGTGCACCTGGTTCAAACACATCTGACTCACTATGCCTGAGGTAAACTTTTACTGCTACACACGCTGAATTCTATCCCCTTCAGAGTCGCCAAATGTGTATATTGTATTGAGCCTCAAAAAGCTAGATTCTACCAAGTTACACACCAAACCTGGGTCAATATGGTCGAAATGGCCTTGAAATTTGAGGTTTTCCTTGGTCTTGGTTTTGATATTGCAGCCTGAGGTGGTGGTCTATTCTGATTTTGAATGACAGTCCCGAAAATCCTAAAATGCCAGACTTCCGAAAGGTTGAAATCTGAAAAACAAAAAAACCATGTTGTCTTTTGAAAGTCAAAATCTCAAAAATCTAAGAATACCCTTCTGTAGATTATCCCCGGATCTATCAAACTGGTGAAATTCCTTGACTGAAGTATTTGAAGCAAGTTGAAGACCTCATGACTGCTTTGATTTCTAGGAGTTGGAATGGGATTCAATTTTGGTGCTTGACTGGTTGTAGGAAAACTGATATCTAGATAGAGAGGCATTGGTGGCCTTGGTGTAAGCTTTCCAGCTTGGATCAAACAGTTCTCTGCTCCGATAGCTGTGTCGTAGGCCCCTGGTCCCAGCGTTGTTCCTCCCGTTGATTGGATCATCATGGCTATGTCTGAATTTATAGCCTTTAAGAAATAAAGGAATGCTCCTTCGGTACGGTTGGTCTAAAAGCTATTGGAATCCTGTCCCATGTCCATTGGAATCTGAAGTTGAAAGGCCGGTTCATTTGTTCTGTTAGGAGCCCTTTTGATTGTTGTCAATTGTTCTAATAAGGACAAATTGTCTACCCTCTCCCCAAACTGGTTGCAAAGAGCTGAAGAAAAGTTGGTTCCAATTCGTAATAGACCCTAAACTGCTAGGCTCCTAAACCATTGTAAGGCCTTACCTTTGAAAGATGAAGCCAACAACTTGACTGCAACATCCATTTCATTTATTTCATGGATTGCACATGCATTAGCAATATCCTGGATGTGGTCAATAGGAGTAGTATGATTTTCTCCTGTAAAATAGGGTATATTCTTTAGTGCTGCAACTGGAATTTGATTCTAAGCATTTAGGGAAAGTGGACTACTGCCCATGAAATTGACAAAAGGATTCAGTGGTAAATGTGCCATTATGATTGGCCTAAGAACCCTCGTCGATGCGAAAAAATGTCTACCAGGTGGAGGTGTAGACAAAGTCCTGTTAGGTGGAGCTGGTGATCTTTGTGGTCTTCTTCCTCTCCTCCCTCTACCTGGTGATAGTTGACAAGTGGAAAAATAGCCCCTCTTCTCGAGTATTAGACCTGGTTCAAATTCTTCATCATGTGCCTCGGCAACTTGTGCTGCTACACCACTGAACTATATCCCTTCAAAGTCACCAGATGTGTTAGATAACGATCCTCTAAAAGGCTATATTTTTCCAAGTTACACACCAAACTTGGCAATATTAAAAAATATGCATTTAAACATTCGAAGGACCCAGAGGAGACAACCTTCAATTCAGAATTCAGGCCTTGCTGTGCAACTGCGGATCCCCGAAAAGTGTACAGGCGGAACTCAGGTCATGTAATGCAACTGTCACAAAACCTGAATGTGCCATGTGTTGAGAACTTGGGACATGTGTCAACAGGCCTTCAAAACCTGAAATAAAGAATAGGACGCGGGTCACATCCCCCAAAACCCGAAATGACTATTGGGCCAACTTTGATGTTCTAAGGACCTTGAAAACCCGAAACACTAAAAAGCATGAAATTTTGAAAATCAAAATCTCAAAAAACTAAGGATACCCTTTTGAAGATTACCCTCAGATCTACGCAACTGGTGAAATTTTGACTTATTTTGAGCGAGATAAGCCCTTGAAAATTGATTTCAGAGTTTAGCCTGGAAGGTGCAAAATCTGAAATTGTAAAAACTGTAATTTTTTAGCTCCGAATTTCATGAAAACTCCTTCAAATCTTGTCAAGAATGACCTCTTGGTCCCATCGGGCGTGCCAAAACTATTGGTGTCAAATCTACAGCACCCCTGAATGTCTGCAACTCAACGGGTTGAGACTCTCAGTGCGATTGCACAACATGGAGCTTTTCCCAAGTTTGGGACCTTATCAAAATCGGAAAAGCTCTCCGGATGAAGGCCGGTTCCTATTCCTCTATTCAGATGCATACGTAAAAATGCAGAGGGTTTACTAAAAAACCTAATCTAACTTGCCAAGGAGATAGGGTAAGAAGATGCATAAAATAAAACCTAAACTACAAAGGTGATGCACCGAGGAATGAAGAACACCTGTCTTGCCAATAAACACAAACCATGGAAAAAACGCAATACAAGATCATGCACAGATAACCAGATTCACAGTGAAAGATCAGGAGGATGCAAATGAATACAGAGAGGGTTGAGAATCATCCACAGACATGCATTAATTTGCTCCAAAGATTGATACAACACACTGCAAAATACCAAGAGGCAAAGTTGCATTACAGTTTCAAATGGGAGGTTTGAACTCCACAAGTTTACCTGCCAAAGAGAAGAAGGGAGGGGCAAAACAAGAATGTCCAACCTTTAGAAAGAAGCCCCTCCTTACAATTTATATGAAGAATGAGAGAGGGAAGAGAGAGAAAATCCAAAACTACCCCAACCACCTCCAGGTTGCATTTAACTCATCTCATAATGATGGTAGGTGAGAACCCCAGCGAACCCAAAAGTGGCGAACTGTATTTTGCATTTTTAAGAATTTGTTCTCACTCAATTAAAGATATCTAGTTGTAGTTGGATAGAGGACCTTGTAAGCTTTCCGAAAAGTCCAACCTTGCATGAATCCGAGCTCCCAGTCAAAAGTTATGGCCATCTGAATATCTGCGCCAGGGTCTGCTTCCTGTCAGCGCTCAAAATGTTGCGCCTCTTGAAGGTGTGCCATAGGTGCATCCATGTGTGTGTCGACATCCTCTTACATGTGCCAAGGTGCAACTTTTGCCCTATTGACACTCTGTGTCATGCACCATTTCCGTGTGCCAAGGGCGCATCCTTTACCCTGTCGACATCCATTTCTGTGCGCCACTTTCCTGCGCCTTGGTGCATACATTTTAGTGTCAACACTCATTGTCATGCGCCATTTCCATGCACCAAGGGCGCATCCTTTACCCTGTCGACATCCATTTCTGTGCGCCACTTTCCTGCACCTTGGCACATACATTTTAGTGTCAACACTCATTGTCATGCGCCATTTCCGTGCGCCAAGGGCGCATCCTTTACCCTGTCGACATCCATTTCTGTGCGCCACTTTCCTACGCCTTGGCGCATACATTTTAGTGTCAACACTCATTGTCATGTGCCATTTCTGTGCACCAAGGGCACATCCTTTACCCTGTCGACATCCATTTCTATGCGCCACTTTCCTGCGCCTTGGCGCATACATTTTTAGGGATTTGAGCTTCTTTGATTTCTATATTCTTCTGCTTGTCTCTATCTACCTGGGGGAAAGATATATACAACACTACCATCTAACCCTATCCATGGGAATCATCTCGTGCTCTCCTGCACATTGCCCCTCTATGCACCGGAGTAGCTATAGACCCTATAGCTCCTCATCCATTCACCCATATGATGGAAAACCCACATAAGGCCTCTAAATGATGTCCATGCCAGATAACCCCTCTAGCAATCACCTGTAATAGGCTACATCATGTGTATCTCTAGTAGCTTGACGCTCCCCAATCGTAGGCACCCATCTCTTGAAGCCCACTCGAACAAAACCTAGCTCGAATGCATTAGCCCGAGGCATACCAACTAGACGCAAACATATAATGTGGTGATACACCCAATAATGAAGTAGGAAAGTACAACACATGCTAAATCTATGTAGCCACCCATAAGCCCATAACTCTTTGTAAAACTATACTAGGAATGTGGGCACTTAGGAAAAATGGGTCATGTCCTCCACCATGTCGTGTAGAACCCCCATCAAGGATCATGGGAATCTCCCACCCTCTACATCCAACAGTGCAAAGTAGCAGACTACCTCCATCAGCAACACTACTAGCCTCATCTCCTCCGGATGGGCCTGGTACATATCACCATAACTCATACTAGCATTATGGAACCTCAACTCTGCCAGCCCCTTGCCAAACACGGTCAACATCAACTCCTTAGAGGCCTCTGAGGAGATAGAATACACCTGTTTCACCACTATCGGTAGACGTAGGATCCTGTACACATCCTCTAGGGTGAATGTGATCTCATCTGTCGGCAAATGGAAGGTATTGGTCACTAAGTCCCATCTATCAATGAGAGCGATCATCAAACTCAGCTCCCAGACCACATGCCATTATTATCTGACCCAATCAGGCCAACCTATGCAATAAGGCACCAGTCCTTAGCTATTGCACCTCCACAAGCAAGGGAGGCACCATATCTCACATCTGGAACTGATCTCACACCTGGATCTAACAAAACATCACATTAATACACCTTACTCATACCCACAATCATTCTTGACACCTCACCTACACCTATTACCCTCCCTCTTTTTCCCCTCGCAACTTACCTTCTTATCACATATTGTATCTACCCACCCTAACCCTCACCCACTATTGCTCAAACCATACCTATTTCAACCTCTTACCCATCCTATGTTTTTCATCAACAACTTCTTCTTTGCCCACTATCTATCTCAACCACCCACCCTAGGGATATTTTAGACCCCTTTTCTCCACACGATGACCAGGACCAGTTACCCCTAACCGACCACGGTCTCTCCCAAACTGACATCGGTCACCTTATCTGTGACCAATACCGGCTCGACACCACCAATTTTGGCCACCCATTGACCGACGTTGGTCACTATTACATTGAAATCCATGACACCCAAACCCATTTCTTCCTGACAACTCCTTTCTTCTACCTTTCTACCTACTCATTCCTACCTAAATCTACCCTCAAATCCTCCCCACCCCTCGTTCACCTAACCACACCTCTCCACATCCCTATTTTACCGAATTTACTTTCCCAAATTTAAAATCCCCTTTTCCCCCCAAAACCCGTTTTCCTTACATGACCTATATACCCAATCTACCTCATAAAATAAGGCAAGGGATTGAATCTTACCTCATTGTGTTGCCATAATGCAAGGGATTGTGGTCCACCTGATCCCTCTCCCACTTCTGCCATGTCCAATCACCAAATCTAATCCTCCTGACCTCCACCCCATCACAATCGATCCCCTTGTGCTCGTGGACCCATCTACCTAGCTCCTCTAAACAACTAGCTCTCCCCACTTCAGCAATATATCATCCCTCATCATTTCTGCCTGACAAAGCACAACTCATTCAGCGCTCTAGTGTTTTCATAAAAGACAAACTGTATAAATGAATCTGTATTATATGACTTTTTTCTTTTTATATACCCACATTGACCTGACCGACGTCAGTTATACCTAAACCGACATCGGTCCTTTTCCCTAGCACACCGTGGATGGTTATCCCAAACTGACATTGGTCCTCTACCCTAATATGCCACAATCAGCTTACCTAGACCGTCACCGGTTACGTTGACTGGCATCAGTTACCTGTCTTACTCTTGCCCGTACCCTTTTCCCATTTCTGACCAATAATTACCCAAACTAGCCACTGTCTGACCTTACCCACCCTTATTGCAACCAACTTCCATGCCTACCTTACCTATACATGTCCTTCATTACACTTTAGGACTTGTTGTTTTACCCATACCTCAACCTTACCTGTGTCGTGACCTAGCTACCTGGACCCGAAACATTGTTAGTGACCTATGAACTCATGCGCTCGCTATACCTTGCGATACTATTACCCGTGTTGTTTGACCTAATGACCTTATTTTTCCTATTGATGTGTCATTTATCCTGACCTTACCTTGGTGTACCAAAACATACCTAAACGGTCCTGCACATGGCCTGCAAAGTGCTTCTGCACCATATCCTATACCTTGGATACCAGAATCACCTCAACCTTGTTTCGACAAACCTATCAACCTTATACGATGTATAGTTTGTATGCTCTTCAACCTGGTACCGTGCCATAATTTATATGTGTGCGTGAGTTTGATTGTCACTACCTTTGACCCTAGCCCATTACCTTGATTACCCGACTGCACCTTTACCCCATTACCCCGATTGTCCACCTTCCTCTTCACCACATCCACCTTTTATCAAACCACTCACCACTTCCATCATCTACCTCACCAATTCTTGGTTTGAGGGGGATCACCTTCACCCACACATGGGGCAACCACATCATATTTTTGTTAGCGTCACTTACCAATAAAATCTACGTAACAAAAAGGGGAAAAATGTAGACACCAAAATTGGGTCACACTCCCCTTGGTCCATTGTCAAATAACCACCTCAAACATACTCATCTAACTATGGCCCCTTCCACCCCACATCACCTTTAATTTAATTAAATTAATATGTATCCTCCCAATATTTAATACCTAAATACCTTAATTTCTACCCCACCACCTCACCTGGCCACCTCACCTAGACACCTCATCCAACCACCTCACCCTAGACCTATTCTTGGCATGTTTCCATAACGAAAAATAACTAAGTATTACTTGCCTTAATGAGCTAAGATTTGGTCTAACCCTAAAATCTCCCTAACCACCTTCCCACTCATAAAAACACAACGTCCGTTCCAAATATGCAGATCAAGGAACGAACTTGAGCTAAAAGAGGTGAGATCTATCAATTTTGGTAAACCTTGGGAATCCCTCCTTACTTGACACTGATCACCCTAAACCGACACCAGTCAAGACAAAACCATCGTCGGTTGCCATTTATTCACCTAAACAACCTTTTTTTTGGGTTGGCACATGCTGAGAGCAAGGAAAGGAGATTAGAGCTGCATGCAAGAAAAACCAACATCCTTTCACATATCCAGACATCCAGAGCCATCACCAGGACAAATTTTGGAAGCATTGCACTCACAGAGTCATTCTAGGAGCCACTGCTATAATATCCAACACCATTCTTCTGATCAATAACCACCTTCATTTAGCCATCTAAATCTACATCACAATAAGTACATCTCTACCAACATTGTCTATCTTAGCATAGTTAATTTTTTTCATTCTTGTCATTAGTTAATTCTTTGCATGCTCATTCCTCCATTGCTTAATATCTTACAATCCCGCCATTTCCCTTACCCACACCACCAAATCACCATTCTGACCTAATATCTATTTTTGAGTATACCTAAGATCTCCATAGACCTTATCGTCCACTCTCCCAACCTCATTTGACCTCAGCTCAGTCTCTGTCATTTGATCTATTCGAGCTTCTCTTACCTTGACCATACCAACGCCGGTTATCCATAACTGTCGTCGATTCTACATAAACCGGCATCGGTCATACCTGATCGACGTTGGTCTATGTGTTTTACACCTTGACCAAGAACAGACCCAACAATCATCTCACCAGTTGACCTAGACAACCCTAAATTTGACCCTAACTAGTTCTAGCACCCTGACAACTACCTACCTTTCTGATCTGACCATAGCCTAGCCTGTTATGTTAAGATTTTCTTATTGTACTTGAATGAGATACCTAAATCATATCAACTACAGTAGGAATTTACTTATTTCTTGCATTAATTTGTTTTAAACAGTAGATTGACAACCATCTAGTAAGTATCACATTTTCCGAAACTAGCATACGCTAGGAAGTCCACTATCATATATCATTTAAATATCCTTTTGTGGTCTTGTTTTCTATTACAGATAGTTCCTCCTAGCCAAAAGGAAGTTCTCATAATTAGTATTGGATCAAGAAGTCAGAACGCGCGCAACAACCATCAACTGACCAACATTTAATAGGTATTCCTCCTTGGCCCTTACCCTTATCTATTTTTTCACTTCAAAAACGTAGAGAAAACAGTGAAACAATACTTGATTATCTTGGGTAGGGGCATGGTAGGATTAGTAATATAGCCGCATTTTGGCCTCTAAGAGTTGTTTCATCTCTTGATGTGAGGCTGATGGTGGAAAGGTTAAGAAAATTTTTGTGGGTTTTAGGATCTCATTGTGCCCTTGGTACAAAGTTCCCATGAGTGGTAAATAGAGGGTTTTAATAGCATTTATCATGAGACTCAGTTCATCTCCTTAGATTGGGTTGGAAAGTTTCTATAGATATGAGATGGTTATGACCTAGGTAGTAGTAACATTCCTGTGCACAAAAAATTGTATGCTCACACACATTTGATTTACCCCACACATGTAGACATAGTTCTTGATGTTATATAGTCATGTCATCTACCACACATTATGGTTATAAACATGTTGTGATTATATGAGGTAGTCATGGTGGACCGCAATATTCCTCTGTTGGGCATGTTAGATTATTTAGAGTATAGGAGTGCTTATTGTAATGCTTCATCTGTTTAGGCTCAAGGAAAAAGTATCACAACACCTATAACATGTCCACCTTACTACTTTGACATGAGATGTTCATTATTATTTTTCTATGGTATGTGTAAATTAAAACCTAATTTTAATTAATATTGTGTTGAGCATTACATGTTTTGTACAAGTATTTATCTTTTTATCCAATTGATAAGAAATATTACAATGTATACTTGTGTGTTCATCCTATGTTGTGTATTCACGTAGGTGAGCAGGTTGTAATGTTGTATTCCATATACCCTGCATATATGACACTTTTAGATCTATTGAATGTGAGGTGTCCAAGGATTTTTGTATTTGATCTTGACCATATGACTCTTGTGTTGATTCACACATCGTCCCTATTATGTGGCATAGAGATTGACACCATTGACGTTGGTGTTGAGGCTTATCTTGAGATGATTTTAGTAGTGGTACACACACATATATTGTGTTTAAATAAATAAAACTCTAAAATTGTATGTAATACATGTTTTATTCAAAATATTTTTTATCAACTTTATACTTGATATGTTTTAATGTATTACATTTGATTGTTTTTTTGTTTCACATGGAGCTACTGGAAAAAGATCATTGCATAGATTATATTCTTTTCACGACCCCCAAAAAGAGAAATTTGAGGTAGTTGTATGGTATTTTCAATTATTTGGAAATGTTTCAATATTTACCTCATATTATAATATATTGTTAAACATGTATATAATGTGTACATTCATTTTTATAAAAGTAGGGTTTTGAGTATAACAAGGGATTTAATACTCACCCTACTACAAGGTGATGGTTATAGATGTATGTTGTTTTCATGTATTAAATATGTATATAATTTGTACACAAGATACTATGTTAGTATGCACATATTTGGACAGATGACCTAGACACACACACACACACACACACACACACACACACACACACACACACACACACACACACACACACACACACACACACACACACACACACACACACACGGGACATATTTTGTATATACACATTGATTATGTACAAATTGATTGTTTTTGTGTTTATATATTAATAAATGTACATGAATTTTGTGTATGTATAAATTATATTTTTATGCAATATTATAAAACATATATGCACTCAAATTTAAGCAATTAAATTGAATATAATTGTAGAGGCATGGTCATTGATTTTACACTATTTAATATTCATCTAATGTCATTATAATTAGATACTTAATGTGGGATAAAATTATCATGCATACATCCATTTTATGCAAAAAATGCAAGTACTCGCAAAGTTTGAGAAAGAGTTAAAAATGAAATGGGTCCTAATTCACATGATATTTAAGTATTTGAAGGCATTGGAAGGAAAAATCCACATGTGATATGTATGCAAGGGTTACTTAGAATTTTTTAGAACCTTAACCAAAATATGAATGAGACTTGATAAAAAAACTTATTCTCATGTGTTTCAAATAAAATCATTAGTTCATTTTTTTCCTCTATATTTTGTTTCCATTCTTCATAAATGTTACAATCCCTCCCAATTTTAGGAACGATCCATGTTTTAATATTGCTTCTTGAAATTGTGATAAGAGTTACAAGTTTGTAATACATTATTTTACATATAGGTTATTTGAGTACCTCAAGTTTCATTGTTAGGTCTCTTATCCCATTGCCATAAAGTATTTTATTTCTTAGTTAGTCAATGATTTCTCATCCACTTATATAATTTTTATCAAGGAAAGTACATGAAAGAGTGCATGAAAATGTGAAACATGAGGATTATGAGGGACAATGTGAACATCCATAGAATTACAAATGGTAGCGTGATGAGATATCAAGAAGAGTGAGCATAAACCAAAAGTGCATGCAAAGATAAAAAATGAGCAAACCTCGTTAAGGAAAAAACCCACAAAATCACACTCTAATCTCATAGATCTGAAGGGGTGTACATATAGAGGGTGTTGAGTAACCACAAGTGTTGTAATCATGACCTCTCAAGTGGAGAGGGGGAGTTACATTCCCAAAATGGGAAGTAAATCCCAATGACGTAACTAACACACTAACACGTAAGGGAATATCATAATGACCCCTAAATGAAACATGGACCTACGATCAAGTGAGATAACTCACCCGATGATGTGGAATATGAATCACACCAACACCCCCCATTCATTGTAACTTAGGATGAGGTGACAAGTCGGAAGAGAGAAATGGGTCCCGACACAAAATCCTAATGAGGTACCCATGCACAAAATGGTCCCAAGCAATGGAGGAAAACCCAGAGGGAAAAACATCCACCACAAGAGAAAAACACACTCTCTAATCTAAGAAAGATGCCAAAAATGGGCTCTGACCACTGACAAGCCTGATAAGGTACCCAGGTAAAAAGGGGAAATCTCTTGGAAAGAAGACAAAGAGAGGAGAAGAGGGAGACGAGAAGATCTCAGAAGATTTTATGGACGGATCTGAACTTTGCAGCTCTAGGAAGTCTCTCAAAAGAGTGTCAATTACATGTTCCTCTTCTTCTGGACTGAAGAAGAGCCACTTGCATCAAAATATGTGATTTCCATTAAGAAGGACATAAATAGAGTGATGGGAGTCCTCCCACTCCACGAAGGAAACTAAAGGCAACAACATGAATAACTTTAAGTCTGGTCCACGAAAGTGTGACATAAGTCTAACAATGGAGTGCTAAGGAACCGAAGGTAATGTCATAACTGTAGAACTGTCAAAGTGTGAAGAGGGAACACCCATAGAAAGGATGTCCCAGTGATGTGAAGGAAACAAAAAAACTCCCACAATAGAAAGAGGATCCACAAACAAGGGTGGATTAATGAAGGTATCTTGAAAGGTGAAAGTGATAAGAGTCCCATAAGGGGAAATCCCAACAATGGAGATGATGGAATCCTTTAAAACACTTGTAGATGGATGAGGAACCTATAGTGCATCACAAGTGGACTCTGCAAAAAGATGACCAAGGTCGAGCATATACTTGTCCCAATGAGGGGGCTCGACAAATAGTAAAGCGATGTCAAAAAATTATAAATCATCTATGCATGAAGGAAGAGGAGTGAAAGGGGCTTCACACACTACAAGTGGAAAGGAGGCTAGCACAATGACTGTATAAGGCTGAGTAGGAGACTCCTTAATTTTTGATGGGGAAGTGTCAACACTCTTTGGAATAGTGAGAGAAGGATGAAAAGAGTCCTCGGTGGTACTCTTGGCATCAAAACTGGGAGAAAAATCCTCATCATTAGAAGAAAAACCAAGTGAGTTTGTGTTAGTGGAACTACCATCACACAAAGAAGAAGAGGAGACAATTGGATCAGCAATAGCAACAAAAATGAAAGTATGTGAAGGGTCTCCAAATAGGGATTGAAAGATGCTCTAGATGCGGTGGGGAGGATCTAAGTCTGCCACGTGAATGAAGATAGGTCTGGTGATAGACAACATCAAGTAACCAACAACATGGTCACAAGTGTTAAGAAAGTCCTCAAGACGACTGAAATCAGTGGGTGCAAGAACTGGCCCAAGAAAGAAGTGTGTAAGACCTTTGTAGGTGAAGTAGTATTCCATGGAAGAACACCATGATGTATAGTTCACTCTCCCAAGAAGAAGTAGTGGAGGTTGTAAGGTGGTCCTACAACACTCAAGTCTAGAAAGAGAATCCTGTATGATGCAGAAGTGGAAGAAAGAAGTGCAAGGTGTAAAAGAAGAAGAGGGTGCAAGAATTCAAGACGTAAGAATCAACCGATAATGTGTCTACAAGCAGCATGAAATCTGAGAAGAACAATGATAATCCACTATCTATGGTACTTTATAAGATAGTATGTGACTACAATAGGGTATGTTCATGTGATGTTGGACAATTGACCACTCACCTCACAATAGGTGACAAGTTGTGAAAGAGTGGAGGCCACAATGAATTCCTAAGTTAGAAGCAGAGGAACACACACAATCAACCACAAAAGAGTGTAAGAAAAAGGGAACACTGCTCAATGTGTGATAAAAGGAATCTCACAATGCAAAAAGAAAGGCTCTCTCATTGTAAGGCTATGGTGTAAGTGTCCACTAGCCACAAGAAAAGAGGATAACTACAATGCAGTAAGACAAAAACAAGGCTTGGAAATCCCAATAACCCTATATGCAGAGCTTGAAAAAAAATACCCCTTGAAATGATGATTTTTTTTTTCTATTTACAAGGCCATGCACTGTGTAAAAAGTGGGAAAAAATCTGAAAAAATATAAAAAAGAGATCTAGGGGGTCCTGGGGTGAAGCGGGCGTAAGGAGGGTGAAAGGGATGGCTAACTTAGTGAGCTGGCTCGAGTAGCTCGGCGAGGTGGCCAAGATGGTTCAGTTTCGGGAGCTGGAGTGGTGTAGAGGGCCCAACTTGGTGAGTTTGGGTGAGCTCTTCAGTGAGTTATTTGTCAAGTTAGGGAACTCAAGATGGAGAGGGATTTGGTTCATCAGTGTATTAGCTCAACGAGTTGCTCCAAGAAGGCATCGAGGTGAGTGCATTGCATCAGGTGAGTTATCCAAAGCAGGTGCGAAGGACACGTGCAATGTAATAAGTCGTGCATGAGAAACACGTTGAGCTGGTTAGAGTTACATGGATGGTAACATCGGAGTAGGTCACTGGGTGGAGGAAAGAGCTCAAGTTCATCGAGTTGAATGGAGTGAATGCAGGCACCAAGGTAATGGAACCACATGGAGGGAATGCACTAGATGATGAGTTGTTTAGGGGTAGGCCATAACGACTCGAACTAGCAACTACAGGATGGAATGAGGCAGTCTGGTGAGTAAACAACAAATGTGAAATGTAAAAACTAGGAACAACAACAAGCACAAGCAATGAAGAATGATGGCTGGGATCCACACATGGTTCAACCAAAGAGATAAGAAACTTGGGCTGAGATGAACTAGGGACCAGTGGATGGAGAACCGAGAAGAAACATAATTTGGAGAAGGAAAGGAAATGTTTGAGGAGATTAATGCATAGGGAATGAAACTAGGGTTCAAGCAGAGGAGCCATGGATTCACCAAACACAAAGATGAAAGCCTAAGTTGTCAAAGCGCAAGGAAAAACAAACCCACAGCAAAAGAAACCCACCACATCTAACAAGCAAGGTATAAAACCCAAAATTAATGCACGAAGAGCACAAACAGAATAACCATTGTTGGGCCCCTAAAATATTGACTAAGTACAAGAAGGCGCATGGGTGTGTAAGGCCTATTTAAAGAAGGGAACGTAAGGAGAAAGCACGCAGGACAGGGTTTTATGAGGGTTTTGGTAGAACTAGTGGCACGCGAGTAAGGCAGAGAAAAGATCTTGAGACTTAGCTCCATATTTGGCATATCGGTTATAACACTAGGAAAGCATGACCCAAATGTGCATACGAAGTGGATAAGGTGTCAACCTGACAACTTGGTGCCCATGGAAGGAATATACCTTGTGATAGAAGATTCCAGAAGGTCATCATGGCAAAGGATGGAGAGCTCGCATATGAAGAAGCATGATCCCATAGAGGAACACTTAGACATATGGCAAGCAATCTATAACTTTAGAAAGGCATAGCGATACTTGATAAGGCTATATATATGAGTGCATGATAGAAGAAAAGGATATACATAGACACAGATGGAGAGACCAAGAATAGAAGGAGAAAGAGGCAAAGCCATGCAAGAATATTGTAAGAGCTCCATAGGTGGTGTTTAAAGGATCCGTAGGAGTATATTATATCAAGAGGATGGGTCTGAATAAATTTTCTTTGTACTATGAAGGACCTAAGTCCAGTTTTGATGCATGACATTGGCCTGCATATCATATGGATCTGTGACTACCCCAGTTAATGTAATGTGGTTATCAACATACTTAATATGAATATATGTGTGTTTCCAAGTTCTACTTAAATTTCTATGGATCAGTTATTTATGTACATTTCATATGAGTGGGTATAAACCCTTGTCCATTTATTTTGTATTATGATTCAGATCTATGTTCGATAATGCTTTTCTTATATGAATGAACACATTGGTCTAGAGGCCGTTCTGAGCTCTAAGATGAATGTATGGTTCCTTTTCAATCTATTCACTTAAGTTTCTATCATAAATAATGCATTCTCACAAAAATCATATAAAGGAGGGACTCAACACCCACGCATGCCTTGGGTGAGCACCCAACACCTGCTAGGAGATAGGCCGACATGCATGGGTTTTCCTTGTTCTTTGAGAGGGCATAAAAATGACTACATCTTGGTTCCATTTCCAGGACCTTTTTTCGAAGTTGTGAGAAATGACATGCATCTTTATCTTTGTGATGTGTAATGATAGAGTGCCTGACTCTAGAAAGTGTTGAAACGTGGTTTAAGAGCATAGAGGATGAGTTTTATCAAAGATTCAATAGTGGACTTGAGTTTAATGCACGTGGATGGGTAGAAGAGAACCTATACCATGAGCTGTATGAGACATTCTTTTGATACTTCCCAGTAGAGCTATACAAATGGATCTGAGCATACACATCCAGATCAAGTTGGTTCTATAGATCACGCGTGTGGACCCAAGATGACTATTAGAGGCCGCAAGATGTATATCTGACTTGGACACATGTTACTGATCACTGGTGAAATGGAGTGTTGGCTAGTTAAATTTTTGAATACGTTATTTCGATGTATTTTTTCCTATAAGTTGTTGAGTTCGAGTTCCTGAGGGAGTCTAGAGGGTCATGTTTTAGTGTTATTCCTCTGGCTATGAAGATCTTGGTTGTTACTTTGAGTTTAGAAGCATTCCCTACGGCCAGCTAAGCTACTCTGAGCACTAGGTGAGGAAGCTAGGGTGGAAGAAGATGGCAAACATTACTGCTGAAAAGAAAAGGGATGAGAGATGGCTCAAGTATAATGAAGCTTGTGAAAGCCAGATGACTAGATACCGTGAAGTTGTAAGTGTGATGGATTTATGGAGGCAGACGTTGCGAGAGGGTGTTGAAGTTCATGTAGAGGACGTGGAGCATAAGAAGTCTTTGCTACCCCATATTGGCAAGCGTGGGAGAGAGGCCCCTTCAGCTTCTGATGAGAGTTCGTCACATGGAGAAAGAAGAGCCGTTGGCGTGCATCTGAACCCACATGGTGACCAACCCCTAACACTTGGTTTTCCAGATCAAAGGAGTATTGATAACCCATCTAGTATCGGTGGGAGAGACCAATCGACACCCAAGAGGTATAATTTTTCATTTGGGATGTCCATGGCTGCACATACCATTTCGGTGTTTGGAGGAATTTTGGGGAAAATACAAGCACACAAGGTTTAGGTAACATGTCTGGGAGTGGCGTGGGATACACTTTTGGAAGTGGAGAAATCTCACATACCATTGGCATGTATTTTAGTGGGAAATTGGGGACACTAGGCATGACCACTTCAGGCCCATTTCCAATTACCAGAGGATCTGGAGGTGGAACTAGTGGATCGGGAGGCACAAGACCTGGTGGATCAAGTGGATTTGGTGGAGAGAACACCAAAGGAAATACTGGAGGGAACCAAGGATATGGATCAAGAGGATAGGGGCCTCAGCAACCTCCTCAAGTGTTCTTTGAAATGTATTTACACTTTCTAGATTACTGGTGTATAGGATGTTGCGGAACACGTGCACAAGTGTGAATTGCTATGGCGTGCAAAGGGGATCACCACCCCGGAGCGGAAGGCATGTCAGTTTGCAACAGTACATTGAAAAATGCCTTCCTAGCAGAGTTCCATATACCAGAGTTTGAACAAAACAACATCATCGCGTTGAAGGAGATCCAATAGGGAATGACAGAGAGTGTGCGAGAGTATGATGCATGGTTTAAGACTCTTCTATCAAAATTGTCATATGACATTCACCCTTCACAACATGCTCAATGGTTTCTTGGAGGGTTGATCACTCCATTCAGGAGGGCATTATCCCATAAAATATTTACTGACCTACGTGAGGCTCTAGAGGCTTCCTTACGTGCTGAAGTAGTTGGGAGCATTGATACTAGTGTGAGCCCTTTTCTGAAGGATCAAATCACTGCCATGGCCAAACAGTTAGAGAAGATAATCTACAAAGTCTGCACATGAGACTCGTAGTGTTCTTTGGTATGTGGATTTTGAAGTAGAGGGGCATGCCAAGGATAGTTTCCCCTGAAATTCAGTACACACCATAGCGGTAGATTGTGAAATTTATCATGGGGACCATGATGCAAGTAGATGCCCCTTGTTGCAGCACATAATTCGGAAGAATGTGTCTTGCTACTATTAGATATGCACCTCTAAAACCCATGATACTAAGGATTGTAGGCTTATTGACCATATCCATGAGGCCATTGATCATGGTGTGCACCAGACCAACCTTGCTAGTAGTTCCAAAGAAGATGATCATCATTATGAAGGACACGTGGATGGAGGGGCATGTGGGAGAGGTTCTCGTAGAGGATTTTGTGGTCACAATAACCATGGAGGAGGAAGAAGTGAGTTCCCACGAGGAACCTACTATAGCTATGGATCTACAGAACATTACAGGTGTGAGTGTCTAGATCTATTGCAATGATCGTGGTGCAAGAAAAAGCATAAGTATGAGGAGTTCCCTGAGTTGTTTGAGCACATAATTGAGTAGCACCGAAAGGAAAAGGGTGTCGGGATGGTGAGTATAAAGAAGGATGACACACAGTGGATACCTAGAGTGGCGCATGAGTCAGTGTTAGAACCTATTCTAGTGACAACACGAGCAAAGGCTATGCATGCCAAAGAAGTACTAAGGAAAAAGACTCTAGTCCCAAGGGAAGAAGTGGTGCATGGGAAGTATCTTGACCCATCCCACCAAAAGGAAGTGTATCAAGATACAATGGATGTCATTCAGAGTTTACAGGGAGATATCCAGTGTCTAAAGGAGTAGTCCAGGTAGCATGAGTGAAGAAGGAATGTTGAGGCTCCACAGAAGGACCTACATGAGGTCAAGGAAGTGAGAAAAATGTTAATGCAAGAGAATATTATTCCGTTACTATGATAATGGATGTGGGAGAAGATTCCATGCGCCAGAGTGGAGCACGAAAGGTAGGTGTTGCATGAAAACCTCCCTCCCCATATCCTTGACTATGACAAGGAAATCACACTAAATGCAGTTCTGGATGGTTGGCTTCTAAGTAACATATTGATTGACATGGGAACAAAAGTCAATATTCTTAGATTGTCTTCCTGGCATCAAATGGGAAGGCCCACATTATAGCCATCTTCAAATTTTTTGTATATGGAAAACAAAACTAAGGAAATTCCCATTAGAGTATTAAAGGATGTAGTGATTACCATTCAGGGGGGAAAGTTTATTGGAGTCTTCAAAGTCTTGGCGCTCGCCGAGGCAGACAATTTTCCAGCATTTCTTAGATGCCCATGGTGCTATAAGAACAATGATGACCTGAGGTTCAACAAAGGATATATCAATTTGGAGAATAAGGAAGAATGGGTCATCATCCCTCTGATAGATGGGAAGTTAGTGCCTTACACTGAACCCTTAGGATAAGAGGTCCTTGATATAATTTATGTGTGCTCCATCAGAGACCCGGAGATAATTCACCCTACAAAAGGAGTTATATAATTTGAGGATGCCCAGTCTGTGAGTGATACCACAATCATGGCATGTGATAATTGGGTGCACATGACCTATGAGTTAATTGGGCAATAGCTGAGGGGGTCTGTAACAAAAGTAACCAAGGTGCACTCACTCAAGTACCTAGGAGGAAAGAAGTTACCAAGTTACTCGGGAGGGGCATACCCTAAAATTTTCTTATGGGACATAGAATATCATTGGAAAAATGAGGGCAAAATAAGTGGGATGCTCAGTTATAGCCTACTCGGGACTGCAGAGCCTTGGTGGGCTACACATCGAGAGAACCTCCTGGAGTGGCACGAGGTAAGAATCACATTATTTATAAGGTTTTCCATGATAAATGCACCTACGGTCATTCAAGACTACCATCGTAAAGAGACCGCTTCATTTCATATCCAAGTATGTGATAAGGCCTAGATAGGAGGCACAAAATCCTTACCACCATCATTATGGGTACATAAGTTGTATTCCACATTACAAGGTTATGCACGTGTGTGTTATATCCATTCAAAAACATGCTGCCAAACAGGAAATTGGTAGGATTTGACAACTGATCTCATCCAAGATTTTGAATATTAGAGCATAAAGCCATCAATGGATAAGGCATTGCAAGTGATCAAACACCTTATAATGGGGGATAGTGTCATGGTGGAAGACAAACTACTAGATTTTCTCAATGATACTAGTTTAGAGGAACATTTCAATGAGGATGAGTTAGAGGAGATGCAGTTTGAACAAGTCTACATAGAAAAGGAAAAAGGAAAGATGGTTTATGTCATAGATGGAGAGAAAATGGAGAGTCTAGATATTAATCACTCTGTAGGTACGTGTGATGTTATTGATATCACTAATGAAAGGACATGCATTTACCATAAGCCCTTAAAAAAAAGAAATTTAAAATTGGGTCAGATGCAGAATCTAAGGAAGTAATCATTGGAGACTACTCGTCAGAAAATGAGGTCTCAAATATCATTGATCTATTACACAAATTTTAGGATCTATTCCCACACAGGTATCAAGAACTTAAAGGCATCCACCATTCCTTAGGGGAGATGAAGATAAAACTTAAGGAAGGTGGGCACCCAATCTAGAAGAGGCCATACTGGATGAATCCAAATTTACACGTATGGGTCAACAAGGAGATTTAAAAAATGATAGCACCAGGTATCATTGAGGTTGTGGAAGAATCAAAATAGATAAGCCCAATGGTCATCAGCATCAAAAAGGATGGGAGGATAAGGATTTTTGTTGCCTATAGGGACCTGAATGCAGTATGTGTCATTGATCCCTTCCCTACCCTATTTACTAAAGAAATTTTAGAGGGAGTGGCTGGGTGCAAAGTATACTCCTTCACAGATGGGTTCTAAAGGTACCACCAAGTGCGGATTACAAAGGAAGACCAGAAAAAGAAAACTTTCACCACTGAATGGGGAAGTTTTTCCTATATGGTCATACCTTTTAGATTGAAGAATGCACCTGTTGTGTTCTCGTGCATTGTAGTGCAAGCCTTTCAGGACTTCATCCATAAATTTCTCTAGGTCTATTTGGATTATTGGACTATGTATGGTCTAGTCAAGGACCATTGTGATAACTTAAGACTAATTTTTGAAAGGTGTCAACAGTTGAGGATATCCCTCAACATCAAGAAGTGTGTTTTTTCTACACCATTTATAACCTTATTAGGACATATCATATGCAAGGAGGGCTTACTAGTAGATCTTGCCAAGGTTGCAGCCATCGTGGGTTTAGGGGAGCCTACTAGCCAAAGCATCATGTGCAGAATCCTTGGGCATACAGGTTACTATAGGAGGTTCATCAATGGATATGCCAAGATTATCGCACCCTTAGAGTAATTACTTAGACACAAGTGTACCTTTCATTGGGGAGAGGCGCAACGAGGGCATTCAACACTTTGAAGAATAGGCTTGTCACATCACCCATTCTCCATTTCCCCATTTGGGATAAGTCTTTCCATGTTCATGTGGATGCCTTTAGTACATCTATTGGAGTAGTATTGGCATAACCTAGTGAAGTGTTTGTTGACCATCCCTTGTGCTTTTTGAGCAGAAAGTTAACATTAGCATAACAAAATTACACCACTACAGAGCACGAGCACTATCCATGATCTACATGTTGCTTAAGTTCAGGAAATATGTACTGGCGACAACATTTATATTTTACACAGACCACCTGGCATTAAAATACTTGGTAAACAAGCCCATTCTACAAGGGTGCATATGTCGATGGGTCTTGTTATTCCAAGAATTTGAGTTCACAGTGGTTGTCAAGCTAGGAAAGAGTAATTATGGGCCCGATCATTTGTCTAGAATTTATTCAAGAAAGGATTCACAAAGCATTGAGGAGACCATGCCAAACGTACAACTGTTTAGGTTGTGGTGCACACCCTCATACTTGGAAGATATTGTAGTGTTTCTCAAAACAGGTATGGTGTCAGAAGGGATGAAAGCATTAGAGAGGATGTAGTTAGCCATATGCACCGCACCCTACATGTTGGTTAGTGGTGATTTGTACAAACTGAGATGTGATGAAGTGTTGCGCTGGTGCGTGCTAGAACATGAGCGCCTAACTATTATGGAGGAGGTGCATGGAGGAAGTGCAGGTAGACACTATGTAGGGGACGCCACTGTGCACAAGATATTACAAGTTGAGTTATGGTGGGAAACCCTATATCAAGATTGCAAAGAGTATTACAAGGCATGTGATCATTGTCAACACCTTGGAAAACTAGGAAGGAGGGATGAAATGCCTTTGCACCCTATTCCAAGTACAGAGCCATTTGAAAAGTGGGCCATATATTTTGTAGGCCCCATTTTTCCAGCTGCATGTAGGACATGATCACGCTATGTAATCATTCACATGGATTATTTGACAAGATGGGTAGAAGAAGCACCTACCAAGGATTGTATAGTGGCTACAAAAACTAGGTTTCTATGGGAAAATAGTATTACATGGTATGGATGCCTATTGAGCTTAACCAGTGATAAGGGTACACATTTCCTAAATAAGACTGCCAGGATTCTGTTAGCAAAGTTCATGGTGGCTCTTCACAAGACTACCCCTTACTATCCACAAGAAAATGGAACTTCTGAGGCATTTAATAAAATACTAAGTCATACCCCAACCAAAATTTATGATGTTGGCAAACGAGATTGGGATCACAAAGTATCAGTAGTTATATGGGCATATATGATAACCTACAAGAGGTTGAATAAAGCCACACCATTTCAATTGGTGTTTGGCGTAGAGGCTATCTTACCCATTGAATTTATGATACCTTCTCTACGTATAGCGCCTGCAGGAGGATTGGCTGACGAACAAGTGTTGGAGGAAAGGATTGAAAAATTCATGAAATTAGACGAGAGATGATCATCGGCTAGGTGGAGTAAAAAGGATGAAAATGTTAAACAAAAAGCATGGCATGATCGCCACATTAGAAAACAAACAATTTGAGATTGGGTAGATGGTATTGTTATATGATTTTAAGTTTATGCGCCATCTCAGAAAGCTCGAAGTTCATTGGTTAGGTCCCTATATCATCTCGGATATCCTTAATTCAGGTGCATGCTAGTTGAGAGCACTGGATGAAACAAGATTACTAGGCCACTATAAATAAGTATTCTTGGTGTTTGTAATAAGGGAATTTTGCCATTTAGTATAAGTTTCCCTTTATGAAATTTTCCTTTCTTGTGTTTCCCTTTCTCGTTGTTTGTTCTGTTGTTTGTTTTGCACCTTGGGCGTCGGTAACCACATTACTTTTTGAAGGTTGTGCATGCGTAGAGGACTGCACATATGTTTTAGTGTGGGGTGGAGTAATGCAAAGTATAGGCCCATAATACAAATTGAAATGGCAGTAGAAGTTGCAGTGAATTGTACGGTTGATGGATACAAAGCACGCAAGGATGAAGGAAGTATATGGAAGAAGAGGTGGACGAAAATTTTTGGTGTCAGGATAAGATCAAAGAAACCATGTACAGAGAGATGCGCAGGAACAACACGAGGTAAGCGAGAAAAAAAATCAAGTGGACAGAAGAAGTGCCTTTGGCGTTGTTAACATGCATGTAAGAGTCTTTTGTCAGGATGGATTGCTTGCACGCCATAAGGTTTTAGAAGTTTTTTGTGCAATATTGGGCACATATGTGAAGGCGTGTAAGGTCGAATTTGTGGAAAAGCCACATTTAATACTAACTATGTTGGTAGGTAAAATAGCAGTTAATGCTAGAAAGAAGGAAAAGCTATAAATAAGAAGTCGGGAACTTCATTATTTGCCTTGAATTTACAAAGAGAAAAGAGCTCTCATGAACTAGGGCATCCAAAGGTGATATGTGCAAAGAAAAATTGAAGAAATTTGATAAGACATGACTAGAGAAAATATGCAAACTAGTGGGAAAGGAGTACACAGGCATGGAGGAAGTTGTTAAGAAGGAAGTTATTGAAGTGCCATCTTGTGGAAGAATTGTTCCAGTTAGGGTTTGGTGGCTAGGGAATGGTGTAGGAGGATTTCTTTGCAACGTTGTGCATTAGGGTTGGATAAAGTGGTAGAGTAGAGCAAGGAAAAGACAATGGAAATGATAACCTAACCAGAAGAATGACACCAAAGAAAGCAACCATCTCACCTAAAAAGTAGAAGGGAAATGGTAAGGGGAAGCAAATGGCTATCATTTCAAGCATGAATGAAGAAGGGTATGCGGAGATACAATACCTGGATGGGGTATTACTAGGAAAGGAATGGGAATATCATTTATGGAAGATGTATGTAAGTGACTATAATCACCGCACCAGCATGACAGAAAAATAAATGGCTTTGGAGTTGGTTCACCTAACAAACAAGAGGACTCCAGAAGGCATGCCCATCTACAGTGATGAAGTAAAGGTTAAATTCAAGAAGGCAGGGTTACTACAACTTTACGAACTACCTTACTTTGGAAATCCTAAGGACCTCTACCAATGGCTAATGGCGTGCATTCACAAAGACCATTTTTATTTCACAGAGTGCAAGATGCACATAACTCCCAAGTTAATTTCCAAGTTCACAGGCATTATCTGTGAAGGGGATAGCATTGATGATGACTTAAGTGACAAATATTCCATCAAGGAAATAGTTGTTGTATATGACTATAAGAAAGGATCATGATACTTTGACATCGCAAAGATCCCAGACCCCATGATGAGGATGGTCACATGCTTGGTAACCAAGCTTAATGACAAAGAGAAATGGACTCAAATGAAGGCATGGTTGAACGTGTGCTGAAAAATTTATGAGGGGACCATCTACAACTTGTCCACTTTCATCACAAATGAAATCATTAGTAGCATGCAAGAAGGCAAGAAGATACTATTTGGTAATGTCCTCCTCACAATCGTCTTCTCAGAAATCAAATTGCCCGATGGGCCGGAAAGGTTTGTTTAGGAGTACCGAGAAGAGGATCCCTCACCCACAAAATGGTTCACAAAATATACTTGTGATACCATGATAGCCACTCATAAGGCATGTTTAGAGAAATGGTATAAGCACATGAGGGATCCATTCAGGGCAAAATGAATGATTCTAGAAATGTTACCTACACTCATGCAAGGAGAAGAAGAATTCATAGTATATCAACACTTCTGCATTGGTAGATTTAGGTTGATAAATGAAACAATGAGCCCATGGTGCAAGCTTCTATTCTCCTTCACCGTGCAATAATTCTAAGTGGGGGTGAACAGATTCAAAGAGGCCAAGAGACTAAGGTTCAACCTTATTGAGGTGGATCAGGACCATAGGGAGCTGCACAGAAATTTAGTATACCCCAAGAAGCGTGCATACGTGGAGAGATATGTCTCCCACGAGATACAAATGATGAAACTAATGACATTTCCAATCGCTGGAAGGGTTGCAACAAGGATATACCTTCACATCAGGCCAAATTTTGAAAAGGATGCATACTTGGAAAATTATGTATCCATCCTTGAGGACCCTACAAGAAGAAAGAAGCCCACACCAAAGAAGAGGTAAAGAGAAGAGGTGCAGAAAGCACCAAGTGTTCAAGATACACAAGCGTTAAGTGTGTTAGATATAAGTGCTAAGCTTAGTACTCAGGCATGGAGAAAGAAGTCCCCGGTGAAAGAAAAGACTCCAGAGGAAGAAGCACCGAAGAAAAAGGAACCCATCACCAGGAGAGGTCACTAGAGGAGGAGGATAAGGAAGAAAAATCTCCTGCTAGGAAGAAGTAGAAGGTGACAAAAGAAAATGATTTAGAGGAAAAAGAGATCTTGGAGGCCTATAGAGGTGAGAGAGATGATGATGATGAAGATGAACCAGGAGGTGAGGACCATCCTATCTATGAGGTTCATGACTCGGAGGAGGAAGGAGAGGAAGAAGAAAATGAGTACATCTTTGTTAAGAGGAAGAATGATAAGGGAAAAGAGGATACTCATGACAAGGGGGTAATTGAGGAAGTTACAAAAGAACAGAGGATCCCAAGCCTAACTAAGGAACATATAGACAAGGCCGTGGAGAAATAATTAGCTAAGATCATCAAAGACCTAGTAGAGCATGAGATGGAATGTAGTGCGGACGTAGTAATGAAGGAAGCAGAGGAGGAAAGCATAGAAATGGAATATGGTAGCATGGGAGGGGATCCCATTTTGGTTGTGATATTTCTTAAGGCTGCACACATAGGGAGAAAAAGTGTAGAGGCATCACAAGTTTAGAGGATGTTCTATATTAATGATCCGAACAAGATGTTGCGTGCACACTTTCAAAGCACCATACCAACAGAGAAAATCTTGGCTATGACATCATTTGATGAGGAAGGTGCATACCCTCATATGAGGAAAGTGATTTCTTGGGCATTTGAGTCCCACATCGATGAACCAAAATTTGAAGTAAGTAAGGGGAAATAATGAAGGTACTAGATTAAAAAGGTGATAACCCCTTGGTAAACTCTCAGCGGCTATCAGACAAGAAAATCTGCAACATGCTGAACAAGGTTTCGGTGGAAGTAGAGGCCAAACTCTTCAGGAGGAACGATAGGCTAAAGTTCCTAGAGGAAGAACTGGAGAAAAGGGAAGAGGATCTAGAGAAAAGAACCAAGGATTTAAAATGGGAGGAGCTAATTAGCGTGCAGCTAAGGCATGGGTTGAAAGAAGAGAAGGCAAGGGTGCATGAGGTTTAGGAAACCAAGATGATAAGTAACTCCAACAATCTTCCACTTGAGCTCCAACTTCAAGAGCTTCCATGAATCCAACACAAGGAGAAAAAGAGCTTTGTTTAACCACCCAACCTTAGGCATCATTATATGTCTTTCCAATGTTGGAATGCATGCTAGCCTCCCCCACACCCATGGGAAAGAGGACTACTATCCACAACTTTGCACAAGATTAAGGGGGAACAACCAACAATACATTCACATAAAGACAAGACAAATATTAAAAAACAAAAACACCAATCTTGCAAAGATGAAAAAGAGGAGAAACCATGTTCTACCTCTACAATGGGGAAGAGAAGAAAGGAGTTCTCCAAATGCCAAAAGTGGTAACCAACATTGGTTGCACAAAACCAAGATCTCCATACCCTCCTTATTCCTCCAAAGTCATTCAAACCCTCCTTATTTCTCCACCCTTTCACCAAATCCTTCTTGGAAGGATTTTCAAACCCCAAAGGGGTTTCCTCACCAAGAATGGGGAAGGAGGTTCAAGTCATATGAACCACCTTCCCCACCTCAAACCATTTGAGGGGAGTAACATAAATCCTACAAGGCTTACCCATCAAGCCATGAGGATGGAGAGGAAAAAATCCCTCTCTATTCCCCCACAAACTCCAAAACTCCATCATGCCATATGATGGATGGAGCAAAATAAAGTAAACAACAAATAAAAATTCATATGCAACAACAAACATTTTAAGTAAACAAAATTAATATCTAGCATGATATAAAACACACAAATAAGCTCAAGGAGCCTACTTCCAAAAGCTCTCCAACTTCTAACCTTTCCACTCCTTGACCCAAGCAAGCTCTAGCTCCCAAAATCCACAAGCCTCCAAACAAAAGCTCCCAAAAAAAAAGTCCTCTTCTTTCCCCATGAGGGAGAATTTGAAGAGGTGCCAACCAAAAATCCTCACCAATGAGGGGGTGACATGTGTCACCCCTCTCTTCCCTCAAGGTCAAAGATTCTCAAGACAAAAGAGAGAAGGGATAAAATGGCTTTTAACCCTCTTCTCCCAAATTACCCAAAATGTAAGAAAACAAACTTGTGTAACTTTTAACAAAGCACACATTCCCATCCACCTTACATGGATGTGACCAAAGGAAAGAAAAATGGGAGGGAAACTCCTTCCAAGCCTTGGAAATAAGCCCCTGCCTATTAGGTAGGGTCCAAGGGCCCATTTTCATGCTAAGTAAACTCCCAAACTAAAAAGGGGTCACTAGAAATGCCTAAAATAGCCCAATTTCGGGATTGACACACTTGGGCACAAGGGTAGAGGGTGTGGGGCCCACCTAAGGATTCACATGTGACCGTAATCCCTTTTGATTAATTACATCATTATACAAACTCAAAACTTAATGTAAGTGGGGCCATTAAATCCCCAAAACAAGTTTACAACACAACTAAACACCCTAAGCAAGATTAATAATACAAGACATATTACATTACAAATGAGGGTCACTCATGGTGCCCAAAACAATAAACTCTAATACTAAGGCCTCATACAATAAACATGGCTAGGACTTAGCCCCGTGGGCTGCTTGTGCAAAATTGTATAGCTGGCCTGAATCCCACGTTCTCCTGTGACCTGTCACATGTACACTCATTGCACACATTAAATGCACATGTTCAATAAAGTGTGAATCAAATACTCAATAAGATATCAATGAATTCTAAAGTAACATATCATCTTTCTGGAGTCGAAAATGCGACAACGTGCACAGTTATACACAATTCACCATAAGTTAGACAAAATGATAAAGTGACATATATCCATAGAATCCAAATATGCAGCTACATTAAACATTTAACGTATCTAAATTAGGTCTAAACAACATCATCGTAAACTAATGTCCACAACATCAAATGAAAACTAACAACATGCTAATAGAGTTAAATTGGTGCTACGCGCCCAAATATGCATCCATGTCCAAGAAGGTCAAAAATCATAACATATTGTCCAACATATATCAAATCCCTGTCCAAACATGTCTATGAGTAGAAGGAACAACAATAACTGAGGCTATAAAAATGTGGGCACTACACATGTAGCAAATGATAAATTATAAAATTGAAGCTTAATGAACAAAAATCAATTAGACCATTTAATTAATTCATCACATTCATTATTGTCAATGAGATGAAACATTATAGTACAATGTGTGGTCAAAATAATGATCCATACAATTCTTGTTTTTACAATGTGTTACAAATTAGTTCGTCTACCTCATGATCGTGAAAATCATTTGGAGAACATTTGGTGTTTAATTTTTTTAGGAAAATAACATGATTATTTTATATATTTAATCCTATATAAGATTACAACTATATTTAAACTCCATTTTATTATATCTAGGAGAAGTTGATTGACATATTGGATCATATAGATTTCATACATTGGACAAATGTTTATAATGGTTCACAAATTTTGAGGAAGATTTTAAAATGAAATGGGTCTTAATTCACATGGATTTAATAATTTGAATGCCTTGGAAGGAAAATCCCACATGTGATATGTACACAAGGGTGACCTAGAATTTTTTTACAACCTAAACCAAAATATGAAAGAGATTTGATAAAAAGTATTATTCTCATGTGTTTCAAATAAGATCATTAGTTCATTGTTTTCCTCGATATTTTATTTCCATTCTTCATAAATGTTACAAGTCATCCCAATTTTGGGAACGATCCATGTTTTTATATAGATTCTTGAAATTGTCATAAGATTTACAAATTTGTAATACAGTTATTTGGGTACTTCAAGTATTCATTGTCAAGTATCTTATCTCATTGTCGCAAAGTATTTTATTTATTAGTTAGTCAATGATTCCTTATTCACTTGTATAATTGTTATCAAGGAAAGGAAAAACTTACTTTCGAGTAGAAGAGTTGAAATATTTAAATTGACACAAATAAAATAATATTTGGTCATATGAGACACAAATACGTTGAAACCAATGCTTAGAAAAAATAATTTAAGGGTTTAGATTCAACCACATCCAATGCTAGCTATTATATTATATAAAAATGATCATTCAACAAGCTACGATTTAGGATAAATATCATCAACTAGATAATTTTGACCTAACCAACACGTTTCCCTATGTTTCATTCAATTTTCTAAACATACTAGGATTTCATGTTATTGATTTTATCAAACAATCCCTAATGTTAGCTTTATATTTGTCTAGGATTGACAACCACAAAATCATGCTATATAAGTGCATATGTCAATTAAAATTAATTTGAACAAAACATGTTGGAATTGTAAAACAATGTAAGTTTATAATAAAAAAGGTATATGGAATCAATAATCTTGATTTAAGTTATCCTCGGGGATAATTGTGGTATTACTTTTGATACATGGTTGTAATGGACAATAGTAACAACTTAACTCTATGCTATATAACTAGAGATTGTGTTAGTGTGCCATGTATCTATCCTTATAAACCATATATTTGGTCATCATTACTAGATAATGGTCAAAGTATGAACAATGTAGAAGTAACAAGTAATGTAATATAAATCACTAAAGTAAATGTAACATAAAGTAACAATCATATTGAACATGTAATAAATGATAAATTATAAAATTGCAGCTTAATGAGTAAAAATAAACTAGATCATTTAATTAATTCATCACATTCATTATTGTCAATGAGATGAAACATTATAGTAAACTGTGTGGTCAAAATAATGATCCATATAATTCTTGGTTTTGCAATATGTTACAAATTAGTTGGTCTACCTCATGATCATGAAAATCATTTGGAGAACATTTGGTGTTGATTTTTTTTAGGAAAATAACATGATTATTTTATATATTTAATCCTATATAAGATTACAACTATATTTAAACTCGATTTTACTATATCTAGGACAAGTTGATTAACATATTGGATAATATAGATTTCATACCTTGGACAAATGTTTATAATGGTACTTGTTTTTACCATTTCATGCCTTTATTTCCTTGAGCTTGTAATGGTAAAATTCGTATTTAACAAGGTGCAAATGTCAATATTTGATGTTAAGATGTTATTGATATTGTTTGTTTCCTATTCCAATTAATTATTATGGCAAGTGTTAGGGGTAGAAAATAATGACAAATTGGAGTTTATATCAATGAGATACATTGTTTCCCAAGGGTTGATATAACAAGAATAATTTTTAAACTTGAAGAGTCTGAAGTAGACCATCATGACATATTCAAGTCCCCTAAATTAAAAATAGGATGTGTGTGTGTGTGTGTGTGTGTGTGTGTGTGTGTGTGTGTGTGTGTGTGTGTGTGTGTGCGCGTGCGTGCGTGATGATATGATATATTTAGGTGGAAATGGTGTCACATGCCCTTAGGATCCATCAGGGAAAATTTTAGCAGCAAATATTTGTAGTTTGGCATAATAGTAAGAAGTTTGGGAAATTGATTTTATAAATTTTTACATCCACGGTAGTACGCAGGTTTTGCACCCAAAAAATCCACATCCATTAATCTATCCCATGTGAATAGCAAACGAATCTCCGATCACAATTTATATTTTTATATTGAATCACCACGTGATCGATGGGTTGGGAATTGAAAACAGAAAAAAATTCACCAAGAAATATATAGAACCTTATTGGTCCATTGGGCTCATTCACTCGACACGCATGGGCTTTTTTTTAATAATTTGATTAAATTCACCACCCACACACACACAAATGTAGATGTTTTCCCGTGATTTTCTAATTTGCAAATTTGTGAAGTAATAGAAAGGGATTTAGCGAATCAACATATTGCAATTTTCTCACAAAATTTTAAATAAATCAATGTCTTGTTGGGGCCCAACTACTGTGTTTCATTTTACATCCTATAAGAACTTATTGTAGGTGAGTCTATGTTCGAAACCTATTTTCTTTCATGTTGCATTGTTTTATTTGTGATTTTGCACTTTTTAAGTTATTTATGTCAATTTCATTATTTTATGTTATTGCGAATGTCATGAAACTACAATTCATTAGTCAATTTTCATCCCATAACTCTATATACTGTCAAAAATAGTTCTTACAGTGCACTAATTATATATTTTAATGCTATAATTCTCATAAAATGTCTCATACATATGATTTCTAAATTATGTTCCATTTTCATTTTATTACAAATCTTGAACATTCTCATCCTCATAACTGCTATGATTTTTTATGTCATCTAGAATACTCCTCTGCATGTAGATAATCATAATTAGTTTTCCTATATTAGATACATCTATGAAAACACACACACACACACACACACACACACACACACACACACACACACACACACACACACACACACACACACACACACACACACACACACACACACCCACACACACAAGCATACATACATATATAATATTTAAAATCACTTCATATATCTTCATGAGGTTTTGCTCTATATATTCCTTGTTGTATCAATGTATCTTCATTGAATATTTCTGTTTTGTCTTTTGCTATATGTATACACACACACACACATTTTATAGTTTTCATTCATTACCATGACTGTGACATTCCTCGAAGTCCATCGTTGTGAAGTGTGGCATAATTTTTCCATGTGTCCCACCTTGGACGTTAATTAGTTGCTAACACTACCTTGTTCCATAGTGGGCCTGAAGGATATATAAAATGTCAGCACATACCACACGTTTCATGTTTGTCAAGGGAATTTCCTTGGGATACTGATGGAATGGCTATGTGTGGCATAGACCTCCCGACTCTGGACCCAAAAAATTATCAACTACTGGATAATTTTGTGAGGATCACATGTCCGCTAGGAGGATTTGGCTGGGAATGGGAGGTTAACGAAATACTAACCCATGGCTCAAGATTACAGAACTATTAATTTCAAGAAATATTACAGAGCCATTAATTTCAGCATGGATTCAATTTGTCCCTATTGATTTTAAAGGAATAACATTTAGTGGAAGTACCATGTTTGCTTCATCTTCGATGAAAATTTATGTAACTATTCCTAGATCCACTTTGTCTTTTGGCGTGATCCATCTCCTCCACAAAACTCATGTGCCATTTTATAGTATTTGATACTAATAAATCTAGGTTTTTGTTTTTAATTCATGCGTCTTTCATCAATCTCCTCATCATGTGAAACTTTTCCCACCTACATCCTTTTGTATATATGTTTGACAAAACAACATAAGCAACGCCAAGTTGATAATCTAGCTCAAAATGAAGAATTTATGTAAATAGTTCTAAAGATAGAGATCACTTTATATGATAGGAAGAGAATCATTTGAAAATCATCAAAATGTGCAATATAAATAAGATAATATCAAAAATCAATAATTATTTAATATTAATAAAAATATATCATGTTTATTACAACAAAATTAAAAAACTCATAAAATGAAAATTTTAATAAGTAGATGACATTATTTCTCTTCTTAAGGACCTTCAGTCTCACTTACTTAGCATTTTGTTAAATGAAATGATTTTTCCTTTCATACTATTTTCATAGTATTAATATCTAAATGGTAGTAATATTGAGATGATTACTTTGTTCCTTTATCTATGAAGAACTTTCGAGAAATCAAATTTATAAACTTCTAAAACATTCATACTATAACCTCTTTTCTTTTCACTAGGTTTTCATTACAACTTTATTAATAATACCATTATTTTTCTATGTTTCTTAATATCATCACAAACCTTGATCATAGTCTAGGTCTCAACAAATTTTCATGACAGTAATTGAATCTCTTTAAAATGTTGAAATTTTTTCTATTGTTGACTAGTCTTCTGATGATTCCTCCATATGGACAGACACTTTGCAATATAGATATTCATCAAAATGTCTCTAAACATTGTGTTCTTTCCAAGATGGTCATCAAACCCTGAACTGTAATCATGATATTGAAGTCAATCTTGTCAACTAGATTACTAGCCACATCATATGCTTCTTAACAGTTCACTTTTGATTGTCATAAATGGATTTCAATACATAAACTTCCCTGAATTTAATATAGTCATTTTTCATATTTCTTTTGATGCTCCTCATGAATGAATCAAGCCTTAGAAAAAATGTTAATTTTACTTACTCAAGGGTATACAAACTCGCAAGATCTTTATAGAAGTATAACATTATTCCTTGGTACATACATAACTTTATGACAACATCCTTCAAGTTTCTTGAACACATTCTCCAATTAGGAACACAATAGTATACAAAGAATACCCTTATCATAGTTGTATCATATGTGAAACATCATATCAAATAATTCAATCTTCTTTCAAGATTAATGATACTTTAGCTATCTTTGACACATTGACATTTCATTGTCAAGCCAAAAAACCCTACATACATTCTCAACCTTGAAGTCATAGTATCATACCACAATGAATCCTAGATGGAAGACCATATATTATATCTCAGCTCCTTTGAAATGATGAAAACTCTTAGTAATTGGATCTTCTTATGAAATACCTAATACCTATGATGAATCAATTCTCTTCATGAGAAAATGCACACATTATTTAGCTTGATGACAACATTTAGAACCTCTATACAATAGGATAAACCACTAGGATACTAAAGGTAAATTTCATGTGTACACAACCTTATTATTTGTGCCATTATGACATAGCTCGGTCATCAAGAATCCTTCATTAATTAACTAAAGCAAGATCATACCTTGGATGAATCAATGAACTCAGAGTCCTTCACAAGAAGATACATATTATAATTTGATTTCAAACTGAGCATAGACCTTGAGATCACCTATTTCATGTTTGATTAGCTACAACAGAGACTTTAAGTCCTTAAATTACCTTCCACAAATATTTACCAGTATTTAGATCATTCTTGCACCTTTTAGAATACTTCAATACAATCCCTAAGAAATCCATTCTTCAAAAGACAATAAGGTGGTTCCATGAAGCATAATGGAGGCACTTCATTCACTTAGTTATGTCTAGTGATGAAAAGCATACATGTCCTCATGGGACAAGTCACCAAACTTTTAACTTCCACACCCTTGTCAGCTTTACTTTTGTTTCTCTATCTTCCACCTAATAATATTCTTGATAGATAACAAATGTTCCTGGGGCTCTTCAAAATCAAAAATACTTTTATGACCAGTAGGATCATCATGATCAGAGTAAGCTACATTAGGTTCATGATTTGCATTATCAACAGGAGTAGTCTTGACATCTTGATTTCTCTTATAGGTGTTCATCTTCCTTCTACAATATGTTGCAACATGACCAATTGAGTTACAATTGAAACAAACAATAGGGATCTTACATTTTGGTGATCTATCTCTCCAACTTTTTCTAGGTGTATCTTGGTAGCAATATCTAGCTATGTGTCCAGCTTAATTTCAATTGAAACACACAACATCATTCTTACCTTCATTCCTCTAGCTATGTTTTGGTAATTCATGATAACAAAATCTAGCTATATGACCCTTCTTGTGGAAATTATAGCATGCAATGTCTCTAGATTGATATGAGAGATCCCACCTTCCATTTTTCCATGGAAATTCATTTTGACTGTACTTTTACAGTCACTAGCTCTATGACCCAAGATATTACAATAATATTAAACATCATTGAATGTTATTTCATACCTAGATGTATTGGGCTGCCTTATGATGTTCCTTTGAGTCTTTTTATCCTCCTTATCTTTAGAAGGTCCATGAATCGATTCAACATGCATCTCTTCCTTCTTAGATTCTTCCTTGAAACCCAAACTTGTCTTATCATTAAAGTGTCTTTGGATGCTCAAAAAATGTGGAATTTTTTTGTAATTTCTTCTTTTTATAGATGAAAAATTTATTTTGTATCCTTTATATTTTTATTGACCTCCAGTTTGTTTAGGTCCACCTTAACTCTAAATTTTAGCTCCATATTTTTTAATTCATTTTGACATAGTCAGTTCATTCCCACACCTTACATTTAGTTTTCAAGTTTTGGTGTTTTTTTTCAAGATCTACATTGCTATATTTTGAAAATTAATGATGGCATTTCTCTTGTTGAAATCTATTGCATACATGCCCTTTAGGTGGTTGAGACACATTTATACTAATTTGACACTCTTGTAAAATGTAGTACATGTTAAGTAACACAATATTATATAGAACATGTCAAAAATCACTTGAAAAGCATTCACATCTCTTTGAATAATTCCATTGGGATTAGTTACATTTTGTTCTCCTTAAATTTATTCCTTTTTAAACTTCTTATAGGTTTCCACAATGAATTTTGTTTTAAATTATTTTTTTGTATTTTTCTATTTCTTGTGGGATGTAATGTTGATTGTTGTCTCCTCTCATATGTCATTATTTTGTGCATTTTTTGTCAATTGACATCCATTACATCTTGAGATGCACTATCTAGTGTTTTGAGAACATGATATATGGATATTGAAATCACTTCTTTGTAATCAATGTTAACATTAGAAATCAGTCAATGTGAGTTCCTTTGAGATGCTTCATGATGAATTTATTCTCTATGTTGTATTTCTACCTAAATCAATTCATCTGAATGCATTTTCATGCATAATATTTTTCTTTATACATATTTCTCATGTTCATATGTTTGTGCACATATCAATATCATTTAATCTAACACGGTGTATATTTTTTCTTTCAATTCTATAGGATTCACTAATTCAGGAAAATGGTAACTAAAAAGGGAAGCTCAGGAAAAAAATCTATTCCAACCCCTCCTGGTAGTGGTATTGGCATTCAAAAAATATCATGTTATTTTGAGAAACCATCTAAGGAAACCCATCTTTCTCCAGCATGACTATCAAAATCAAGGGATAATGATTACATTCAAAATGAAACTTAGAATTAGTTCATTTTTATTCAATGCCTAATGCTTTTAATGACAAAAATAATGAAATGTCTCCCCTTGAAGACATTCCATTTAATGATGTTGATTTTGACACTGCACCACTTACCCAATTAAATGAAGATGAGACTACATCACCTGCCCAAGTGAATGTTGGAGGTGAAACTTCTAGTAGTAAACGAAATTTAAATTCCACCATGGAAAATACTCAGCGGAAACTTATTTCTTGAAGAAAGAGAAAGGAAATAAAATGGGACTTAGGAAGGAGTTTCAAGTTAGAGTGGATCTCTAAGTTTCCATTTATTGAAATTGTTGAAAATGAGAATAAATTTGAACCTCCCAAAGAATGCAAATGTACAATCTGTAGCTAGAAATTGGGCAGGTACAAGACAATGCAACTTATGTTGGATACTATTAAGAAACATGTAACAAAGATACATGAAAAGATAATTGTAGATGGCATTGAGAAGAATGCTTCGGGATGGAAAACTACAGATGATTTTTGTAGATATTAGGTATAAAAAAGAATTTAAAAAGCATAAGATAATTGAAAGAATAGTTTCTGCGAATGGAGGGACAATTACCTCTCAATTCAACAAGATAATTCAAAATAGTATTTTAGGTAAAACAATTCAGCTAGCTAATGTTTTTCACATTCTAAAAATCGGTTGTCCTATAACACATTTTCTTGAAAAAATTAATATTTTGTCTTTTCTTGGTGTCCCACACTTTCCTCATTCTCATTGGTTAGAAATTAGTGGTTGGGATTGGGGAAAATGCCTAGCTATGGTTGAGAAAGAAGACTTGAAAGAGAAACTGAAGTTTGCATGATACATATATTTTTCTATTGATGAGGTTATAATAGTAGATATTACCACTTAGGTATGTATGCATGTATATACTATTGAGAATCATGTGAGATAGAGTCACTTACTTTCCATTCACAAGATGAGAGAGAAATCCAATGCTAAAAACCTTTATGAGTTGGTGATATTTTTTTTGAAGGATATCGGTGACATGGACGATGTTGCAATTGCATCAAAGCTGGTTTGTGTTGGGGTAGATGGGGCATCTATAATGAAATTTCATCATAATGCCCTGTTTATAAGACTCCAAACATCTCATTTCCTAGATATGATTATCATTACTTTTATGGCTCATAAAATGAACTTAGCTTACAAAATAGTTGGAAAATTTAAACATGTAGCAAAAGGTGAAGACCTTGTTTGAGAGGTGCATGCTTATTTCTTCTATAGTCCTAAAAGGTTCATGGAATTCCAAATATTTGTAGAAGTACTAACAAATGGGAAAAAACTATTAAAATATGTCGACACTAGGTGGATCTCATTATACCAACTGGTTCGTAGGGTGTACGATGAGTATCAATCCTTATTAGGAGTGATGTGGCAAAATCTTGTGGAAGTGGACAAGGCCTAGTATTTGATACATCGTTTGACTAATATAGAGTCATTTTTGATGTTGTGTGGTCTCCTTCCCATGTTGTATGAAATGCATCGTTTAATTAAACAAGCACAAGAAAGAACTATCTATATTTTTGATTTTTATAGTTTGAGGAAATGAGTTTGTTTGGAAATTAAATATTTGTTTGTCAATGAAACTGCTTTTACAGGTCCAAAGTTTGATGGTTGGAATGATTTGATAAAGATTGGAAATGCAAGTAGCTTTCTGAAGCTCAATTTTTTTAGGGAAGTATGTGCTTCTGTACGTGGATATGAGATACTGATGTACATGTTTAAAGTAGTAGCTGGTAAGGTTGAGAAGGTAAATGTCACAGGGTCGTTGTTTAATAACATTGTATCATCAACAAGGGCAAGGTTAAGAGAAATTGCAGTGTCCCTACTAGAAGAAATAAGGGATCAATTCTTTACTTGAAGAAATACTTGTAGTAAATATGACCTATTGGAATCCTATCCAAAGAGAAAGATATTTGCAAGAAGACTACCACAAGAGGTTGACTACATTGAGTCAAAAAATTTATAAGCTTGTTGATATTAATGGAAAAAATATTTCAAGTATTTTAAGTAAGGATAGTTTGATTGATCAATCCTATGAATTTGCCTCTACAATGATTGATCAATTCAAATTTTTAGATAATCCCTTAGAGTGTGTATCAATAAGCTAGCTAAAATAGGGTTAAATACTATTTTACAACAAGCCATGTCTGATTTTTTCTCATTGGCTGATCTATGTCAAACAAATATAGTACAAAAGTTGATTAATGAAATGAGAGGGGCTGAAAACAATGACACAAATACAACAGACAACCCTTTTGCAACAATTGATTATCAATTAAGTGAGATTCAGAACACAGACACTTTTAAGGAACCCCCTCGAAAAAACTTATAGAAATTGTGGTGAATATCCCTGTAACCAGTTTTGTGGTTTTGGCAAATATCGATGAAACTTATTTCGTTATTTTGGTGAAAATGGTAAAAAATATAAAAAATAGTTAGAAAATGAATGGTGAATCTCCTGTAACTAGTTTGGTGAATACCATCTGTCGAATTTGATTGGAATAAGGCCCAAAAATTTTCATTTCAATTGTAGGCATCATCCTATCGGAGATTCTTTTGCATGCCTTTCCTTGGTCCCATTTCCTTTACGCTCAATTTTTTGGAATGTGTGACACTTAGCCACTTAGAAGAATAGGAAAATGGCACGTGGCATCTTCTGATTACTCACTACCACTCTACCTTATCTCATTGATACCATGAACCTGAAACTTTATTAAATCAGTTCATTCTACGGGCTTGGAGTCTGGGGAATGCCTTTTCCTTGAGGAGGACTAGAATCCTTCCACATGGTCATCTGATAAATAATATGCATCATTCAATCGGAAGAGGAAAATGACACGTGGCATCTTATAATTGATCACTACCACTCTTCCTTACCTTACCAACACTGCGGACCCAAAACTTTATTGAATTGGTTCATTCCATGGGCTTGGAGTCTGTGGAATTCCTTTGCCTTGATGAGGTGTAGAATTCTACCACGTGGACATCTAATAGTTAATCTTCATCATTTTATATATTAAGATCAATGGTGTAGAATCTATTCTGGGAAAAATGCCTAACACACTCACATTTCGAATAGAAGTTCTTGGAATAGGCCTAGCAAAGTGACAAGTGTCATCCATTGAATGGAATTTGAAAAGAGACTAAATTTAACAATAATGTCTACAGTAAAAGACATAATCATTCACAGTGATGTGCTACTACTTACGAGGTGATATTTAATGTCCATTAAAATTATGTTTCTGGAAGGTGTACTGCAATAAATTCAATAGAAGGAAAAATATATTTATAGAAGTTGCAGACTGTGTAAGACTCAAAATATACATTTTTCCAAGTAAGTTTCATCCTACATTTAATTCTTTAAATATTATCATTTTATAAGTAACGTTGTATAAGCCTTTTCTTTGAAATATTTCAATATAAGGGTTGGAAAATTAGGGTTGAGGGTTTTCATATTCCATAATCCAAAATTCCAAGCATGTCTACTTCCACAAGAGCCCAAAATAAAAGTAAAACCCAAATCACATACACCAAACTGCTTAAAAACCCTAGTTTTAATGATGAATATCATGATATTTATGATCATGTAATTGGTACAAAAACTTCATAGCTTAGATACATGTCTGAGAATAAGGAAAATGAAAGTAAACATTTAGACCCATAAGGTAAAATCAAAGGTTAGATAACATGGGGGGTTGGATTGGGACACATGATGCTCCACGAGGTTTTACCCTCCCCTGAATTTGTCATTCTATGTGCCCATAATTACGATGGGAAAAAAATAAATTGTTCCAAATTGTAACGAAGAAGAAATTTTGTTCATTATGAAGGCAAATCTTGGCCATGCGTTGGGGTTTGAAAGTAAAGACTTAGGAACCATCAGCATAAACCTAGAAAAAATTGCTAGTGATTATCATGCCACCACTCAAAATGACAGAGATGAGTTTTTGCAAA
This sequence comes from Taxus chinensis, assembly GCA_019776745.2. Classification (NCBI taxonomy): domain Eukaryota; kingdom Viridiplantae; phylum Streptophyta; class Pinopsida; order Cupressales; family Taxaceae; genus Taxus; species Taxus chinensis. The sequence continues at coordinate 178,919,348 of CM034151.1, forward strand.
AAATAACATTTGATGAAACGGTACCAAAAGGGAATCCTCCCTATGAAATTGAGATGTTTAAACAATGGGTTAAGAATACCGTTTCTATGCTATCATTTTTCCTTGGCTTCGATAGCAATGAGAAAGTGGTTGAAACCCTCCTGAAAATGGTATACAATATCCATTTCATTTCTCCACCTTGTGCATATAGATTTTTTGAGCACATTGCAAAATCTATGCATAAAAAATACTTAACAATAAAAGAAGGCTTTGACACTAAAACCTTTAGGTTCACTAACTAATTGTTCTATTTAATTCTATGGAGGTTTTTTGAATGGTTTGGAAAAAACAAACTTGCAATTAAGTCCTATAATGTTGAGGGCCAGCCAAAAGTGATGCATCTATTAACTAAGTGGACCCCTAAGATAAGGATGTTTGATAATAGAAGGGACTACAATCAATTTGTGGATTAATTTTGGGTTGTAATTTATCAAGCAATTTCAAAAATTACATTTCCTAGATTTCCTATAAACTGTAGAGATTGCATTCAACTGGGATCATAAATATAGTTAGTAGACTGGTACTTCATGGAGGAATATAATGTGCTAAGGTTTTATGGATCAGGAGTACAACCTTGTAAATTTCCAATACATGTGATAGAGAGATTTTTGCCTTGGAATATATACGACAGGTGGAAAGCACAGATAAACTCTATTTTGTTACTAAGCAAAAGAGGAGCATATTTCCTTCCTTACAGTTTTCATGTGGAGGGCTCACATTTGAAAGAAAAGAATTCAATGTGGCACATGAAATCTTACAAAAATTTTAGTTTTATTTTGACTCTCACTTGGTGTATGACCCATGTGAGGTGATTAAAGCAAGGGTAGTGGCGACCAAGAACTCTGCCACTAAAATTCAATATGAAAGAAAACCCTTGCTAGAAAAATTAAAAAACAAGAACTCTTGGGATTAAGTAAAAAAAGCAACGGATGAAATTGTTGTTGAGAAAGGAATTAATTTTCAAGAGTTGTCAACAAAATTTTTGGGATTTCCTGAGCCTCCACAAAAATAGGTAGAGGATTTTCAATCTGCTAAATTTTATGCAAAATCCGATTAAAAGTCCTCTAAAAGCATGCCAAAGCATATATATCATGAATTGAAGAAAAAAATTGGACAAGGTCAAAAATTGTTGCCTTTCGGTGTTTGGGTTAGACCAAACGGTTGTACAAATATATATCAAATTAAATCATACAAGCAATAAACATGGAAATAACCAATAGAAGAAAATACACAAGATATAATGTGGTTCACTCAGTGTGGGCTACTTCCACTAAGAAAAAACCAATATATTATTCCAGATGTTGTACAATTAAAGATCTGTAATCTTCCACACCTTACACAATGTAAAATACTTTTCTTCTCACAAGCTTCTCCAAGCTCTCACCAATAATTCCTTCTTACAATTACAACAATCTTACCTCGAACCCTAATTTCTCAGCTTATATAAGCCTATAAAAACTTAGGGAACTTTAGCCATTCACTTACAACCAGTAGATCAACTTTATAACAAATATTAGATCTAATTCTTGTGACTTAAATATAAACAATCACGCAAAGGTAACCAATGCCGGTTTTTCTCAGCTGATGTCGGTTGGTCTGCTAGGTGGCTAAATCTGGTCAGGTGACTAATGTCAGTTACTGTGTAAAATTGAAAGTTGTAAATAATCTCCTTTGTGAAGAAATTCATCTCTACAATATCAAAAATCTCCCACTTAGAGATAAATTACATCATTGTCCCACACAACTCCATCCTTGGATCCTCTCTTGGCTTTGTTTCTTCCTCTTCAAGTCTTAAACTTGAAGACAAAAAAAATTGGAGTGTAGCTCCAACTTATCCTTTTCTAATGACTTCATTAACATATCCGTAGGGTTCTTATTCATATGAATTTTCTCTAACTTCAGTTGCCCATCCTCCAACATTTTTCGTATGAAGTGATATCTCAACTGAATGTGTTTCATTCTTGAATGAAACACTGAGTTCTTTGCCAAATGAATTACACTTTGACTATCACTGTACAATCTGCAATCCTCTTACTAGTTTCCCAACTCTTCCATGAACCTACTCATCCATATCATCTCTTTGCTAGCCTCTGTAGCTATAACATACTCAACCTCTGTAGTAGACAAGGCCATAACCTTCTGTAATCTTGAAATCCAGCTTGCTGTCATTCCACCTACTATGAATACATATCCATTGGTGATTCTCCTACCATCCAAATATCCAACCATATCTGAATAAACAAAGCCCCATAAAGTAGTATATGACCCCCCATAACATAAATGTATGCCAGATGTCCCTGTCAAATACTTGAGAATCCATTGGACTACTTTCCAATGCTCTTTACCTAGATTGGCCATAAATATGCTCACAACTCCCATTTCCTGTGTAATGTTTGGTCTGGTACAAACCATAACATACATAAGACTTCCAACTATTGAAGCATATAGAACTCATGCTATGTACTTGACCTCCTCATGTGATGTAGGACACTAATATTTGCTCAATTTAAAGCTTCCAACCATAGGTGTACCTACATGTTTTGTATCCTACATTTTAAATCTTTTCATAACCTTATTGATATAATCCTCATGAGACAAATATAATTTCATGTTCTTCCCATTTCTATGAATTTGCATGCCAATGATTTTCTTTGTATCTCCCAAATCTTTCATTACAAATGTGTGAGATAATGTTTTCTTAAGCTCACCAATGTCTTGTATACTAAATCCTGCAATAAGCATATCATCCACATACATCAACAAAATAACATAGCTCCCATTTGCAAACTTCTTGAAATAAACACAGTGGTTAGATCCACATTTCCTATAATCACGATCATGCATAAAATTGTCAAACCTCACATACCATTTCCTTGGATCTTTTTTGAGCCCATACAAGCTCTTTTCAACTTGCACACATGTTTTTCCTTACCCTTTACTTCATAACCAAATAACTAATTCATATAGATCTCCTCCTCTAAATCACCATGAAACAAAGCCATCTTAACATCAAGTTATTATAAATGTAAATATTCTACTGTAACTAAATTCATAACAATATGGATAGAAGTCGTTTTAACAACAGGATAAAATATCTCACCAAAATCAATACCTGGTTTCTGTGTAAATCCTTTTACCTTGCTTGTATATTTTATTTCCACTCACTTCTTCCTTGATCCTGTAAACCCACTTGTTCTGCAATGTCCTCTTACCTGCTAACAACTTGACCAAATTCCATGTTTGGTTCTGTTTCAAGGAATCAATATCCTCATCCATGTCATACTCCCACTCAACGTGGGTATCTTTCTACATTGCTTCTTCAAAACTTTCTGGCTCACTATTATTAGTCAATAAAAGATAAAATAATTGATTAAATATTTTTGGAGGTTTACTTACTCTTTGAGACCTTATTACAGAAATTTGGGGTGCCCGAGGCTTATTCTAGACCTCTTGGACATTATTGTCCAAATATGATAGTGAACGATGTCGATTTCATATAACCAATGTTGGTTCCTCTATAATCGATGTCAATTCACCTAATCAACACTGATCCTACTCTGACTGACACTGGTCACCCTGACTGATGTCAGTATCTGTGGATTTTTTTAAAATCGTAGAATGCACTTTTCTCAACAAAATATTCACCTGGTTCATTCTTGGGTACTAAAACTTGATCCCTGTACATTGTATTTTCATTCCAATCAATTTTACGACTCCTAACAATCTTAACATCCTCTAAATCCCAAAACCAGAATCTGAAATCACTAGAACCATAACCAATGAAAGTGCATCTCTTGGATTTAGTATCCAACTTCTTCCTATTTTCTTTATCAACATGCACAAAAGATTCTGAACCAAATACTCTAAGAAAAGAAAAATCTACCTCTTTTCTAATCCATGCTTCTTCTAGTATTCCACCATCCAGTGCACTTAAGGGGCTATGATTGATCAAATATATCATTATATCTACTACTTCTGCCCAAAAATGCAAAGGTAATCCAACATATATCCTCATGCTTCTATCGTTTTCCATAGAATTTCTATTCATTATTTTTTCCACTCCATTCTCTTATGGAGTTCTAGGAACCGTTCTTTCTCTGCGTATTCCATTCACTGAATAGTAATCATTAAAAACCTTGTTGTAGTACTCACCACCATTGTCACATATAAGGCACTTCAACTTAAAATTAGTTTAATTTTCTACAAGGTCTTTCCATCTTTTAAATGTTTAAAAAACATCATATTTACGTTTAATACAATAAACCCATACCTTTCTCGTGGCATCATCAATAAAAGTCACATAGTATTGAGATCCTCCATGAGAAGCTACGTGAGTTGGTCTCCACATATCTGAGTGCAAAAGCTCCAATTTATGCTCCTTTGTTGCCCCAACTTTAAGAAATATCACTCTCTTTTTCTTTCCAAATATGTAATGCTAAAAAAAACAATATCTACATCTTTCAAATCTGATAACTTACCATTTTCCTTTAAGATCTGCATTCCATTCTTACTCATATGGCCTAGTCGATTATGCCACATGCGTGCATATGAATTTGAAGCAGATAACACATAAAATTAATCAGTAATACATGTAGAAAAATATAATGTTCTTATCTTCTTTCCTCTTGCTACAATAAGATATCCCTTGGAAACTTTCCAAGAATTAGTTGTGAATGTAATCATGCATCCATATTCACCTAATTATCTTACAGAAATAATAATTCTCCTGAGGCTTGGCATATGCCTCACATCTTTCAATACGTTGGTATTTCCATTTTGCAATTTAAGATGAACTTCACCTTTACCAGTAATATTTCATGGTTCATCCTCTCCTAAATAAACATGTCTAAAATTACCTTAGACATAATTTCTGAAATAACCCTTATTAGGGGTAGCATGGAAAGAAGCTCCTAAATCTAAAACCCATGATTCAATTTTATTATCCAAGGAGGGCATCTTGCATTACCTCTGATGCTACATTTTCCTCTTTACCTTTCTTTGGTACATTCTCTTTGTTTTCCTTGAACCATCAATCCTTCTTTACATGTCCTTTCTTTCCACAATTCCATTAGGTTATTCCTTTACCTTTGGATTTATATCTGCCACTCTTAGACTTTGATTTCCCATTACTCTTTCTATTGGATCTCTCCTTTTTCCTTCATCTAATTTCTACATTCAAAGAATTCCCTGATGATGATTCTCCTAAACTATTCATGTGTATTTATTCATTTAGAATTATACCAATCACATCATCAAAATTAAAAATATTAGTAGCAGATGATGTATTACTAACAGCCATTACCAAATTATCCCAACTATCTGGCAAAGAACACAAGAATAATAATGCTTTCCCCTCATCCTCAAAAGGGATATTAACTAGTTTTAATTGATTTACAATAGAACAAAAATCAATCAAAAGATTAGACAAAGATCCACCTTCTTGCATTTTAGAATTAAACAATTTCTTCATCAAGTAAACTTTATTTGATGCAATTAGTTTTTAATATAAATTATCCAAAGCTTTCATTAATTCTACCATGGTTGATGCTTGTGTTATATTTGAAGCCACAACTATTGTCAGGCTCAATCTTATAGATCTCAGAGCCTTTCTATCAAGAATCTTCCATTCTTCATCATTCATCTTTGTAGGTGTTGGTGAGAAAATTTGTTGGGTTGACAAATCAGGTGTCTCCATCAACGTTCATCAGGCTATGCTCGTATGCAATAAAAGGTACAACTCCCATTATTGAAAGTAAACTAATCCTAATCCTATCTAAATGCTATGGGTGGCCAAATTGGTTGGGGATCACATAGGGACACTCTATTGAACTTGTGGCAAAGTGCTTATACAAGGGTACAAGGGAAGAAATTATAGTGACAAAAGGTAAAGGGGGGAAATTATGTAAGTAATATTACTTCCATGATTAGATTTCAAATCTCACACCCAGTAACCGGAGTAGTTCAACCTTCAATATAGAGGAAATCACAATGAAGCTAGCAGGACCAATGAATTAAAATACCAAGTTTTCAAATTCATATATCAAGGACACCAAGTTCCTCTCCAATTCCATACAGGATCAATGAAAGAGATAAATAGAGGACAAATAAGAAAGGGAAATAAAAGAAGTGTATATTTTATTCCATGTGTAGTGATGAATAAAAAGCTTCAACCAAGATATCATAATGCTACATAGTAAGAGTTCTTCCCAAAATATGATTTTTTTTAGAATTTTAGAGGCCATCCCAAATTATAGCAATCTGAGTTGTCTTTTCACCTCCCTCACAGGACTCTTCATTTCCATATTCCACTCATGACCTTTTGTTTTCCATGAATTAAGTATTTCTCTTATAATTTTGAGAAAATAATTTTTACAAATTTAAAATAGGTCACTTAAGTGAATAGGATGAAATATAATGATGACGCATAATGAAGAATTGGAATGGAGAGAGAAAGAAGAGAGGGAAACAGAGGAAGAAGGAAAGGATGGAGGGAAAACACTCCTCATGATGAAATGCTTTGAATGTCTTGATGTAGTCATGAATTTTGAGTGAAGATTATTTCCACTGGTGATCTTCTACACCGATGAATACGGCTCCCTTGAATAACTTTGTATAATTTTCCCCATCCAATGATGACCGCAAACTCTATAATGAATAGACCTCTTAGACCACAGAAGCACTATTCTGAAGTTTACCAATGCAAGCTTAAGATAAACACATACAATGCCCAGGATGACCCTCCTTGAAACTTGTTTGATGAAACCTTTGACTCATTGAAATTGTTCTAATCAAATCACTTTGAATTATCTTGTTTCTTAAGTGATGAAGATGAATTCACATGATGTGCCTTGTGATTCCCTATCTTACTTCTGTAAACCATTGCACTCAAGATGATGCTTCCAAGACCTTTGTGAAGTTCTCATTCCTCCTTTTCAACTCATGAAACCATCTCATTATCCAAAAGGGAGTCCAAAAAGTAGTAAGGTGAGTGAAAACAAAATCATATACAACTTTCCACTCCTGAAATGAAAACTTTCTATTTTTAGAATATGAGCCCATGCTCTACTATTATGGGACATATCACATGCCTTTCTCCAGTTTCACCTTCTGAATCATCTACCATATTCCAACCTCATTTGTTCCTGAGATATTTCTATTTTTAGCAGGTTGTTATTTTGGGACATGCTATTTTGAGAAGAAGTCGTTTTCTGTCTTACTTTCCATTTTACCCCTTTTCTGATTTTCCTGAGTGATTGAAATTTTAATTTGGTGGGACTCATCATTTATAGCATGTGAGGAAGTATAACATATGATATTTTTATTAAGTGGTGAAAATGACCTCTATTTGCGACGGGAACAACTTTTTTGGATTCGGCTCTTCATCACAAACTCATGTGCCAATTTTCATCATGATTTGCTTTCCAGAAAGCTTAGAAATGAAAAATGAAAATTTATGCCTGGTAAGAGCTTCAGGTATGGAGCTACCAAGGAAGAATACTGATAAAAAATCAGTCCTTCATATCTTGACAAACTAGCAACTTCCTCATGGAAAAACTGGTTTGATAGAAACTAGATTTTTGGGAGACCCTTCCCTCTGAATTTCAGATGATTTCACCTGCTGGATCTTTGGGAATTTGAAAATTTCTTCAAAGAGGGTATAATGCTAAGAAAAAAAACTACCCTCCATATCCCTTAAAAATATGGACTTCATGGCATGAAATCTAGTTCATGCGAAACTAGATTTTTCAACAATCATTCCCTCCAATTTTTGCGCGATTTCACCCATTGGAACCTTGAGAATTGAAAAGGTAGCTCATTGAATTTCTCATAGATATTATTCATGTGATATGGCAGAAATCTGATGAAAACTCAGTCCTCCATATCCCTAAAAAATATGGACTTCATGGTGCAAAAAACTAGTTCACGCGAAACTAGATTTTTCAACGATTATTCCCTCCAATTTTCAAGCGATTTCACCCACTGGAACCCTGAGAAGTGGAGAGGTCACTCACTGGTTTTTTCCACTACTGTGTCATGGTGGCCATTAATGGAGATTGAAATTTTTAGGTCTATTTTTTTCCTCTGTTCGTGATGAAATCAACTCCATTGCGATAGGTTTTTTCTTCTTGTCTCATTGGTGAAATTTCTCTTCAATCCGGTTGTCGGTTTGACAGGAAATTGAACTTTGTTCTTCGTGGAGCCGGAAGTTAAATTTAATCAATGGTGTAACTCCTTTCTGCAAATGGGAGGTTTTAAGGTAATTTTTTAATGGCCTTTGAGTGTGAAGGACTTAACAATAGACAATTCTTCGTTTCATGCACTAGCTTGCAAGATATGTTTGAATCTTCGTCTCACAACAATGGAGGTTTCTGAAGAATTCCTTCACTCTTCTCTTTTTTCTTCATTCCTATAGAGATTTTGATAAATATATTCTTTGAAACCTATGAATATTCATGGATTGGAAGGTTTGGTTTCCATGGCGGAGCTGGTTTGGAGCAACAATGGTGGAGTGAGGTGTTCTCTGCAACTTTTCTTCTGGCAGTGAGAAAAAACAAACAGTTAGAATTTTTTTTCAAATTTTAGAGTTTCAATTGGGTGCATTTTCATGTCCCTGAAATATCTCATCTCAAAGGGATGTGAGGGACATTAATTTACACATCACACCTTAGCTTGACATGTGTCAGAGATCCGACGGCATGAGATTAAAGCCAAAAAAGTAGCTTTAAAGCACCAAGGGGCTAAACTAGCGATCCTGGAGGTTGCATGAGGGTCCAGAGGGCTTATGGGGGCTAGGAAAATTTTCATGACCTTGATGTCCTGATTTTGAGGGACAAAAAATCCCACCAAGATCCTGGAGCTGACACATGTCCTTCCAAAATTTGACTAACTCCCGAACTCGCTCCAAGAGGACAACTTGAAACGACGATAACTTGAGCTCCTGATGGATTTTTTGATGAAATTTTATATGATATTGACTGGAAATGGACTTCAAAATCCAATGGTGGGGATATCAAGTCTTTATTATTCCATTGGATCCCTAAAATTTTTGTTATTTTTCTGATACTTCACCTATGCATGAGAAAAAAGGCTTGTACACCCATTGTGACAAAGTGTTGTGAAAAAAAATAATTTCACCATATTTAGGGCTTGGAATTAAATTTCTGAAGATGTTTTTTTTCTCCTAACTCCATCTAGAGCTCCCAAAATCACCTTCGGAATCTCAACAGTTGTTTTGGCCTGTGCACTGCCTAGGCCTGTGAACCCTAATTTTGGTGAAACTATCCCAACCTCTTTGGATCCTTCCTAAATAATCCTAAATAAATTCCATGATGTTCCTTTTCCTTTGATTCACCTTTGTGTCATGTTTTAATTTTTTGTTCCACTCCATGGGGTTGCTCCAACCTTAGGAAGGTGAGTGATAGCCCTTCCCACAACTGCCTGAAGTTTGCATTATTCAACGAACTCCTAAATCACCTAGGGGAATGAATTAACACCAATTAGGAGGTTACTGTACTAACTGGGTAGACCCAAGGTGCCTCAAAATCATAAAACATGAAAAAATTGGTACATGGGTATCGTTGTCATGCTTATAAATTGTCAATTTCCCTGTTGCACATTTTCATGACAACAACTCTAGCTTTGGGACATGACATGGAATGGGCATGACAAAGACATGACATGAAGAATCCAGAATCTCAACTTTAGACCATATAATCCATTGACCATTTCCTTATCCATTGGGTCCCTGTGGAGTCACTAGAAAAATAGGCTACACAACTTTCTTTATTAAACACACACACACACAAACAAACAAATGGAAGGGAAACACACAAAAGGGGGAAAAAACACACAACAGGAAAGGGAAATTATATACAGGGGAGGGAAATTTAGAAAGGTGGGAAAATGATATACACATACCCAGCAACGGGTTGAGAAAATTACATGCCATCATGAAATAGTGGATTGAAGTATGACCTTTGAAGAACAAAAACTATTATTTGATCAAACCATGCTTTTGTACTTTGCATACTTGAGAAGAAAATGTCATAATTCCATCCTTCATACTCATACTTCATAGAGAATGTTCTTTCATCAATGAAAATTTGTACCTTCAAAAATCTTGTACCTTGACGTCATGTGATCATGTGACACCATTCTTCCATGTCTTCTAGAGTGGGAAAATTTCTCCTATCATGAAAACATTCATATTCTTTGAATTGCAACTTCAAATTGTCTTTTATATCAGCAAAACACTTGGAAGGAGTGAGAACAAACTGATTTTCTTCCCATTCAAGAACTTCCCCAAACATCCCGCTTTCTTTCTCTGAGAAAGTGTTTTCATACATGGAGGTTAAATCATTGAGCCAGAGATCTTCATTATCCTTGAGATATTGTTGTAGCATGGGAACATGTTCAAGATGAATCAGAGCTTGGAGGATGGTGAGTGCAGACTAATAATGGATCATTTGGAAATAATCTTGCATACTCCCATTTTTTTATGTAGAGAAATGGTCACCAATATGCATTCGTTTGGAGTGCATCTTGATATCATTTTCAAAATTGCATCGTTTGGTTTGTCCATATAAGCATTCTTCACCCTTCATTAGATTTTTCCATATGAACTCTTGCTTTTCATTGACGGAACTTTTCAAAACAATGGGAACAAGTTAGTTTTGATCACACTCCCAATGTTATCACAGATTTTTTATTTTGTTTTGAACGATTCTCTCTTATGCGAATCAGGTGAAAATTTTCCATGTTATCATCTCCCACAATAGAAATTTCATTTCCAAGATTGAGGATATTCCAAAGGAGATTCAAGAACCTTCCTTCTTTTACACTCATGAACCTCTTTGCATTGATGTGGAAGAAAAAGACATGCTTTCATGTTCATCTCATTCAACCAAAGTATTAGGGAAGTCATCAAGCTTATCCAACTGCTCCATCTCAACATCAAACATTAGCATGTAAAAATGAGAAGTCCAAATAGACTCATACCTATCTTGTATCTTCATAGCCCGAGTCAAGATTTCAAGGCCGAGTTGAGGATCTTCAATTTCTTCCACAACCTTCAAGATATCTTGTGCAGATAGTTCTTCTAAAATTTTCATAGTCTCATTTTTATCCTTATTGGAAGAATCTTCTTATTTTTCCTCCAGGAGATGCTTAGAAATCTGATCCATACGGGCCCATGATTCATTTGAAACATCCTCGTTCACCTCTTCCATGATTTGCATTGCCAAAGATTCACTTTCGTACAAACACGGGCATACTTGATTCATGACACCTACTGACAAGGAGAAGAGGTCCAAGCTTCATGGGAAGGGCACTCCTTCAAGCTCAAAATCCATATCATCTTCTTCTTGGTAAGAAGAAGAGAACCATGTTGGGGCAGTAGTATGAGAAGAATTTTCAGCTACATCTTGACCATCCATTATTGAATCTTCTTGCTTAGGTGAAAGATGAAAGGCTTCATTTTCACCATGATGATGATTCTGCTCCTTGAGTGAGTAGAGGTTGTGTTTAAATTTTTTGTTCTCCTTAGATTTGAAAAGAGAGTGGGATTCTTCCATTTGATCATCCATGATTGCATCGGGAAGAGAGTTTGATTCTTTGACTTCCTCCATTTCTTCATGTAACATTTCTACATCACTTGAAGAATCAAAATAGGAGGGAATATTATCTATGACCATCTTGAATTCATCATCTTCAGACCATGATGTTGGGTGACTTCTTTCACTTCTTCACATCTCTCCATTTCATCATTAATTGAAAGATCAAAACTTGAAAAGAGATCATCCATGCTTACTTTGAATTGGTCATCTTCTTCATCATTGGTGGAGTCTTTAGAGAGCATTGGATCATCCATTATGTAGCAAGGATCTTCCTTTATTGAATATATTATTCCCCCTATGGAATTTGACTCAAGCCAAATGGAACTTCTGAATGGTGATTCTATCTTCATCTCTTCTACTTCTTCCTCCATGATGTTGCTTTGGATTTCATTGGAAGGTTCCATGATAAGATATTCTTCAGAAGCATCCAAGAATCTTTCGGAATGAAAACCTCATAATATGGGATGTCATCAGGGTCTTCCTCCATAGGGCAGCATCTTATCTTCTTCCTCCATTTGATGAAGTGCTTCAAGATGTTCATATTTTATCTATAGAGCTAAAGCATACCTCCAAATTTCATCAAAGACTTTGGGATCGTAAATTCCTTTTATTATGTTCTAAAGTATTTCCACATATTATGTTTTCAATATGTTCATTTCTTCATCACCGTATGTAAGGAAGTCATCTATTGAGAGGTGGAAGAAAGATAATGTTCTCAATTTTGTAGTAAGATGCATGAGGTTGTAAAAATATTCTTTAATGGATCTTGCACCATCATGTCTTTCGCCATCTTCTTGAATGCTGATTTTATCTTCATCAGAAGGATCAAGGATAGGATTTTCTTCAGCGGCATTCAAGAACCTTTCGGGTATGAAAACCATATGGTATGAATGATCTTAAAGATCTTCCTCCATAGGATGAATCTCCTCTTATTCTTCCTTGCTACAGGCTGCTCTAATTTGTTTCTTCATCTTGTGCAAGAATTTGGCATATTCTCGAGTTGTGCACCTTATCTTATGCCTCCTTTGAATCCATTCCTCTTCATTGGTTACATGTTATTTCTTCTTTCCTTGGTCAACACTAGTCCAAAACCATGGCTGATCAACAATCTTCTTTTCTGGGAAGAGATCTTTTTTGGGTGCACTTAGGCAAATATCCCCATCTGAGTCACCAAAAACTGTTGGTGAGAAAATTTATCAGGTAGAAAAATCAGGTGTCTCCACCAACGTTCACGGGGCTATGCCCCTCTACATTAAATGGTACAACTCCCATTATTGAAATTAAACTAATCCTAATCCTATCTAAATGCGATGGGTGGCCAAATTGGTCGGGGATCACACATGGACACTCCACTTAACATGTGGAAAATTACTTGTACGAGGGTACAAGCGAAGAAATTACAGCGATAAAAGGTACAGAGGGGGAGATTATGCAAGGAAGATTACTACCGTGAGTAAATTATAGAGCTCACACCTAGTAACCAGAGTAGTTCAACCTTCAGTATACAGGAAAGCACAATGAAGCTAACAGGACCAGTGAATTTAAACACCAAGACTATCAAGGACACCAAGTTCCTCTCCAATTCCATAGAGGATCAAATATGCTTACAAAGTGCATGAAAGAGAGAAATAGAGGAAAAACAAGAAAGGGAAATAGAATAATTGTAGCTTTTATTCCATGTGTAGTGATGAATACAAAGGTTTAACCAAGCTATCACAATGCTACATAGTAAGAGTTCTTCCCAAAATCTAGATTTTTTTTGGAATGGAGAGGCCATCCTAATTTATAGCAATATGAGTTGTCCTTTCACCTCCCTCACATGACTCTTCATTTCCATATTCCACTAGTGACCTTTCATTTTCCACGAATTAAGTATTTCTCTTATAATTTTGAGAAAATACTTTTTACAAATTTGAACTAGGTCACTTAAGTGAGTAGGATGAAATAAAATGATGATGCATAATGGAGAATTAGAATGGAGAGAGAAATAAGAGAGGGAAAGAGAGGAAGAGGCAAAGGATGGAGGGAAAACACTCCTCATGAAAAAATTATTTGAATGCCCTTATACAATAATGAACTTTGAGCGAAGGTGATCTTCTACACCGATGAAGATGGCTCCCTTGAATAAATTTGAATCATTTTCCCCATCCAGTGATGACGGAAAACTCTATAATGCATAGACCTCCTGGACCACATAAGCATTGTTGTGAAGTTTACCAATGCAAGCTCAAGATGAACACATACAATTCCCATGATGACCCTCCTTGAAACTTGTTTGATGAAACCTTTGACTCATTGAAATCATTCTGATCAACTCACTTTTAATTAACCAACTTCTTAAGTGATGAAATGAATTCACATGATGTGGCTTGTGATGCCCTGACTTGCTTCTGTAAACCATTGTACTCAAGATGATGCTTCAAGGACATTCGTGAAGTTCTCATTCCTCCTTTTCAACTCATGAAACCATCTCATTATCCAAATGGGAGTCCAAAAACTAGTAAGGTGAGTGAAAACAAATTCATATACAACTTTCCACTCCCAAAATGAAAAATTTCTATTTTTAGAATATGAGCCCATGCTCTGCTATTCTAGGACATATCACATGTCTTGCTCTAGTTTCACCTTCTGAACCATATACCATATTCCAACCTCCTATTTTCCTGAGATATTAATTATTTTAGCACATTTCTATTTTTAGCAGGTTGCTATTTGGGGACCTGCTATTTTGGGAAGAAGTCATTTTCTGTCTTACTTTCCATTTTACCCCTTTTCTGATTGTCCTGAGTGATCAAACTTGAAATTTAGTGGGACCCTTCATTTATAGCATGTGATTAAATATAACATATGATATTTTTACTAAGTGGTGAAAATGACCTCTATTTGTGATGGGAACAACTTTTTTGGAATCGGCTCTTCGTCATGAACTTGTGTGCCAATTTTCATCATGATTCACTTTCTAGAAAGCAAGAAATGAAAAATGAAAATTTATTCCTGTTAAGAGCTTTGTGTATGGAGCTACTAGGGAAGAATACTGATAAAAAATAATTCCCTCATATCTTGAGAAAATGGCAACTTCATCATGAAAAAACTAGTTTGAGAGAAACTAGATTTTTTGGAGACCCTTCCCTCTGAATTTCAGATGATTTCACCCGCCGGATCTTCAAAAATTTGAAAATTTCTTTGAAGAGGGAAGAATATTGATAAAAAACACATCCCTCCATATCCCTAAAAAATATGGACTTCATGGCGTGAAAAATAGTTCAAGCTAAACTAGATTTTTCAACGATCATTCCCTCCAATTTTCGCGCGATTTCACCCATTGGAACCTTGAGAATTGAAGAGGTAGCTCGCTGCCTTTTTGTAGATGTTCTTCATGTGATAGGGTAGAAATATGATGAAAAATCATTCCTCCATATCCCTGAAATATAGGGACTTCATGGTGAAAAAACTAGTTCATGTGAAACTATATTTTTTAATGAGTATTCCCTCCAATGTTTGCACGATATTTCCCACAGGAACCCTGAGAAGTGGAGAGGTAGCTTGCAGATTTTTTCCACTAATATGTCATGGTGGCCATTAATGGAGATTGAAATTTGCAAGTTTGGTTTTTTTCTCCATTCACAATGAAATAAACTCCATTGTGATAGGTTTTTGCTTCTTGTCTCACTGGTGAAATTTCTCTTCGATCCGGTTGCCGGTTTGACGGGAAATTGAGCTTTGTTCTTTGTGGAGCCGGAAGTGAAATTTATTCACTATGGGAATTCCTTGATGAAAATTGGAGGTTTGAAGGTGATTTATTAATTTCCTTCAAGAGTTAAGAACTTAGCAATATACGGTTCTTCGTTTCATGCATTGGCTTGCAAGATATGTTCGAATCTTCGTCTCACGACAATGGAGGTTTCTGAAGAATTCCTTTGCTCTTCTCTTTAGTTCTTCATTCCTCTAGATATTTTCATCAATATATTATTTGAAACATTTTAATATTCATGGAGTGGAAGGTTTTGTTGCCATGGCGGATCCATTTTGGAGCAACAATGGTGGACTGAGGTGTTCTCTGCAACTTTTCTTCTGGCAAAGAGAAGCAACAATCAATTAGAAAAAAATTCAAATTTTTGAGTTTGATTTGGTTGAATTTTCATGTCCCTGACATCCCTCACCTCAAAGGGACATGAGGGACATCAATTTTCACAGTGTGCCTCAGCTTGACATGTGGCGGAGATTCATCGGCAGGGGATTAAAGCCAAAAATGTAGCTTTAAAGCACTGAGGGGTTGAACTGACGATCATGGAGGTTACGTGAGGGTCCAAAGGGCTTATGGGGGCTAGGATTATTTTCATGAACTTAATGTCCCTGAACTTGAGGGATGTGAGGAACACAAAATATCTTTAGGCTCCTAGAGCTGACACGTGTCCTTCCAAAATTTGAATAACTCCCGAACTCGCTCCAAGAGGACAACTTGAACGACAATAATGTGAGCTCCCAATGGACATTTTTGATGAAATTTTATATGATATTGGCTGGAAATTTCCTTCTGAATTCAATGGTGGAAACATTAGGTCTTTATTCCTCTATTTGGTACTTAAAAAGTTGATTTTTGATACGGTAATGCACTTGTGCATGAGTAAAACTTCTTACAGACCCATTATGACAAAGTGTTGTGAAAAAAATAATTTCACCACCTTTTAGGGATTGTAATTACCTTTCCAATGATGGTTATATTTTCTACTAACTCCATCAATAGCTCAAAATCACCTTCAGAAGCTTAGTAGTTGTTTTGGCCTGTGCACTGCCTAGGCCGGTGAACTCTAATTTTGGTGAAATAGTCCCAAATTCTCTAGATCCTTCTTGAATCTTCCTAAATAAATTCCAAGATGTTCCTAGGCCTTTGATTAACCTTTGTTTCTAGTTTGTATTTTTTGTTCTGCTCCATCCCTAGGAAGGCTAGTGATAGCCCTTCCCACAACTGCCTAAATTTTGCATTATTCAATGAATTCCTAAATCACCTAGGGGAATCAATTAACACCAATTGGGAGGTTACTGGACTGAATGGGTTGACTCTTGGTGCCTCAAAATGATAAAGCATGAAAAATTTGGTACATGGGTATCGTTTTCATGCTTAGAAATTGTTAATTTCCCTGTTTCACATTTGTATGAAAATAACATGGCTTGCCTTCCCATCCAACAGTAAATATAGATCTCTCTAATACAGATAATCCTCCTCCTACATCTTCCATAGCTGATAATTACAGCCTTCAAATTTCTCTATTTTGTATTTACTATCTTATACCATTATTGTGCTCCCACTCAATCAGAAATCCCTATGAGTAAATATGTCAACACACACAACCCTTAAACAAATCACTGATATCAATTTTTGGGGTTAGGCCAAACTAGTTGTGTGTGTGTATGTGTATCAGATTAAAGCATATAATTAATTAACATGGAAATAGCCAAAAAAATAAAATACATAAGATATAATGTGGTTCACCCAGTGTGGGCTACATCCACAAGGAAACAACCAATATATTATTCTAGAGGTTATAAAATTGAAGATCTACAATCTTCCACACCTTACACGATGTACAATACTTTTCTTATCACAAGCTTATTTATGCTCTCACCAAGAATTCATTTTTATAATTACCAAAATCTTACCTCTAACCCTAATTTCTTAGCTTATATAAGCCTATACAAACTTAGGGCACTTTAGCCATTCATTTACAACCATTAGATCAACTTTTTAACAAATATTAGATATAATTCCCATGACTAAAATATTAACAATCATGCATAGGTAATTAATGCCTATTACCCCAACTGATGTTGGTTTGTCTCAACTAATGTCAATTGGTCTGTGAGGTGATCGATGCCATTCAGCTGACCAATATCGGTTATTGTGTAAACCTAAAATTTATTAATAAGCTCCTTTGTGAAGAAATTCAACTCCACAATCTCAATATTTGGTCTATGAGGCAAGACCTAGGCCATCCAAAATATATTTTAGAGTATGGTTATATTCTAGAAGATGCAGATTTCTATAAATTGTGGAATGAAGTGTATCCTGGAGAGGCAAGTAGTGATAGTGACACTGACTCTGAAGAATTACACACTCACCCTGACCCATATAGACCAAGTCTCGATGAAATCTTGAAACAAAAATATTTTACATGAGTAGTTATTTATGAAAACATGGGTTTTAGTGGTGCTGGTTTGGGTTCAACAGGACAAGGCACTTGGCTTCCACTAAAGGCACAACTTAGAAGATTTTTCAATAGGTCTAGCTTTGGAGCTTTACCTTCAGAGAAAGGACCACTGCATAGTACAATATCTACAACTACTAATCCAATACAATTTTCTCCAGAGTCAAATCCTTAGTAAATAATTCAATCAGATATTGAAAATCCTATTCCTATAGGAGAAGTTAGCCATGAATCTGTTAGTATTGCTAATGTTGGTGGTTCTAGTGATTATGGTAGTAGTGGTAAGAAATTACCACAACAATAGATTATTGTAAAGAGGCCAATACACACAGTTGAAGTTCTTATTGTCAAACAAGGAAACGAGAAGAGGAAAATGACATAGGCAGACACAGATATCATTACTCTTGCCTCAAGGAAGCTAATTACATAATTATAATGTGGTGCCACTGCCACCACTCAAAAAATTTCCATTCCATAGGAAAATTCTCCCCAAAATTCAATTACTCCTCCATTCAAGGTGAAATAGTTGATTCCTATAAACACCTCATGTTTTGATTACATAGCTGAGTTTTCCAATAAATCGGAAAGAGATAAAAACAAATTATAAGAAAATTCTACATGCTACTATAATTTCATATCCTGCCACAATGAGGGTATTTCCAACATATAACCCAGTCACACATACAATGGAATACATGTATGATGTGCCCAAAGTTGTAAAACCAGATAATCAAATGATTTCTGGTGACTACAATATAACCTCCCTTCAAATGGGTTTCAAGGGAATGAATACTTATGAAAAAATAAATGTCTCAAATAGGAACAATGATGTGGTATAAACATAAATTTTAAAGGCAGAGAAGAAGAAATATAAGTTTAATAATAATATTCAAAAGTTATAGGAAGACCTAGAAAATGAGAAATCAAAAGGAAAAGTGGTACCTAGTAAGACAAGTGAGTTAGAGAGGAAGATAAAATCATCTTCCTCAATGACTACAGTTGCTAAAAATGAACATGCATAGATAGAACTAGAAGAAGACAAGAAAATTTTATAGGTTACAATGACTGTGAATGAACAGGAACAGGTAGAACTAGAAGAAGCAAAGAAAAAGTTACAGGAAACAACAAGTAAAAATAATAGATTAGAAAAGACATTGGGAGAATTGAAAGAGGTTCTGAAGGAAAAGATAGAAAATGCCAAACAATGGGAACATAGCCTAGATGAAGAGAGAAAACTTAGGGGAAGAATGTAGAAGGAAGAGAAAAAATAAAATGAAATATTGCAACATGAGTTGGCAAAAGAAAAAAAGGATATACAGTCTTCCAACATCAAACTATTTGAATTTTATAAAAAGGCATTGATTAATATACCAGATAATGTTTGGAGGGAAATAAACCAAAAAATTGATGATTTGATTAGATTGTTTGAATTCATGGTTGATCTACAAAGAATCTATTATAAGCTCCATGAATACATAATCGGTAGTGGAAAATGTGATGGCTTTAAGAGAGGATACAACAAGGAAATTTTTGGAAGCTATCTACAAAGTCAGTGACACAAAATTGGCATCCAAAGGAATTTAGAACCAGTTTGATGCCTCAATAAAGGTATCATCTATCATTCGTAAGTGTGTAATGCTAGGAAAATTATAGGAATATTTGAATAAGTGTCAAATAATGTTACAAGAGCTGCATGGAAAGGTACAAGATTTCACAAAGCTTGGTTTTCCAATGCCTTTTGACAAAACACACCAATTCATTAAGAAGGATTCATTCCAGAAGATCATGAAATAAAAAATTATGAAAGAGAAAAACCAAATTCTTGAGAAGGTAGATGAGATAAAATTTATTGGATTCATTAAACCATTGATAACCTTGTCAATAATTTTACACAACACACGAAAGGAAAGCTCTACTCTCAGTTATGAATTGATAACAAAGTTACATCTCAGTCACTCTGATTTACAACAAATTGTAATGCCAACAGATGAAGAGTAGAGCATGTTGCAAAATATGATATAATTAAGAGTAATTTAATTTTGAAGATTGTTCCATTTGTTGTAATCTTCAATTTTTTCATACAAGGCATGTCTTAAGCAAGTTGAATGAGGAATAGTGTTATTTTTAAATTTTCATTTCAGTAAATAGTGGTTCACAAAACTGACAAACCTTTTATGTTAATGCTTTGTAATTGTAGGTGTATGAGAAACATAAGTGTTTTTAATATATTATATGAACATTGAACATCTATATCATGTGATATTCAGTAACTAATTTTTTCAATTAGAGATAGTAAAGTATTAATTGTGGGACATTTTTCATCTTCATCCATGATTATAAACATTTCTTTTATGGGTATATACTCTAAAAATATTTTAGTGACATGTCCAAAATTATATTAAACTCATATAAAATATCTTATAAACCATGTATAAAAAGGGGATGTAAACACTAAAATTTGGCAATTTACTCTTTGACAAAATTGGTTTTGACAATGGACTTTGGTAAGATAAACAAACTCTTTCTATCCTTGCTTAGTACATCTAAGATCTCTTTTCTAGGATGTTTATTCATACATATTGAAATTCCAACATATAGTGAGAGTCTAATGCATAAAATCCATGGAAAAATCCCAATTGACAAGATGCAAACTTTAGTAATCATGTTTATCATCCCTAGGGAAAATCGTATAGTTGGGTTAGGAGTTAATATCCAGTCTTAACCTATTTGTAAAATTTTACATTGACATATCCTCCATCTTTACTTTCAGTTTCACATTCTTTTATGGGTTCTTTTTTCCCTTTGTGTCAACCTTTCTTTGATAATTTACCTTCGAAACCCTATATAAGAAAGTATAGTTTATCTCATTTACACACTTGGAAATCATATGGTGTTACATTGATACACTCACTTCCTAATCTTGTAAAAGGTACACAAGGCTACCTACATCTCATATAAGAAAATGCACACTCATTAGGGTAGAAATCACTATGTTTTTGAAGCATAATCCCAAGTAAAAATCCAGGCTATCTCATTTATAAGGACTCAAACATACCTTTTCAAAGTATTCTACTAGGATCCAAACTCAATCATTTTCAAAGAATTTTCCAAATCATAGTTACATTCATTCGAGTATCACATACTAGGTGGAGAATGACCTGTAGTTTGAGGCCTCTTTGGAGTAGTGCTAATATCTATAGAGCATGGGGTACCCATGATCCAACTATTGTTTGTTTTATAGGGTCTCCCACCCATGAATAGGATTTGATATCTAATTCATAATATTCAGAGGGATTCATCGTATGATAGAAAAATAGGGATAATGACAGACATTTCTAGGCAGGTGACATTTCCAAAAAGTTACAGATACAAAATCTAAAAAATTCAAAGACCATATAATAGGGTCAAAAACCATATGGACATTCCTGAAAGAGCTGTAAGGTCCTGCCCCAAGTTAATTTCTAGTCACAATTCCAGGAATGAAGGTTCATATCCTCATATTTCAACAATCTAAACGTCTGAAACTTTTAATAATAATATATAATTAGCTAAGTGTACTCATTTCCTTATGTTTTAAAGTTTGTAGCATGAATATAAAATGTGTTATAGTGATATTCTATGGTTAATGTTTGAAGGTAATTAAATATAATAATTGTAGACACACAATAACGCACTTTGGGTAACTATCTAGTCCTGATTACATACTACTATTCATATGATTCCTAAGTAAGAAAATTACTAATCAACCCATGTTTCTGGTCATCCTTTCTTTGTTTTTTTTTGCTACTTTTAGTATCTTACACCCTTACTTTCTTAGTCTACATTTTTTACTCTTCAATGACCCTTGTCATATTAGACACTAGCACCCAGCCAGGATGCCAATGTTAGGCACCCTCATCCCCTCTAGGTTCCCATGTATTATTTATACTTTACTCACACTTTTTGGGTTCTTTCTATCCATTTTAGCATCTTATGTTTTTGGTAGTCAGCATTTTCGAGGTTACTTATGAAATTAAAGAAAAGGAATCATATAAATATAAAGTTATGTGATCATAATAAGGGACCAAATACTACGCACTATCTATCACCACCTAAGGTTGCATCCATCAAGACATCTAAGAGCTCCATTGCATCCATCTAGCTCCATCACAAGGGACACAAAGGCTAGTTTTCTACATAACAATTCATAGGAGGGAAGTTCATTCTATTCCATGCACACATTTACTACATTCTACATCTATTTAATTGCTCTCTATCCAAGTGTGACATGCACAAGAATAACCTAGGTCACGATTTACACATTCACACACACACACACAAAGAACTACATTGGGTCTGAGATGCAAGGTAGTGCTCTGTTGTAAGTTCACCATTGTGACCCCTCATTGTGCATATTTATTTTTTAGGATATAATTTTTATTTGAGGGTTTTTTATGCTTATTTATTATTGTATATTTCCAATGAGCTCAGCAATATTGGTATGACCTTAGAGTGACCAAAGGAGAACACCTTGCGACACATCAAAGAAGGTTTTCTAAGTATCTCCCTAGACCTAGGTGCCCAGAAATAGGTCTTGGGAATCCATGGTCTCCCCTGTCCCTCTCTAGCTGCCCCAATCCATCATGTTCCTCTAAATTTGAATTTTCTAGAGATCTCTAGTGTGACGGTCACTTATTCCTCTCTCTTCATATGGTTAGAGCTTCAATATAGTATAGACTTTCACTGTGAATTAGTTAAGGATTTTTACTCTCTCTTTACAATTAGGGTTTTATTATTTGTTGCTTAGTTGTTTGGGTATTTATTGTTGTACTTAGTTGTTACTTATTCATTGCTGCAATAACATTCATATTAAGCTCTTATTTACATTTTATCTTAATCATTTTGGTGAATCCAAACCCAGTCTACATGCTCGTATGATCTTTCTTTATCATCTTTCTAGGGTCTTGTGATCATAAACATATCAATCCATGCTTATCTACATAATCATCCTAACTGTATCAATAAAATTAATAAATATTTAGCTACTAATTATATTCCTCCTCACACCTGACATGACTATGTATATCAGAAGTTTACTTCCTATCTATCTCTTAATGAGGATCGAATAACCTTTACCTCAGATGAGCTTCCTTCTCAAGGAATGCTAATTCATGAATCCCCTATATATTCAGGTGTGTATCAACAATATCGAGGTCAATCATGCCTTAGTAGACAATGGGTATGGCCTTGACATTTGTATTATAGCCTTTCTTCATCATTTATGCTTCTTTGAAAATTCTTTAGCTCCTTTATCATTTTCTATCCATGGATTTGATAATATTCCCAAGTGTGTTTTTGGTACCATTATTCTCTCTGTCATTGTTGGTCCATGTAAAATCTCTATTCCAAGCCATGTCATGCCCAATAACCTCAATTATAATATCCTTCTTGGGAGTCCTTAGATCCATGCCATGTATGTGGTCCCCTCTACTCTACGTACATGGCTTAAATTCCATTATCAGGGAATTATTTATGATGTCCCAGCTAATCCATCCCATTTTGCATATTGCTATTATATTGAGTGATCCAGTGATACTTCTTGTTCCTCTGCTCCTACTCAAGACATTTCTAAATATGGACTAGGATATGAATATTTTCATTGCTATGGATTTTATGATACAATATTAGGTCAACAATAACCTAATGTAACAAAACTTTGGGATCTTCCTACACAATCTCACAAATTTGGATTGATATATCATCATGCATATCTCCCTCCTTTAGAAGCTTATATTGCATTTCATACTTCTCCACTTCTTCTTGTCCATCCAGAACTCATCAGTGATGTTTCCTCTAGCACTTAGGATAATCTAGACAAATTTTATATTGATGATGTTCTTCTAGAACACATGGGCGTTTATGATCAATTCCCTTCTTTTCACCACAAGTGGCATTCTCCATCATCCCTCAATGCTACAACTTACTTTGGAGAGTACGATACACCTCCTAATAGCACCAATCATCTTGATATTATTCCTACTTATTCACACATCAAGTATCAGTTGGATCTTAGCAATGAAGAGACAATTCAATATAACCTTGGTACATCTAAAAATCCACACATAGTTTTGTTAGTTGTCTCTCTCACTCCTAATGAGATGATAGATATCAAACAAGTCCTTCATGATTTATATGAAATTTTTGCATGGGACTATAGTTATATGTCAAGTATTGATTCATCTATTGCAATGCATAATATTATCCTTAACCTTGGTGCAAAGCCCATCTAAGAGAAAATTCACAAAATTCACCCCAAAGTAGCACTCCTAGTCAAAGAAGAGATCCATAAATTACTCAACGCTAGTTTTATTCATATTATTGACTATCCTGAATGGGTATCTAATATTGTACCTATTATGAAGCTAGATGGCCAGGTCTGTTATTGCACCAAATTTCATGATTTAAATAAATCTTATCCCAAGGATAGTTTCCCCTTACCCTATATTGATGACATTGTTGATTCTACAGCCGGATATGATATCATATCTTTCATGGATGGCTTCACAAGTTACAATCAAATTGAAATCAATCTCATTGATCAATATAAGACCTCTTTCACTACACCATGGAGAATTTTTTGTTGCATTGTCATGCCCTTTTTCCTTAAAAACATTGGATCCACTTATCAATGAGCGACGGTAAACATATGTCATGATTATATCTACAAGATTATCAAAGATTATGTTGATGATATTTTGGCTAAATCCAAATGTCATTCCACCCATTCCAAATATCTACGCATGCTATTTGAACACTTACATCAATATCATGTACGCCTAAATCCTAAAAAAATTGTTTTCTGGGACATAACTAGTAAACTCCTTGGATATATCACCTCTCAATATGGTGTTAAAATCAATCCTAAAAATATTAAAGCCATTGTTGATATTCCTTTGCCTAAAAACTTACATCAACTATGATCAATACAGGGAAAAATTCAAGCTATTCAGAGATCTATTGCACAAATTTCTGATAAGACTAAACCATTTACATGACTCATGAAGGAAACTAAATTTTTATGGAATGATCAATGCCAACAAGCATTTGATGACATAAAAGCATATCTTTTACACCCACCTGTCTTAGTCCCTCCACCAGCTGACCGGTATTTCTTATTATACACTTATACCACATTTCATGCCTTAGGTACTCTCCTAGCACAACAAAACGATTATCAACATGAAAGAGAAATCTATTACATCATTCTAACATTACTCTCTTATGAATGAAATTAGAGTTACATCGAAAAACTATGTCTCGTCCTTATCTTTTTCACAGATAAATTACATCACTATCTTCTTAACAATGAGGTACAAATCATCACCAAAGTGGATCCTTTATGATACATCTTGTCCCGTATGCATCTGTCAAGATGTCTAGCACGTTTTTTATTAGGGGTAAATAGTTTTGAAGGGACTATACCCTGTTACAAAAATATCATAAGCTAGATAATGCATCAAAAAGTATACCAAAGTATTGAAGGGACTAATCCCTAATAAAAGAAGGATCAAAAGCTAGAATGTGTAGTAAAACCATAAAAAATGGACCAGAATCCAAGATAAACATGAGTACCAACTATAGCTTGAACAAAAACTATAAAGAGGGAAAAGAGGGAGTTAAAACTACAACAAAGTAGCCAAAAAACAACATCCAAATAGGAATTTGAAAGCAGTAATAGTCCACATTACTTGACTACTTTATCAATCTTAGTTTTTATCTTCTGAAGAGAGGTGAATAATGTCAGGGCAGTGACATAGGAGGGGTCCTTTTTATCCAGCTGTGAGAGAACCAGGTCCCTTGTTGAATCTGACTCCCATATGGTAGCATGAATGTTGCTGAGTATGCAGACACTTTTGACATGTTGCTCCATGAAGTTGTATATAGCCTTGAGCACAAAAATAGTAAAGTCATTCCTACCTTTTGTCAAACCAGTCTATTGCCCATAGAATTAAGTTTTTTATATATTTGTAAAGTCTGCTCATTCTCCGTATCTAGGTCATCATTCATCTTCCTTTTACCTTCTCTCTTATCAATTTGTTTGAGCTCTTATTTCACGTCTCTAACTTCCTTTTCCAACTTGGAAATTCTGTTGAGAAGTCCTTCCTCATTTTCATTAGAAAAATATTCAATAGGGTTGTTAATATAGAGTAGATTTTTTTTTGATTCAATCTCTTTACCGTTGCGAAGGACCCTTTATGAGGGGAGGGGTTGAAGGATGGGGTAAAGAGGATTTTTTTTCTGATTTTTCTATTCTCAAGAGTAGTGATGGGGGTAATGGATTCAGGGAAAGGGGGAGCAAGGGCAGTTGGGATTGTATGAATTTGGGAAAGACAATGATGATGCAATAACAAAATGAGACCTTGATGGAAGGGGGTGGCGTGGGTGCGGTTTTGAAACTCAAGGATAGAATTCTCTAAGGAATTTAAAATATAATGTGGAAAAATAACCTATGAATTCCTTTTAAAGTGATTTAGGAAAACCAAATTTTTAAGAGGAACTATCACATATCTACCTTCCAAAGTTACATACCCAACAATCATCCTTGCAATTTTGTCGAAGGGTTTAGGAATAGAGGCCACTTTTACACCTGTCGCAACAAATTCAATATTTTCTCCTTCTGTAAGAAATTTCTTGGCTTCAACATTCTTGTCTACCCTTTTACTGAAAAATCTAGCCCCTTTTACTCACACTCGTAACCTCAGCAATAAGTTCTTCAGTAATTTTGACGTGGATCTCCCCATATTCAACCGTCCTTTGTTTCTACCCAGCTACAAATTTAACAGAGACGTCTTGATCATGACCTTGATTTTTCTCAATGAGGTTAGAAACCCCACCCATTTACAAATAAGTTCATAAGATCACATCATCCTTCCAAACCAGATCGAAAATGGGTTCCGTTTTACATGGAGGTCCACCCATTTTGTTGTTATTTTTTCTTTTTCTTTTTTACGAACTGCAATGCTTCTTCCCCAAATCCACTTCTAAAAAACTTCTTCTCATACCCCAAAAGCATGTGAAATGTGAGTGGTATTAATTAACCTATGTGCACAGGAGATAATCACTTTCAAATCGTCAAAGGGGGGCTCATTAACGACGATTTTTAATATCATATTTGTCCTTAATAATTTCATTATGTACTATGCTAGGGATAATGTCATCACTAAACCATTTTTAAATGTTATTGCTAACACCATAGTTAGCCAGACTATCCATCACTTTGTTACCTTCATGGTAGGTGTGTGTGATTTGAAATTTTGTAAAGGATTTACAAATCTCAATAGATTCATAAATGCAATCCCTAATAGTCCAATTAGGCGGTTGAACTTGATTTAGGAGGTTTGTTATGTTCAAAGAGTCCCCTTCAATTACAATATTGGAAATTTTACAATCCATAACTAGCCTTATCCCCCATAATGTTGCTAGGGCTTCAGAATAGTGGTTTGTTTGGTGGCCCATTTTTCCTACCAAAATAGCAACAAGACAGCCTCTGTGATCCCTGATTACTCCAACTTCTCCTGATGCCCTAGGATTTCCTTTGGAAGCTCCATCAAATTCATCTTGTACCATAAAGTGGGAGGATGAATCCAATGAACTATCGATATGTCAATTCTATTTACATCATTCCTATGAAGATTACCAGTGTCAATCTTCCAGGTAGCAAGAATATGTTCTTCTTCCTTTGGATAAGGTTTATTTTTCGAAGGCCTAAACCTTTCAATGTTATCCTTGACAGCAATAGCAATTTCCTTAAAGATCTTATTGCATACATGTCTAATGTTCCTGAAAATTATACCATTCATAGTTCTCCACAATCTCCATATGGTGTGAGGTAGAACCAAATTCCATAATATTTTTATCATGTTATGTTTATAAGGTGGATCCCATTGCTCCCGTGTCTACAAGAAGGTGTTAGGAAGGACCCAGTGAAGATTGAAATTTGTAAACATAAGACTCCAAATCTTTACAACATATTCGCAATGTAAGAACATATGTTTTATGTCTTCAGCCTCTTTTTTACACATACAACATCTGCTGAGCATAATGAAACCCTTTTCAATTATATTATCATTAGTAAGAATCTTTCCTTTAAACACAAGCCACAGAAAAATTAACTTTTGGGGTTAACTCAGGCATCCATATTTTACTCCAATTTAATCCAGTTTGATTGCTATAAAAAAAGTATTGTATCCTGATTTGATTATATAGTCCCCATCAAAAGAATCAACCCAAAAGAGGTCATCTTTTCTATCCTTTTGATTAAGAGGAATGAGAGAAATTTGTTATTACAAAGAGGAGATATCAAGTTGTAGGTTATCAACTTTAAGTTGTTTCCAATCTCTCTTATTACTAGCCTCTTCAATGTAATCTTTAACTTTACTACAATATCTCTCACATAGACTGTCTTTGAAGGAACCAAATTTATCACTCATATTGAAATCATTCCAATTTTCTTGCCAAAAAAGAATATCCTGACCATTGTCCACTTTCTATCTACACCCTTTGACAAGAATATGTTTGATCGAAGTAGTTATTCCAAAAAATGGAGCTAGTGGGAAGTTGTTGTTTAAAAAGGAATGAATTCACATTTTGTTATGTCAAGTATTTAATCCTAATAAGTTCAGTCGAAGGTTGCTTTTCCTTATAAAGTCTCCAACCAAGTTTGGCAATAAGAGAAACATTCATCTTTCCGATATCCTTAATTCCTAGTCCATCAATCTTTTCTGGTATACAAACTTGATCCCAAGCCACTAAATGGTATCTAAATATTTCTTCAGTCCCATGCCATAGAAAGTGTTTTTGAATTCTCTCAATGTTGTCCACAATTACTATTAGAATGTTGTATATTGACATGATATATATGGGAAAGTTATGAAGTGTAATTTTTATTAATAAACATTTTCCAGCACTAGAGAGAATATCCCCTTTCCACCCAGCCAATTTCCTATGAAATCTATCTAATAGGGGATTCCAAATACCATTAGAGACTCTATTAGTGCCCAAAAATAATCCTAAATAGGTAGTGGGTAAAGAGCTGATTTTACATCCCAAAATGAGTGCAATTATTTTTTCTCTATCATTAGGAGTATTGAAAAAATACACTTATCTTTTATCAAAGTTAAATTTCTAGCCATAAGTTGCTTCATAGAATGTGAGAATAGTATTTATTGCTTTTCCCTCTAGAATAGAAGCCATCAGAAGAAATATTGTGTCATCAGCAAATTACTGATGCAAAGTTGTATGATTGGTGGAAGTTGGCTTGAATCCTTTTAACATGCCATTATTCACATCCTTAGTTATATATCTGCAAATAATGTCAGCCATAAGTATAAAAAGTAAGGGGGATATGGGGTCCCCTTGTCTTATACCTATACTTCCGGTAAAGAATCCCACCAAAGTACCATTCACAACTACTGAAAATCTCGAAGTGGTAATGCAGGCCTGAATGATTTTTCTAAATTTACTCTGGAAACCAAATTTTGATAGGACTTTATCTAAAAATTTCCAAGATACTCTATCAAAGGCCTTATACATGTCCAATTTTATTGCCATACCTGATTTTTTACTTTTATCCATGGAGTGAATGGTTTCATGAACCATGATTACCCCATCCTAAATTATCCTTCCTTTTATGAAGCCATTTTACTATTTAGAGATAAGATCAGCTATCAAAGGTTGTAGTCTAGTAGCTATACTTTTGGTAAAAAAATTGTAAACAAAATTAACCAAGTTGATAGGCCGGAAATCCTTGAATTATTTAGCATTCAATTTCTTTAGGGCAAGCACAATGTGAGTATTATTTAGTTCCTTTATAATATTTCCAGTTCTATAGAATTAATTTATAGCTTTCAGCAGATCTTCCGAGCATATGTCCAAGAATTTTTGAAAGAAATTTGTAGAAAAACCATCAGGCCCTGGTGCCTTGTCTCCTTCTAGTGTAAAAATTTCCTTCTTCAATTCCTCAATAGAAACGACTTTTTTAAGACTTGTGAATCTCTCTTCAGGGAGATTATTACTTGGGATTGAGTCAAGAAGGAAAGATGTTGCTTCTTCATTACAGACATTACTTTCCATCAACAAATTCTCATAAAATTTTAGAGATTCTAATTTTATGTCATTTTGATCTTTAGTAACCATACCATTTCCTTTGGATACATCAGTGATTCTATTGTAGGCCCTATGCTAGAGGGTGGTAATATGAATCGGCTTTCAGCCATATAGCTCGAGATTTAATTCTCCAAAAGGTTTCTTCTCTATTGTTTATGTTATGAAAATCATAGAGTAACTTATTTTGTAGTTTTTGATCATCATAATTCATACATTTCATTGAGATGATCAGTTTAAGCTCTTCAAGCTGTTGTTTTAGCTCTTTATTTGTTCAAAGATATTGCCAAATACCTCTTTGTTCCATGTTTTAACTTGCTCCTTCACATTTTTTCATTTTCTATATTAATGTAAATTGTGTTGTACCTTCTCCATCCCAATGCCACCAATATTTGACCTTGTCTATGATGTCATCATGCTCCAGCCACTTTTTTTCAAACTTGAAAGAGCTATGTGAAAGCTTAGCCCAGTTGTAAAGATTAAGAGCAATAGGATTGTGATATGAACCAATCCTAGGTAACGAAGAGAGGTGAAAATATTGAGTCAAAATCCAATTAATAGATATAAGAGCTCTATCTAATCTAACCTGTATCACACTCAATAATTCTCCTGTTAGACCAAGTAAATTGATTGTCATGAATTTCAATATCCATGATGTTAAGAGAAGAAAACAACTCAGTAAAGACACCCATACTAACTGAGAAATCAAAGTTACCCCATATTTTTATCCAAGGTTTAAAGGGGTGTTAAAATCACCCATGACCAATCAATTATAATCCTTAAAATTGTTTCTAAAGATTTTTAACTCTTCCCATTATTTTCTTCTACTAGTAGTAGTGTTCGGAGCATATATGTTGGAAAGCATATAGATTGATTCATTTTCAACAACATGAAATTTAACAGCTAAATTATTATGAGAAGCTTGAATCACATTACCATTTATAAATTTTTTGTCCCAAAAAATTACAACACCTCCAAAATCTTGTTGTGAGTCAACAACAATAGAATCAGAATTCTCCCAAAAATTATTTTTGTATTCCTTCAAAGTTTTCATCTTCATTTTAGTTTTTTACACTAATAGAATGTTAGGTCTATTGGATCTTCTAATATATTTAAGCATCCTTTTTTTAGGACCTCCATTCAGTCCTCTAACATTCCAAGATAAAATCTTCATCTAAAAAAAATGTGGGGAAGTAATTTCCGGATGGCCCAATTGACTTTGAGTCCCATCTGCAGGATGTCTAGCATGTTGAGTCACTAAATTTGATTTCAAGTTCATACCACAAAAATAAATTAAAGGCGAAGTCATTGTAGATAAATTATCTTCAACATCCCTTCTTGATGCATCCCCTATATCTGACTCCTTCCATGATGATTTTACTACCTATAATATTGATCATGACACATGTATAATGTAATTTGATGGGTCTCATTGTTACTTGAGCATTGGGATGGGATAGTATTCATCACCCCACAGGGTGATCCACTCCCCTTTGCATATTGATTAGGATTTTTCAGGTACAAATAACATCTATGAATATGAATCCCTCATCCTCAGACTTCTCACCACTTGAAAAATACTCATTCGAAACCTATGCATATATGGTGATTCTCAACTCATCATAAATAAAGTAAATGATACATATAACATAAAAGAGGAAAACTTAACCCCATACAATACGCTTTTCAAAGACCTCTTAGCTATATTTGAGTCTTACTCTATCACTACCATTCCTCATAAGGATAATCATCATACATATGTCATGGCTAGTGCGGTGTCACTTATCCCATAAGATATCACTAATGAGAAAGCCAAATTTATCATTACACACTTGTGACATCCTTTCATTTCCACTTTACCTCTTATGGCTTGCACCATCACACGTAGTTAGGATAATCCTGAATGGTTTACTCCCATTTATAATTTTTTGTATAAACAAACCAATCCTGATCATCTACAACCTCATGAAGCTCGTCATTTACAATATGAGGCTACCCATTATGTCATCATTGGGAAAAAATTTATTTGAACGTGTGTTTGATAGTCATATTTTACGTTGCTTAGGGCTTACCAATATTCCCACTATTATTTCATAAATACATAACAACATGTACGGCGGTCATTTATCTGGAAAAGCTATTTCTCAAAAGATTTTATGATAGGGATATTATTGTCCTACTATGGAGCAGGATTGCCTTGAATATGCCACCCATTGCAAAAAGTGCTAAAAGCACAACAACCTCCATCACACACCCGCATATGATATCCAACCAATTTTTCTGACTTGGCCATTTTCTCGTTGGGGATTTTCCTCAATCAGGTGATGGACACAAATTCATTATTACTGCTACTGAATATTTTACTAAATGGGTCGAAGCAGCCCCACTGCAAACTAAAACTAGTACTGACATTTGTATTTTCCTCACTACTCATATAATTACAAGATTTGGTGTGCCATCTTCCATTATTTCTGATAATATACCTTCCTTTAAAAATAAGGAAGATGAAAAAAAATGTGCCAAGTTCAAAATCAAACAATCATTTTCTGCTCCTTACTACCCGCAAGGCAATGGCCAAGATGAAGTCACCAACAAAACTATTATAAAAATATTACACAAGATAGTTATTGTTAGAAAAAATGAGGGAAGATATAACTGAAGAATTATAGATCCACAGATTAACAGTTGAGTATTATAGATTATAATGTGCAAACATTTTAACTAGATGTTTTACAAATGCATATGAAAATTAACATATGAATGAAAAAAAATATCAATAGCTGAAAGTAAATGAGACAAGAGACACCAGATTTAAGTGGAGAAATCCAGAGGGAAAAAACTCCACTGAAAAGTACTATCTTATATTAATAATTTATTAGTTTAACCCGACACTTCCACATTGCTCCATGGTCTCACAATAACAATAACAAAATTTTGTCTTATTGTATAACAAATCACATAAGTATCTAAGTATAGATCAATTAGTCTATGAAAAATATTAGCAAAATACAAATCACCAAGCATTCCAATTCTGAGGGATCATCCTATTTATATAGGATGGGTGCACGGTTATATCCACTTCACTCTTTTCAAAGCTGTGAATACCGACTAAGATTATTAAAAATAATATTTAAGACAAGGGGCTCTCTAAGTGGCTATCCCCACTTGACATTAACACTCCCCCTTAATGTTAATTGGGAAAAAAAAAAAAAGACATGCCAATTTAACCTTTTTCTAGAAAAGGGTTTACAAATCCTTGAATCAACAAAAGTGATTCAAGCTAGAATGTAAACAATGGAGATCAAATGATATTCTCATACAAAAACTCTTGAGAAAAATTGCTTTACTTATGAAGAATTACATCATATTATGGATCCTTTTATAAATTAATACATACCCACAACTAAAGCTTCACTGGGATTTACAAGTAACTTCACATAGAGTGACACATTTACTTATTACAAAGTGGAGGAAGTATCAAAAGTTTACAACAACCATTAAGAGGTGGCATTATCATGTACACTCCCCCTCAATGGAAACTCTGATAGGCCCAACAAGGCATGAAACTTGCAAAAATTCACAGCACACAAAGGCTTGGTGAAGATATCTTTAACTTGATCTTCAGTAGAACAGAACTTGAGATCAATATCACCATTTAGGACTTTTTCTCGAATAAAATGCATATGAACTTCAATATGCTTGGTCCTTTGATGTTGAACTAGATTCTTTGCAAGAACAATGCAACTATGGTTGTCACATAGAAGAGTAGTGCTCCCTTTGACGCCCATGTGCAACTCATCCAACAGTATTTTCAGCCACATCGCTTTTTTGGTAGCTTCCATAACACTTTTATACTCTACCTCAGTAGAAGATATAGACATTGTTGGTTGTTTGTTACTACTCCAAGTGATGGCACCTGCACCCAACTTGAAAAGATATCTAAAAGTAGACTTTCTATCTGCAGCGTCACCAACATGATCAGAATCACAATAACCAAATAATTGTGCATTATTACAAGAAGAATAAAAAGACTCTAATTAATTGTTCCTTTAATATATTTCAAAATTCTCTTTTCCATTTTCCAATGAACCTCATAAGGTTATTTCATAAATCTTGAAACAAATCCTACTACATAAGAAATATCAGGTCTAGTAATGGTCAAATAAAGTAGACTACCAACTAGCTGCCTATACATAGTAGGATCAAATTTATCACCAACTAGTTTAGGGTCTAACTTAACATCAACTTCAATAGGAATGGCAACAGGCTTACAGCCAATCATGTTAAATCTTCTAATCAAATTCATAGCATACTGAGATTGAGATGCAACAATAGACTTATGATCTTGAAATATAATCATGCTAAGAAAACGATTTAATAAACCTAAATCATTCATTTCAAAACATTGTTTTAACTTTTCTTTGATTCTAACAATTAGATTTCTATCACTACTAGTAATCAAAATATCATCAACATAGAGAACAATAATGATAATATGATTGTTATCAAACTTAACAAATAAATCATTATCAGAACAACAATTAGAAAAACCAAGTTCCTGAAAGAACCTATTAATTTTATCATACCAAACTCTAGGAGCTTGCTTAAGACCATAGAAATACTTTTTAAGCTTACAGACATAAAGTTCTTTACCAGGTTCTTAAAAACCTTTAGGCTGACTCATATAGATTTCTTTTTAAGTCACTGATTTAAGAAAGCAATTTTTAACATCCATTTGGTGAATCTCCCAACCATATTGGGCAGACTAATGCAAGAAGAACTCTCACTAACTACTCATCTTAGCAACAAGAGAAAAGGTCTCAACATACTATATACAGGTTTCTAAGTGAAACCATGAGCTACCAACCTTTCCTTGAACTTTTCAATCTTTCCTAGAGAGTTATATTTTATTTTGAACAACCACTAGATCCTACAATGTTTCTTTTGAAGGAGGGACTAGTTCCCAAGTGTCATTTTTTATTAAAGCATTGTATTCATCCTTCATAGATTGAAGCCATATAATTTTGAGATGATTCTTAAAGGATTGTGGTTTTACCTCATAGAAGGTCATCAAGGCATGATAATTGTGTTGAATTCTAGTTATCTTTCTAAGACTATCAAGGTGAGAGTTTTGAGAAAGACTTTGAGCCCATTTAAGAATCTTAGGTTTCAAGACCATTTTGAGATATCCCAAGTAATCTCCATCATATCTAGATCAAAATGATCAGCCTATTGAATTTATCTTTCCATGGGAGACGAACTATCAGGTTTTGTCTCTAGAAAAACAGAGGAGGGTTCATGAGGATCATCAGAGAAAGTTATTTCTAAGACTTGTACATTTCTGTTTTCAACAATGTCATGCTTGAAGGGATCATAAATGCTCAATCATTTAATTACAGCCATAACCAAAAAAATATAAGAAAAAGAGGTTGGACAAGCTTCTTCCTTTTGGATTTTGGAATGAAGATATCTCCTAGAGTACCAAATATTCTTAAGTTAAAATATCTAGTTTTTGCTTTGTCCAAACTTCATGAGGAGTTGTTTCACGAAGAGCTTTAGTAGGAATTCTATTATGAATATAGAAATAAGTGTTCATAGCTTTAACCCATATGAATTTAGGCACATTGGAAGCATGAATCATAGTCGTAGCCATTTCTAAGCCAATTATGCTTTCTTTCTCTAATGTCATTTTGTTGAGGGGAATAGGGAGTATTCAACTCTCTTTGAATCCCACATGACACACAAAACTTGATTTTCTGATATATTCACCTCTATTATCAGAGTCCTAATTATCTTAATTTTCATATTAGAATCATTCTCAAATAAAGCTTTAAATTCATGAAACTTAACTAAGACATCATATTGTTCTTAGAGTTAGTCTTAGGATTTGATTTAAATCTAGATCTGATATTAGGCTTTTGAATATGATTGTTGTTATTTCTATTATGAGTAGTTTATAACTATGTGAGAACAGAGCTTAAGAATGGTTAAGTCTCTTTAGGAAATCAAATTTCTCCATGGCTCTTTATCTCTAGGAAGACCACCAACAAGATTCAATCTAGACATATCATAAGGATTTTGAAATTTACATTAGTTTTTCATGTCAAAGTTAAATATCATTCCTAGAAGAGGAAGAAAAACTTATCTTGAAATAATTCATAGTTACAAGCCATCTAATTGAGCTTTGATGTTCTTAATTTTAGCCAACTAGTTGACAATTTCTCATCCTCATTCATGGGTGTTATAAATAGCTCTAAAACTAGTTTAATAATTTTAGGCAACCTATTTCCTTCATGTGTGGTCTCTAATTACTTCCATGCATCTGCACGCAAGTCCATATGACCTATATGCATTAAGAATTCATCTCTAATGCTTTACAATAGGATGGATAGAGCTTCCTGAGATCTCTAAGAGAAGGAGCTAAGGTTTTCAAGGGTAGCTTGTCTCCATGTGGGATGTTTTTTAATACAAGTCAAGAGATCCCAGAGCTTTCTAGCCATGAAACAAGCTTTTAACCTTACCCTCTAGATAATATAGTTCATTCCATTTAAAATTTGAGACTTATCTAAGGAAAATTTGGCAGAACTAGCCATTTTTAATGCGCAGATGGCAATGGAAACAAATTCAGCTAAAATTGAGTTAAGAAAGCCAAACAAAGACAAAAAACTAGCAAGATATCTTTTTATTAGCTATATGAATGCAATCAACTCGAATTTAGTCAAAAAACACCTTGATTTGGTTTAATTTAAGATCAATTTGATGAAGATTAGCTAACCGAGCTCACACTAAGTCGGGATAAAGTAGCTTGATGAGTTATTTAGAACTCGGTGGGGTGAGCTCAAAAAAAGCTACTTAATAAATGCAAAAAAGATAGAATACGACTTCGTGGAGATGTGAAACTTACATGTTGAAAAATTAATGCTTTTTGGGTTGCAATGCGACCAAATAAACAAAATAGACACATGTGAAAAAACTAAGACAAGACTAATTACAACAAAAAAACAAATATACGTGTAGCTTTTCAATTAGCTCACATTTCACAATAGACTTTGATAAAACAAAAGATAATTAATTAAAAAACGAAAACCTATACAGGTGTCTTAAATTAATTGGATACTTTTCACACTTGACATAATGTATTAAATCAAATTCTTATTCAAATGAGGCCATATAAAGTTTCCTAAAGAAAAGACACTTGTTCGCACTTTGACTGCCAAAATTTAAATAGATAGAAAAAAGCGGCTTAAAGCCCTAAAATAAACCAAACTTGAAGTAAAGTTCGGGTTCTAAAAAGGTATTAGACAGGTGTCACAATTTAAGTGGCTAAGCGCGGAAAAACCAAAACTAACACCCTGACACTTCGAAGGCTGACACAATTAAAATAGGTGTCAAAAAGTAATTGATTTGTGCTTAAGTCAAATCTGACAAAGAAGTGAAAAAGAAGATACGTGGAGCCTGTTAAATGGCTCAAACTTCGCAAATGATAGAGATGATAAATGTGAAAAAGAGATGTATGTGTCAAATGCTATTGGTTCACACTTTACAGTGCAACCAAAATGACTAAAGCAAACTAAGGACATGTGGAGACTTTTAAATGGATCACTTTTTGCAAGACTGACAAACACTAACAAATGTGAAAAGATGGAAATTTTAATTGGATAACAACCACCAAAAATGAAAGACAAACAAATGTGAAAATGTGGAGTAATTCTATTGGCTCAGATTTCACAAATCTGACAAATGTGAAAATAATGGATACTTGGAGCAATTTTATTGGTTTTTCCTTTCATATGTCAGAAGCAAGTTAAAAGAAGACTGACAATGTGAAATACGGAGCTACTTGGAGAAATCCTATTGGCTCAAATTTCACAAATGACAGAGGAGAACTAATCCAAGTCTGACAAAGGAAGACACACGTAAAGCCCTTATTGGCTCATGTTTCACGACACAATCAGATAAAAAATATTAATGCCATAATTTATGGATCCTTATGACTGATTTGCAAAAACTAAGAAGCTAGCTAGAGTAATATGATTGGCCCAAGCTTTGCAGTCAAAAGAATAGAGCATAAACAAAATAATTCAAATAAGACTGATAGGGTGAAGCCATATGGCACAAAATGATTGGCCCAAGATTCGTAAAGATAGAAGGATGTCATATTGAAGCCACTTTGCACTCTAATATTGGGTATGACTTCGTAAACATGAAAAAAGGATATTGAAGCTATTTGGAGCAATTTTATTGGTCCAAACTTCACAAAACTGACAAAACGAAGCCAAATGGTGAAAAAATATTGGATTGAGCTTCGCAAAATCAGATTTAGCAAAAAATAAAAATTTATAAAGATAGGTGGATTTAAACGCTCCAAACTAACTATATCTAAGGAAATATTTCAGGTCCACAATCAAAAAATAACCCTAACGGCTATAAACAGTGTTAAAACTTAAAATAAGCTTACAGATGATGGATTTAAACCATAAACAACTAAAACTAGATGTAGAAGCAAAGATCAAGCATAAAAATAACTCTAACAGGATTTAAATAGTCAATCGACCAGTATCTAAGTAACTTTGGGATAAAAATTAGAACTTTTGCACCTGGTTTAGCTTGAAGTTATTGACTAAATTTTTAGGGTTTCACAGATCAAACAATCTTCAAGATTCTTCACTCTTGCAAGATAGAAAACATCCATATCTAGCTCTGCACACACATAATCATAAGCTCTGATACCATGTTATAAACAAATACGGGAAGATATAAGTGAAGAATTATAGATCCACATATTAAAAATTGAGGATTATAGATTATAATGTGTAGACATTTAACCAGATGTTTTACAAAATGCATATAATAGTTAACATATGAATGAAATAAAATATCAATAGCTGAAATTAAATGAGACAAGAGACACCAAATTTAAGTGGAGAAACTGATAGGGAAAAAACTCTACGTAAAAGCACTATCTTATATTAAGAATTTATTAGTTTAACCCAGCACTTCCACATTGCTCCTCAGTCTCACAGTAACAATAACATATTTTTGTCTCATTGTATAACATCTCACATAAGTATCTAAGTATAGATCAATCGGTCTATGAAAAACATTAGCTCAGTAACCCAATCCTGTGAGGGATCATCTTATTTATATAGGATGGGTGAGCGGTTATACGGCTTCAATATTTTCAAATCTTGTGAAATACCGACTAAGATTATTAAAAATAATCTTTAAGATAGGGGTGTTCTAAGTGGCTATCGCCACTTGACATTAACACCCCAACAATTACTTTGAGTGGTAATGATTGGCATAATCAACTATTTTATGCTATTTGGGATTATCGTACTAGTGTGTGTATGCCTACTAATACAAATCCTTTTTCCTTAGTTTATGGTATTGATGCCATCATCTCACTCAAAATTGAAATACCCTCATTGCATGTCTCGCTTAAAGGCATGCTTAAAGACAATGAATATCACACAAACCATCTACATGAGTTAGAAATGATAGAATCCCACTATTTTTAAGCACTTGAACATCTTTACACATATCAAACTCGAATCGTGTACCCATACAACTGCAAAACTCGTCCTTGAGAGTTTAGCATAGGCAACCTCATTTTAAAAGAGAGTCAGAAAAATACAAATGTTAAAGCTCCTCTTACAGGAAAATTTAAGCGTAATTGGCTTGGCCCTTACATTATCATTGACAAATTTAGTGGTGGATTTTATCACCTATCCACCCTTTTAGGAAAGCCACTAAAGAACCCACTCAATGTCTTGCATCT
The DNA here is from genome assembly GCA_019776745.2 of Taxus chinensis. NCBI lineage: Eukaryota > Viridiplantae > Streptophyta > Pinopsida > Cupressales > Taxaceae > Taxus > Taxus chinensis. Next base: position 178,959,127 of record CM034151.1, read on the forward strand.
TAAGAAATACTACGCGTAAGGCAACAATCATTACCCAACGATGAACTCTAGTCTCATGGTCCATACTCAACTGCTAAGGGTATACATATCAAATGGAACTCATCAAACTCACACATTTAATCATTTAACCCTCTTATCATTCGAAATTACTAGCTAGTATCTTACTCACTCATTTTGTGATATACGCCTTGTGCTACATCATCATGCTTGCTAGCATCTTACTCACCCATCTAGTGATATATGCTTTAGGATAAATCATCACACATCCTAGATCCTCATTCTATATCTTTAAGATCAAATCATCCCTATGTCGCATTCAATATCATCTACACATCATCATTCTACAACAATATTCTCTCAATTCGTTAACTCTTTCCACACGAAAACACTTTGCTCGAACCATTTCCCGATGTTGCACTCTCGTTTACATTTCATTCTTGACTTCTGAGGGGGCATAAATAAATGAATCACACTACATACATATACATCCACTTGAGGGTAATGTTGTTCCTATCATGCACATTACATTCCATTCCATCTCATCCATAATATACTGCATATCTTAGTTGCATTTACTCTTGCTTACATTTACTTGTTACATGTTTATCTTATTACACATGTTAGATATATATCTTGTATGTCATTATCTTTATCATATACATATGCACGTTCACTTTCCTTTCTAGTTGTGATCACAAATTATAAAGATCTATTACACGCAGCATGGATACTTGGTGAAATACCTATTACTAGTCCCACAATGGCTCCTAAGGGCATCCAATTTCATATACTATAAGTGTTATTGTTTCATAGCATAGTACTTTATCAAATTATACACTTTTTTATATACATTATATCTTTCTAACATGCTAACAGATTTTTCATGTGCAGCATTTATTTTGTAAGCCTATTTACTTCGATGGTTGTCTATTACATTACTTGTTTTTTCTTGTCATTGTATGTGAGATTTTCCCTTTGTTTTGTGTGCACACTTGTCTACTTACAGACACTACGGCCTTGATTGTCTTGCAACATTGTGAGGAATGTCCCATTTTTGGAACCCTCTTTTTGTTGTCTACATTATCTCCTTGCATGTTTTTATTACCTTACATTTTACATGAGTTTTTATCTTTGCTTGTACTAACACTTGTTTCCTAGCCACTTTGTTTGTGTCTGTCTTGATTTTTAGCAAGCACATTCCCCCCTGCAGGGCACAGTTTCAGCACAGTTGTTAGTCCTCTTTTGGGCTGCATACTCCTTTAGTGACATCGCATGCACCCAAAATTAGGGGTGCATTATTTGAGTGGATCAGTCACCCTGTACAACATTATACACAACACAACATGGTATCAGTACACCACAGTTTTTTAGTTTCAGACATGGCTCAAAATAAGACTTGGGTCCTTAGAACAATAACCTTTCCTGGATTCCTGAAACCAAGGGGAAATTATACAATGATTGGTAGTTCATCACAATCTATAGAAATCCACACAAAACAAATTTTACAGGGCATACAGTCCGTAGCCCATTCATTTATACACACCATCTATAGTGGTGTTCTACATAACGGGAAGAAGTTAAAGGTTCGAGGATGATACTGGATTATTCTCCCTACACTTCTTCCATTTCATTGGTGTGATATTTCTCAAAAAATTCACATGTCGAAATCATCTACATGATCCTTCTCTACAGTTTTTCCTCATCACAGATCAGGTGCACATGTTCCTTTTTCACACTTTCAGCATTTTTTACATACTTTTCTTACACACTTTTTTTTACATATTTTGATCAGATACATGTGTATTTGACTACTTGTTCGACTTCTCTTTTGTAGGTATGTCCATATGGGAAGTGGTAGTCAACATCAACAAATACAACATCACACACACCAACAATGACATCAACATCAACAATAGGCACATTACGACATCTACACATGCGTTTCCGCCCTAGGTTCATTTTCATCACTTTTTGCACTTTCTCCTCCTTAGCATCCACGCTTCACATTTTTTTATCACTCCACACTTTATCTTGTACCTTAGCATGCTTTCATCATCAATCTACATGGTTATCAAGTACACATATCTATCTACTTTATGTTACCGAGATTTTCGATCACCAACATAAAGTGGGGGCAAATGTAGACACAAAATCACACACTTTGGGTAACTATCTAGTCCTTATTAGATACTACTATTAATATGATTCATAAGTAAGAAAAGTACTAATTGACCCATGTTTTTAGCCACCTTTCTTTTTTTCTATTGCCACTTTCAGTCTTGCACCCATTCTTTCTCAATATTCCTTTTTACTCTTTGGAATTTGTCATCCTAGAAACCAATGCTCAGCTAGGATGTTTTCACCAGTTACCCTCATTCCCTCTTGGCACCCCTGTCGTCTTTTTACTTTACTCACACTTTTTAGGTCCTTTCTAAAAGTTTGAGCATCTTATCTTTTGGTAGTCATATTTTTTGGGGTGAATTATGAAATTCAAGAAAAGGAATCATATAAATATAAATCTATGTGATCATAATAAAGGACCAAGCATTAGCTATCACCACCTAAGGTTACATCCATCAAGGCATCTATGAGCTCCATTACATCCATCTAGATCCATCACAAGGGACACAAGGGATTTTTTTCTGTATCACACTTCATAGGAGGGAAGTTCATTCTATTCTATTCACACATTTACTACATTCTACATCTAGCTACTTTTTCACTATCCAAGTGCGATACACACAAGAGAAACCTAGGGCATGGTTTCTGCACACACATAGAGTTGCATTGGGTCTAAGATGTAGTGCAGTACTCAGGAAAATGTTCACCATTGTAACAGTTGATGACAGTTTGACCCCTCATTCTACATCTTTCTTTTTGGGGATTTGATGTCTATTTGAGGTTTGTGCAGGTTCATTCTTCATTGTAGGTTTCCAGTAACCTCGGTGATCTTGGTGCAACCTCAAAGTGATCAAAGAATAATATAGGTGAACAAATTGTGACACCTCATAGGAGGTTTCCTAAGTATTTCCATAGACCCAGGTGCCCAGAAACAAGTCTAGGATGCCCGGAAGTGCCCTTGTCCCTTTCTAGGTGCCTCAGTCCAACCTGTTCTTCCAGATCTACATTTTTCTCAACTCTATGGAAATGGTCAGTGATTTGTATTTTCTATTCTTCTAGCTCTATGCATCTTCCAAATATCTACAAATCATATAAGGCTTCTCACCCTCTCTTTGCACTTAGGTTTTTCACTTTATGGCTTAACTTGCTTGGGTGTAATTCATGTATTTCATTGTTATTCATTTTACTCCAATCTTGCATTCATATTAGGCATATAAACTACAGTTTATCTTATTCAATAGCCCCCTTAAATCTACTCTTACATCCCTAGTGTACTTAATTCAATAAATAATTAAATTACTCAATCTAAAAATGGTGTAAACATTTTGGTGAAACAAACTCTTGAATTGAAAATTATGTTCAAAAAACCCTAGTTACCCTGGGGTTCCTTTTTATATATTGGTACACTATTCTTTTTCTTGGCCTACTTATTATACCTTTGGTTTTAATCATTAATTCCTCTCATTTTATCTTAGTTAATAACCCTTTACATCTACTCTTACATCCCTAGTGTACTTAATTCAATAAACAATTATATTACTCAATCTAAAAAGGGTATAAAATTTTTGGTGAAACAAACTCTTGAATTGAAAATTATGTTCAAAAACCCTAGTTACCCTAGGGTATCTTTTTATATATTGCAACACTATTATTTTTCTTGGCCTACTTATTATACCTTTGGTTTTAATCATGACCTCCTCTCATGGTCAAATCATATCACACCTTGACTATTTAAAGCATAACCTTGCATGTAAGAATGTGTTCATTAACCTTCTGCATAATTCAATTCATCATAATACCCATGTTGAGCATGTCTAAATGATTCTTCAAAATTATCTATCTATTATAAATTCAACCATCAACCCCTGATTAACAATGGAATTTTCCTCTATATTCAAATTCATTTTCATACAACTCTATTCAAGCATGTTCTTATTTACAAAACATCAATCCTCAATATTTGTAACATCTCTTTTATTTGTCATTTATGATTCTCTATTAATAATCTCTCTCCTTCTATAGTCATCATATGCAGATGTAATAATGTGTCTAATAAAGCATTTGGTTCTATCACTATAATAATCACTATGGGCCCCAAAATAATTGAAACTATGTGTTATGTGGTCCCTGATAATCCTAAATACAACGTCCTCCTTAGGAAAACTTGGTTACATGCTACACACATCATGTATTAACATTTGTTGCTCTATAATTTTCACATAAATGCTTTACTCATCTTGAAAAATGAGATCCTATCACTTTTAATTATTATGCTCTACAACAACCACTATCCATTAATGATCATACTATATTCTCTCCTAGCAAGAATTTCATGTGTTTACCTAGTGTTTTGCATACTATGTTGAAATGCTTACTTGAGCACAATATTTTGTCTCTCGCTCCACAATTTGAGGTTGATACAATCAAATTTTCTAACAATAAATTCAATTCTAATGTCTATTATAACTATCATTGATGCATTAGGTGATGCATCAATCGATGTGTCAAACTTCAACATGTTATAAAAGATATTCTCGATACAAATTATTTTTAATGGAACATTCCTTTCAAGTCTACTATGATACCTCCTCTTACCACACATCCTACCACTTGATTTCCACATAAATCACTTAATATTGTCCCTCCAATTGATTATCATGCTCTGCCTCTTATGGATATATCTATTATACCCATTGTATTAGGTCATCTCATATTCCATTTCTTAATGTTATCATGAATATGGATTTCAAATCAGTTACTTAGAAAAATCATAGATACACATCTAATGATCACACATCTCTATATTTTTATAACCACATTGACACTACTTTTGATACTAACCTATCATGTCCCAATTTACTACATCACCTTATGGATCCTTTTTTCGATCACATGACACTCTATACAGTCAAATCTACATATATTTCAAACCCTTTTTAAGGATTTATATGACTATATCTTTCTATTAAAATAATGTGAATCTACTTTGTCTCATACATCAACCCTTTCTTAGTCACTTTATGAAACACCTACACCTATTAGGGGCACTATTGGATTACATCATGATCTTGATACATCTCTCCCAATACTATTGGTGTTATAGACCCATTTTCCCTTGATACATGTCATGACCCTTTCCTTACACATCACACTATGGCCACGTTATCTATCATTATGAAATATAATTATTCATGGCTCCATAGTTTATCTCCCACCCCCATTTTTCAAGATATTGTGTTACAGCCTTGCCATATGGGTCTTGTAGGATTACATACTTATTTTGACATTCAATATCTCTTATGATATATCCTCCCTTTATACATCGCTCTTATATTTCAAAATACAAAAAGACTAACATAATTTTAAAAATCAAAAACATTCAAATATTTATAAA